>CALYLW010000573.1:514964-696435 GCA_944989445.1 Ampullaceana balthica
AATGAAACGTATCTTACCTTTTATTTCTGTTTCTTTTGCAACAACAATATATGACTATCAGTACAAACAGCGAAAACGCTATTGACCCTATGATAGATCCAATTATGACTCCTGTTTCACTATCTTTTGCTTGGAAAAGATAGAAATATATTGTTTTTGTCTTTGTATATATGCAGTTAGTGGAAAAAAAGAAAATGCGTTTAAGTTATTGTAATTAAACAATTTAAAATATTTGAAAGTCTAAATTCATTAAATTATGTCAAGTTTTTATTTCTATGCTATATTACTCTTACTTTTTTTTTGAGTCTTTTTACGTCTAAATAAATAATAATAACAAAAGAGGAAATTATGTAAGTAACAAAAAATTATACGTTATTAATAAATTTGAAAAAAAAATCGAAATAATTTTCTTTAATTTTAATCGACTTTTAATCGATCAAATTAATTTTAATCATTTACAATTGTTAACGATTTATTAATTAAATAACATGTTATTTCCGCAGCCCTAATAAGATATATTCCGTCATATATTCTGTCATAAGCACTTTGAATTAGGCTATATTATGTTTATAAATTAATTTTTGTTCAATTTAGTTTTTAAAAATTACTTAATTTTTAGGTGCGTCTCTTTTTTTTTGTTCAGTTTTATTTATTTATTTTTTATTATTTTTTTGAATGCTTTTATTTCCTTTAAAAAAACAAAAGTTCAAATATATTCGATTTGAAAATGTATGTCTGTTTGTCTCTATCTACGACTTTACAATACTTAACATTGCTATGCTTAAATGATACTTACCTAAATTAACGACAGTTACCATACAGCTTATTTTATTAACCTGCCCATGTAACCCACATGGTGCAAATTTAATTGATATGTTCAAAATCATTTGTTCCTTTAAATTTATGTGGAATGTGGCAGAGTCGTTATAATAAGAGGCATTATTTGAGTCATTCTCATTAATTTCTATAAAACATGGCTTAGCCAGACTTGAACATTCAAATTGTAGGTTGAGGTTACTTGAAATTAAATTTGATAAGCAGTTATCCATGTCAATATGTTTATTGTTTATTGTTAAGTTTCCAGTGGTCTCATAAAATTCTGAAAATAAAAGTGTTACCTTTATTGTTTACATTAACTGTCTAAAAGTACGTATAAAAAAAAAGAAAAGAGGGGGAAAAAAAGCTTAATAATTTAACTTATTACCCAATATCCTTAGACATTAAAATGGCAAACAATCATTAAGTCTTCGGATACTATCCAGGTATTAGCAAAAGAGCAAATTAGTTGCGTGAATTTTTGGATTGCCTTTATAACTACTTTTGTTAAATGTAGCATATATTTCCACCATCATGTCATTACACGTCATGTTTTTTTTATTGTAGTTAGGATATTGTGGAGAAATAGTTGCGGTTAACTAGCATTCAAAAGGACACCTTGTCCTTTTAGGTGTAAGCGTTGGATAACGGGGAAGAACGGAGGTGAGTCCAGGTGGTTATGGGAACTGGAAGCGTTAGATGTGCGTTCTGGTGCAAAATGTTATCTCGCTTGCATTGGGATATCAAGAAGGTAACCGACCGCGGAAGACTGACAGGTTTTAAATGCGCCGGGGTAGATAAATGACCACATGTGTAGGTGGCCTGAATGGGGGGTTGGTGAATGGTAGGGGTTTAAAACAGAGACGATTATGTCAAACCGCCCCCCCCCGCACAAATCTTAATCTATTGGGGTGGTACTTCATGATTGAGATATTAGAGATCGATGTACCAGACATGGGATGAGATTTTGGGGGCGGAGACTGGAAGTATTAGAGTGGACGCACTCGTGAGAACCAGATGAGAACTCAGGAGGACGCACAATTAAGGGCAGAGTGAGGACTTGTAGACAGTTGGATTGTAGAGATTAGTGTTAAGTAGAATTGAACAAGTGAAGCAATAAATTGAATTAAAATAGAGTACATGCAGTCTTGAAGTTTAGTGTTTGAGTACGAGAGAATACAGAAGCAAAGTGTGCCTAGGAAATAAGAAACGAGTGAAGCAAATTTATATTCAAACCAATAACGAGGTCCCTACACCCTCTATTAGCCAGGTTCTCTACAATATGAACTCTTTATATTAAATGCATTTATAAATATATGTGTGATAGTATTTTTATGTAAAACGCCGTGAGCTTTTTTGCTGGGGTACTGAGCAATATGACATATAATATTATTGTTATTCTTACCATTATAATTATTATATAAGTTTGCTTCCTTTCTTTACAGTGGCGTATCTAGAACTTTTCCCGCCCTTTTTAGTGGCCGTCCATTAATGTTTTCACGCATCGAGGGGGGAGGGATTCACACATTTGTGACGATGTGTGACGAGTGGGGGGTGTTTAATAAATGTGACGTCACATCAAACCGCGCAACTTTAAATACAAGTTTCACTTAAGTATTTGAGTATTTACACTTTACACGTGTTACGATATTACAGTGCAGCCTTACGCTAAAAACATACTTAACTGACAAAAAAATGATTTGAAAATGCTCAATTTTCAAATAGAAAATGCGGCTTTTATTTGGGGGTGGGGAGGGGTTTGTGCAAAGCTTTGCTATGTCATATTGAAAAGGGGGTGTAAGTTTTTATGATGATGTGTGACGAGGGAGGGAGGGTTAAAAAATCAGGAAAAATAGCGTGTCGTCATTTATGGATGGCCCTTTAAGTCAATCATTATAAATTAATAAACATTAATAAATAATTGTTATTGCATTGAAGTAAAGGTGTGAAACATTGTTACCATTGCATGCCGTATTTATGCAAACAGTAATAAAAAAGGCTGCATAAAATTGTATACCTATAAATACACACTTATAAAAATACAAGATACTTTCATTAAAAGGCCATAAGAAAATTACTGAGGTCGCATGCCCCCCCCCCATGTGTGACAAAAAATATTCCAAATCCATACCCTAAAAACATTTATAGGTAATATGCTTTTATTTTGTATTTATAGATAAATGATTTTTTTTTACAAAGAAATTGTATACATAAGTACAGGGGTTGGGAAACCATTGCTCGCGAGCCAGATGAGGCTCTATTGAGGGCTGCATCTGGCTCTCAGACAAATTTTCAATCATAAAAAAGGTTATTCAGACTCCTTTGATCAACATATTAATTGCATATTAAAAACAGCATACCGATGTTATTAAAAAGAATGCAGAGACAAAATGATTGTACTTTTAGTGTTGAAGTTACACAAAATGCTCACATTTACTTGAATTTTTAGTTATAAACATAATGAATGGCTCTCACATAATTATTTTTCAAAATAGTTTGGTGCTTATGGCTCTCTCGGACAAAAAGTTTCCCGACCCCTGCATTAGTGTGTAAACATATTTATGCATTTATTTACTAACTTTTATATTAGAAAAATCGTGTATTGTGCAATCAAAATTTCTAATTATTTGTAATATCTCGCTCTATTGATAATACTGCAAGATTGTGTTGTCTTAAATCCCTCATTATTGAACGAAGATAATTTTAAAAAAATCAATTTCAGTTTCTCAGACGCTCCTTTCACAACTAGCGACACTGATAGCAATTGTTGAAAAAAAATTGTTAGCACAATTACAATGTTGGGTGTAGAATTTTGCTCATCTATATACTGTTGAATAAATTCTAATAGCTCAAGGGGTTCCCCCCCCCCGTTCTTCTAACGCAATGCCTTTTCTTGTAGTGTAAGTACAGCCATAACGTGGATCCTTTTTCTATCAATATTGAAATTTTCATTATCAATGTCAAAACAGTAATTTATTTTATTTTCAATTTCTTCATTTAGTAGGTTACATGGTATTATACACAACTATCTTCTTGCAAGGATATGCACCTGGTCAAAGCGTTCTTTTATTTTCTTTTTTTAATTATATCCATGGATAAAAACAATTTTTGTTGCATTTCTTGCTCTAAAGATAGAACCACGTCTTCTGAATTTTCCTCAATCATGTTTTTTCTCCTTCGAGCTCGGCGTTAAGTTGATATCTCCAAATCTTCATAAATTGTTTTGGCTGATTTAAAAGTGTTTTGTATTAACACATCTCTTTGT
Organism: Ampullaceana balthica; assembly: GCA_944989445.1. NCBI lineage: Eukaryota > Metazoa > Mollusca > Gastropoda > Lymnaeidae > Ampullaceana > Ampullaceana balthica. Next base: position 519,046 of record CALYLW010000573.1, read on the forward strand.
TCCATGAAATCAGTTTGAATTAATTTTAATTTAAAAAAGACGGGTTCCCATAAATTGAGAATAAATAGAAAATAAAAAGATTGCCTTGAATTGAGTCAAATTTCAGCTTCTGATCTCGTTTTACTATTTACTTCTTCAGATGTCAATTTTTCCAAGACGCTTGATGTTTTTTTTCGAAATTATTTATGCTCATTGTGGCTCCATACGCGCAGATTAATCAAGGACAATGTTGATATTGCTTTGACATACCGACACAAGCCTGTGAGAGTAGACACCTTCCGTCCCCTCCCCAACTTTACTCCATCCACAGTGGGATGTGGGATGTAAGATTTTTGTTATTAAAAAGAGTCACATCATGCCGCAAAGAGGCGCCAATTAGTTACCACTCAATTTTCGTGTCATGGTAATTTTTGGTACTTGCAAGAATCTTTTATTGTTTTGTGGAATGCACTAAGAAAAGAATGTGTGTCCTCTACAGAAAACGTGTTCTGAAATATCAAACCAGAATAATAACCCAAACGCCTTGAAAAATTCATCTAAGAGAGGTGGAAAGCCAAAAACCTTCGAGTTAAGGATATCTAAAATACATTAATCTCATGGTATTTTGCCAGGACCTAACAATTAGTTCACCGACAAAATGGCCCGAGAAAACGGCCCCGACAAATGGGCTCCAACATAACGGCCCCGACAAAACCGCCCTGGACTAATAGATAGACTAATAATAAAAAAATACAATCAAATATTACATTCGTATTTTTACTCACCGATTCAGTGTCAGGTTTATCTCACAAGAAACAATAATAATGACATCACAGGAATGAATTTAATAGCATTTACTCAATATGGTAGTTAGTCGCGGCTGTTTGTTGAGAAGCAATAATATAATAATATCAAAAGAAATAATTTTACACTTTTACCACTTTTTTAAGGGTCAAAAAGTTGAATAAAGCTTAAAATGCACAAAAATGTCAATATTTTAAAATAAAAAAATATAAACAATTTGCCCGGGCGCATTTTGACAGAAGCCGTTATGTCGCAGCCGTTTTGTCCGGGGCCATTTTGACGGGTCACCCTACCAAATTAATTCGATATAAGGAGGTTTTCGACTTAGGGTAGTTAGACTTAGCGAGGTCCGACTGTGTTTGAATCACCATGCCATGTAGGTACTTGTTCGCTCATTACTCTGAACATGTCAAAATTCCACTCAAAAATTTCATGGCGATATTAATAGCACATATAATTCGGCCGATTGGTGTGTTTTTGTGTGTAGTTTTCATATAAAAGCGTCACCAATGACGTATAACGCTTAATTTTCCAAAACAATCGATGGCTTTATTGAGCGATGTTAAATTTTTTAATGCGTTTGCGTTAATTATAAAAACCACTACCTATTCAAACAAATGTTGTGTGACCCGTTAATTAAGTCTCTAAATAACGAATATGTTTGTTCCATCTTTGTTTTCCCCCTTCAAAAGAATTAGGTTGGTTGTGGGAAATGGCTGTATTTTTCAAATTGCCACAAATGTCGCCCTCTAAATGTTTCCCGCCTGGGGCGGACCGGCCCACCGCCCCCCAAGATATGCCACTTTTTTTTTCTTTATATCTGTATGCGCTGTCGTATTCTTTTTCCCTTATCTATCGTTCTATGCCTAAACTACATATTTATTACTATCATTTTTAAAAAAAATGTCCTATGAAGGTATTAAAAAAAAACCGCATTTGTATAATCAATGAATATACATATACACATTTCTCAAAAACTTTAAAGCTATATTAATAAAATACTTACCATATAGATCTTGTAACACTTTGCTGCTTTCAATCTTATTTATTAGATTTGAAGAAAGAGACGCATTGACCTTCAATTTTGCAGTATTTGTAATTGGAATTGTGTAATTGCAGATCCAAATATTTGCAGTATCCGTTTTTTGTAAACATTTGCTTAGGTTTACAGCGTTTATTTTTGTCTGGAAATTAAAAAAAAACATTGTAATATTTATGTTTGCTGTTTGTGGATACTTTTAGATGAGCAACTAAGCTAATAATAAAAGTTATTTATCTTATAAATGTATCTTATTTACGCCCGGAAAAAAAAATTAAACGTCTTCTTTACAGAATTTTCTTGTCCTTTCTACTTCTAGGTGTAAAATCTTTTCTTCAATATTACCAAGACATTTCGCTATACTGTTAAGCAACCTGTGCGCAAAAATATAAAATTTGTATGACATTAAATTAATCCGTTTTAAAAAATATTTATTTTGAAAATCAATGAATTCGTTTTTTATTTTCATGTTAGCAAGGTTTAAGTTTTGTTTGATTTTCTAAAAGAATGAGTCTTCCTACTTTACAACAGCGCTCTGGCTACGGGTATAAAAAGATTGAGCTACGCGAGGTGATGTCGAATAAAATACACATGTTCATGGAAAATATACATTAAGTGCCAACAGCCACATAATATTTGTAATCAAAATTGATAGGGCAGTGGTAAGGGTTCGTTAACAAATGACGTCATGCACATGGAGAGGTGGTCACACAAGATTAGTCAATCTTGGTGTATTAATTATTGATAGAAATGAATAAGTTAAATTTAGAGAGCTTTTTTCACTGCTTACATTACTTATTGCAGTGATAAGCAATGTTCGAATTAATGATATTCAAACAACCAAGTCCTTCAAGACTGCACTTAAGACACATCTTTTCAAAATTTATTTTTTAAAATTGATGAAACAACATTTCTTGTAAATGATTAACGTAGCTTATGTATAATGTATTGTAATTTTGTGTGTTTGTTGTGATATGAAAGTTAATTTAATACTTATAAGTATGTTATTTCTTTCATGTAAAGCGCTGTGAGCCCAGTTCCTTACTGGGATACAGCGCTATATAAATAATCAATTTATTATTATTATTATTATATTATATTAGGAATGGCAACTTAAAGCATAAATATCTTAATAAACTAAATAAATCATATCGGCATGCATTCATGAATTCAATTTTTTAACCTGCTATGTAAAATAATGCTTGATCGACAATGTCATGAGAGAAACAAACTATAATATGAAGACAACTTCAAAGTCCAGTTGTGTACAAAACATATCTGATTTCCAATTTCTGTTTCTTTCCAAAGCCTCACATTAATTTCAACAATAACCCCATTTATCAAAAATACAACTTCCTTCTGAACTGTTCTTCTACGTAAAATAACTACATATTTACTTCCATCGCCATAAAATATGACCCCCCTCGTCATTCGACTGAATTTTTAATTAGGATGTCAAGGTCTCCACACAAAAGTTTAGTAAAAGTCAAAGCATCCTCTGCGTATTCCCTTTAGTTATCTGTGAGTAGCCTCTGCAAAGCATTTTAGCCCCATATGTTGTAAATAGTTTAGGGCATCATTGAATTCATAAGTACACGTTTCGAAATTTTAAAGAAAATTAGAAAAGAAAAATAATTATTGTGACTAGCAAAGTTCCAGCGTCTGTTCGTGTGCTTAGCTTTTAGGCCTCCCCAGTCAGTTTTTTATAGCTATCGAAATAACATCAAAATGGCTTCATTGTATATTCACTGTTTTGTATTTTGAAGTCTGTATAAAATTCATTGCCTGTATAGGCAATTAGATTTTAAAATGGTGTGTAGACATGGAAAAAATACCTAACAACGTTCTGGTGTGCCAAAAATATTTGCAGAGTTCGTTTTAGTTGAATCATCATGTAAACAAATGTGGGTTTATGAACTGATTGATTAAAGTAATAATTTGATGTTGACATTTATGTTTTTGGGTCTTTCTTGACTTCTGTATACTTCCCAGCCATAATGAAGTTTTAACATACGTTTGGCTTCTGTATTCCATCATTTTAAGATCATCAGCTTTAAATTTAAAAATAAAAAAATTAGAAAGTCGACAGCAGATTCATTTTTGTGTTAACAAAATCTTTGAAATTATCTACAACTCCTACTTTCTGATTTTAAATTTATTCATATCACAGAACTGAACTTCTTTGATCCTTATGCGAAATATCCGGAATACTATAAAATACAATGGAATAATAGGCGGTCTCTTGTTTCTGGAAAATCATTTTTGTAGAACTTTATCTCTCAACGCTGCAATGCGCTGATTTTGATTTCAGGTGAAAAGTTTTTATAAACCTATTTTTACATTACGTTCCCGAAGCACTGCATCATAATGTGCTAGCATTTATTGCCTATATTTGCACTAGTATTGTCCACTTTGTGACTGCGAAAAGATAAAACCTATTTTACAAGGATTTACTATTTTCAAACATACTAAGATGAATTTGCTCCCAAATTATTTTTGTTTTCTGTAACAAAAAGGTATAGTTATTTATTTTGTAAATATTTGTTTATGTTTTATACCGGTTTCTGATTCCTTTCTTTTATAGGTACCATCATTGTCTAGTTATAATACTTTAGCCACTTTCTTTTCAGTACAATAGCATTAATATCAGAAGAATTTAGATTATTTATGAAGTTTTACGTTTTGGCATTGGAAACATTGAAATATTATAAGATGATTCCTTAATTTCCGTTTATTAATTATGTTCCTGATTTTTTTTTAATTTTTAAATCTTTATTGTAACATTTTTTTTTATTCTAAAAAGCTAATTAAAAATTAGGAATTGGCTACCCACAACAAAGTTCCATCCTAGGCACTCCATTGGATCGTATTTGAAATTGATTAGATACAGTAATTTTCGCTTCTAAAATAAAATTGGCTCTCAAATTTGAAGAATCAATTAATTTACCAGAAGATCCAGTGATCCACTTACACTACTTAAGTCTCTTGCCTTTTTTTTTGGTTATTCATTAGCAAAAGTATCAGGAAAATGTATGCTCAATATGAAGAAGGAAGTTTAGGCAGTAGAAGTGTTCACATTTTTTAAAAGTATTCTTTTATTTTTTTTCCGTTTTTATTTATTTTGATAAAAATTACACTTAACCATTTTTTAAAATGTGTATTCTTATAGACTTGTTAACGCCGCCCCTGAAAAAGTGCCGCATTGGGCATGTTCCCCGCGCCTTGACCTCTTCGTTACGCCACTGATATTTTTCAGCGTTTCATTTTTTTATTTCATCTGATCAACTTTCAATGTTTGTACAACAGCCATAAAGAAAACATTTATTCAAATTTAAGTGTTTTTTCAAATAAAAATGAAAGAAAAAAATATCTCCTCCAAAGAAAACACACGAATTTTACGAAACTTTAATAAAAGTGTATCTTTCTTACAATATGAATATATGTATAAGTATATATATATATATATATATATATATAATAGATACAAATGTATGTATATGTGTATATATATAAATATACTTTAACATCCATATTTTAAAATTTCCATAGATATTTACTTTGAGATTTCTTTGTTCAAATACCTTATGTTGTTTCTTGTAATCAAGCAGATCATTTACTTTAAATGTGACAAAATAGTTAGTGTTGTTCAATGCACGTGAGTCGTTTAATTCAACTGTGCTCTTGATATCTACGTATTTATGCAATTGTCCGCTTTGACATTGTGCTTGATAGTCACCAGGCTCTGGTTCATTTATTTTGATTCTGTCGCCAACTGTTATAAAAGTATAAAATAATTATTTATTTTTTGTTCAGCAACTATTCAAAGAAAGTATATGAGCATATAAGTTATTTTCGAAAACTAATGAAGATGTAGCTATTGATAGCATTATCGCAAATAAATGGGAAAAACAAAACTTTGGGCAGTATTGTAGTTTATAACCATTTAATTAGTTTGAAAATATTTGTAAACACAGTGTTTCAGATAGCACGTTAATAATTTGAAAGTTACTTATATTCTTAATTTTATTTAAATTTAATATTTAGCAGACAAAAAATTGAAAAATGTTAATACCTAATTTAAATATTAAAATTTGCTGTATTTAAATATAATATTCAAATATGTCACGAGAAGTTCTAAGGATTTTCTTACATAAAAATTTGACTAGCAGAAGATATGCTAGAAGTATTTGGAAGTTCTTCATTGCCTGTAAATAATTAAACAGACAAATTATTGGGTATGACAAAATGATTACTAGTACATTCTTATGTACAATATTTGGTGACATAATAAATAAATGGAGATCTTGTGAATATTATAAAAAGTTTAAGAAATAAATCATTTAATTGTACATGTGATAATTGTCTTTTTTAATTGAAATTTTAACATATTTATTAAATTTAATTTATTTGACTGTGCTCAATCCATTCTAACAAATATTGCTTTTCCCATTGCGTCTCTTATCAACTAAGAGTTTTCAAATTCGTTTTTAAGCCAAGATCTCTGACAACAACAGCCAACAGCGACTCAAACCTTTGCACGTTTGATTTAATTTTTTTTTGCCGATGGTAGACACCACGTAGCGCGCAGTCTAAACTCAGTTGGGTGCATGACACGCATTACGCAGTCTAGATTGTGGAGGGTGGATGGCGCGCATTACTCAGCCTACACTGTTTATTTTGGTATACCCAGTCCACCTTAATAGCTTAACATTTATTTTTAAAAAGATTTATGATTTTAAAATTAATTTGATAAAAGCAAAGAGAACGGTGCGCTCGATAAATCGTATTTTTGGTTGCTATATTATATTTGTTGTTTTTTCTATTTTAATTTAAAAAATAGACAACTAAAACTAACCCAGACCCTAAAACTGAAACTACAAACTTTTTTAAAAAAAAGACTCAAACGAAACTCGAACCTCCACCTGACACCTAGAGTTCAAGAATCTAGTGTCCTAACCGTGAGACTACAGAACCTCATGTACCGTATGAATTTTTAAAAATCTTATAAAGTAGTCACATGAAACGGACCCGGATGAAAGAGCAAAATGTGACGTAACACACACATTTACGCAGTTTCTACTTTCTCGGTGTAGGACACAGTGTATGCCGCGTAGGACGCGACAACCAAGCTTTACAGTGTATGCCGCGTAGGACGCGACAACCAAGCTTTACAGTGTATGCCGCGTAGGACGCGACAACCAAGCTTTACAGTGTATGCCGCGTAGGACGCGACAACCAAGCTTTACAGTGTATGCCGCGTAGGACGCGACAACCAAGCTTTACAGTGTATGCCGCGTAGGACGCGACAACCAAGCTTTACAGTGTATGCCGCGTAGGACGTGACAACCAAGCTTTACAGTGTATGCCGCGTAGGACGCGACAACCAAGCCTTACAGTGTATGCCGCGTAGGACGCGACAACCAAGCCTTACAGTGTATGCCACGTAGGACGCGACAACCAAGCTTTACAGTGTATGCCGCGTAGGACGCGACAACCAAGCTTTACAGTGTATGCCGCGTAGGACGCGACAACCAAGCTTTACAGTGTATGCCGCGTAGGACGCGACAACCAAGCTTTACAGTGTATGCCCCGTAGGACGCGACAACCAAGCTTTACAGTGTATGCCCCGTAGGACGCGACAACCAAGCTTTACAGTGTATGCCTCGCATTGCGCGGTATCCACCCTCTTTGTTCTGTTTTTTTTTACTTTTTAATAATTGAAACAAAAAATAGATTGCCAGATCTAATATATTGAACATTGCATGCTGTTTTTAAAGCAATAACTAGGACACTTAATTTATAAAGAAATATACTTACTTTACTATTAAACTACGAAAACAAAATCAAGTCCAATTGGCTTGTGAGAGTGTTGTGAATAGGAACAAAATAAACACTTTTCAAAGCATAATTATGAGGTATATATAATAATTTGTGATCAAGCAATAACAAGTTCATTTTAATAAACTTAATCAATTTCAAACGTATGCAATCATGAAATCAAATACTAATACATTACTAAAATAGAAGATAATTTGGAGAGTTGTGATAGGTTCCACAAAAACAAATAATACTGGGATTTTCCGAAATGACTACTTTTCAAATACCGGTGTAACAGGCCAGATTAAACCCCTGACCAAAATATTCCCGGGTATAATCTAGCCTAGGCCAAACTATACCCCCTCAGGCCAGAATATACACCTCTGATAACATGGAGATGTATAGTAAAAAGTTGATGAATGACTTTTAAGACTTTCTCTTCATGTTTTAGCTATGTCAGACAAATTAAACTCTTTTCTTAAGTAGCAAAATTGTTTTAATTAAAATTAAATAATAATTTTAAAATATTTTACAATGAAGGACATTTTATTTGAAATTGATGACGTCATTGTCTCGTTTTCAAAAATTATGAGATCTTATACATTTTCGACGATTGAAGATCAAACGTTACAGTCTATGCAAATATTTATGGAATTAGCGTTTTTCTTTTTTTTTCGTTTAACATTAACTTAATCAAGCGATACATGATTATTTTAAAAGAATAATTTAAGCTTGGTTACATTTGTTGCTTTTCAAATGCGTGCGAACACTTTGGATTCATCACCTTTATCTTACCATTTACAGACGCTCCTTCTATACAGAAGATTATTACGTCCTACGCTTATCATTGGTTTATGTCTAGTCTTGCATTTTTATTAGTGTTTTAAATGTTGATAGTGTTGGTTTTCCTTGTTTCCTGAGGCAACCATTCCACATTTTGATTCAAGTAGTCATGTAGTTTTTATGTAATGCCAGTGTTCATGTGTTAAATTACTTTATCTTTGAGGAGGATGTGGGTGTCCTCTGTTCCTGTCAGAATGTAGCTTATGGCCCTGAAGTAACCGTCCTTTTTTCGTATACTATGTACGCCTGGGTTGTTCAAGATCTCGAGTGTGGCCATGATATACAATCTTGTCAAAAGTAAGGCCATAAGACGCTTTCTTCTTGAAATTTTTAGTGGATTAAAATTCCTTATCTGCATCTGTTTTGAGACAGGTTGTATCACAATGATGTTTTTTCAACTGTGCTTTCTTGTTCCTTTTGTTGTAGGATCCCATTGACAGCACTTTTAACAGAATCATCAGGGCACTGAAAGGGTGAAGAACCCTGTTTGTTGCTATAAACTTTTAGGTTACTGACATTGTAGGTGTTTCTGAGTATTTTGTTAGTCGATATATTCTTTAGCCTAACTCTTCCCTTGCCCAATGATTCTACCAGGAGGTAGGGATCAATCCATCAGGGTTCCATGCGATGAATGTGGTGATAATTCTTGATATCATCGTCATCAGCATCCTTCTGTCTCGGGAGACGATGGTGCAAACGAGGTTTGTGCTTCCCAATGTTTTGGCCTTTCTCCTAGCTCTTCTGTCTATAGCCTCATCTATCCTGCGCTCTTTTGCTACATCTCTTTCTCTTTGACAACTTTGCGCCATGTAGAACGGTCTTCTGCTTTACACTCTCAGTCAATTGTCCTAATTCTGGCTGCTTTCAAGTTCCTCGGGTAGACATCCTTAAATCGGAGACGTTAGCGACTTGTCTTCCTTGTTCCCGATACCAATTCTCCGTATAGGAGGTCCTTGAGGATGCGACCAGGGCTCATTGTTTTCACATGTCCTAGTCATCTTAGACGTCTTCCATTAAGGATTATATAAACTTTTTTTGGTTGCTGGTATTTCTGCGATCTAAGTTACACTCTTGGTGCAACTGGGCTGGGTGGATATAGGTACGCAAGGTTAGATTCAGCATTTTTTGAATTGCTGTAAGTGTGTTCAGCACATCGGAGTTGACATTGTTCAAATATGTTACTTGTAAAACTGTTACATCTTTCGCTGGCCTGAGATCCGTAGGTAGCTGGGCGTTTAGTCCATACACAATTTCAAAAGGAGTGTACCTGGTTGAGGCATGTACAGATGTGGCATGGTTTCTTTTGAATGTCTTAAGAAGCCGCAAAGGCAAACCGAGCTGCAGATATGTTCGTATATACGACAAGCAACATTAGGGAAGTCAAACGATGTTTCCCACACGTCTTTTCTTATTCTGTTAAATATTGTGCAGATCAGCGTATATTCAGATAGATTTGTAAAAGGGTTAGGCGATGTGATATATTTATTTCAAAAAACAATATGAAGATAGACTGATGCTGTTGTCGCCAGTGACATTTAAAATGTATGCGAAAAAAAACAACAAACAAACAAAAAACAAACAAACAAACAAACAAACCAGTCATTCATATTTAATTCAATATTTTTATTTAGAAATGTTATTTTCATACTCAAAATAATCAAACATAATGATTTGATTGATAAGCGAGGTCCACGAAATTAATGTTTGCAAGCTTTTGAAAAGGTATAACTATAGTTCCAATCACGCTTAAATTGTTTATTTTTATAATAGTTAATTCATGTATTGCTTGAATCAGTCAAGTTTAAAGTAAAAAAATGAATTAATTAATTAAAAAAAAATATATATATATATAACCCCCCATTCAAAAAAAAACAAGAAACGCTGATATCATCTATACTTTTGTAGACTGTAACTTTAGATGAAAAGTACCGTCCTATCAGACATCATAAATAAACGAAATGATTTGAATCTAATCATTGTATTGTAAATAAAACATCTTTCCAGCTTAAGAAATTGAGTTTAACTTTTCTGACAAAGCTAAAACACCAATTGAATGTCTAAATAGTCATTCATTCATTTTATACTATATATTATCATGTTGTCAAAGGGGTATATTCTGGCCTATAGGTGTATATTCTGGCTTAGGCCAGATTATATCCGGGTATATTCTGGTCAGGGGTTTAATCTGGCCTGTTACACCGGTTGTAAAATTTGAAATTTAAAAGAACACAATGAAGATTTAGATATATATTTTTAAATGTTGTCATAATTGTTGACAATGCAAACAAAAGACAAAAATACGAATTATACATTCATTTGCTATGATTCTTAATTATCTTGAATCAAAACATGGCCTTAAATATATATATATATATATATATATATATATATATATATATATATATATATTTATAAATATAAACAATTACATTTAGTACAAATGAACATTAAACAAAATTAACATAACACTTAAATTTTTGGTTTTCTTTCCTTTTAAATAAAATAAAATGTATTGCGGCTCTCTCATTTTCTATGTCAACTTTCATTTCCTTTGCCTCACTTTCACCAATATATTGTTGTCTTATTTTTGTTTAATTAATTTTTTTTTAATCATCACGTACTAATGATCTCTTAGCAAATGTTGATCCAAGGAAGCATCATTTTGACTTCATTTTACAATGTGCTGAAGGGAGTCAGGCTACTGTCTTTGAACTGCTCAACAGGCTCTTTTCGAACCTTTTTAAGTCATATGATGCAAAATGTTGTCAGCTGCACGTTTTTTTTTATATTGACATTTTTTTCGTATCTTGATACAACCAATTCCAAAAGTGGCCTTTCGTATCTTGGATTTTTCATATCCTGAAGCGTTCGTATATCGACTAACCACTGCATTTATTGCAAGCTAAATGACTTTCAAAGTTATATTTTAATGAATACAAATTAGAAAGCACTAATAAAACATGAGGTACGGATTTTATTATATAATTTTATCCTTCAGATACGGTAGAAAATAGCAGGCATTAGAATATTAGAAGGTATAAATTGACATAACTTTACAGTTATATGGAACATTTTAAAATGTAAAATTAAAACATTACCTAAATTTTAATTATTTTTAATAAAAATATATTTAAAAAAACAATTTTTAAAAACTAGACTAATATTAGAAATGCACTAAAAATTAGAAAATAAAGTTAAAATTTGAAATTTACTTAGGATATAGAGGATTTACACTGAATACAGTGATTCTTATATGTATTTAACTATTTTTATGTGAATCGCCCTGAGATGGGCTGCTTTCGAGGGTACTGTGCTATATAAATTATCAAACTATTATATTACTATTACTATTTGTCAAACATACAACGGTACACATTAATTCGATGTAAGGCTGTTATAATTTATTTTACGAAAATAGCTTTTTTGTGTTGATTGTTGTGTTAGAATTCACTGTTCTTTTACATCTTATCTTATCATATCTTATCTGTTACATTCGCTCCTTCTATACAGAAGATTATTGTTTCCTACGCTTATCTGTATTTTGTATATATTCCTGCAATCTTAGTAGAGTTTTAAATCTTGATAAAGTTTTGGTTTTCCTGGTTTCTTCAGGCAACCCATGCCACACCCGAATTCCGGACGGGAACAACGAGAATACTTATGTGTATGTGTTTGTTCTTGCATAAGAAATAAGGAAAAGGTTTTGTTATCATTATGTCCATCTAAGGGTTTTACTAAATTATATTTGTGTTGTATTTCTAAATTACAATCATTTAATTTATGTATTATTCTTATTTAATCTTAGTTTATATATCATATTGTGTTTCAAGGTTTGTAGTTTTGAATATTCTCCAGTAATAAATCAGGAAGCTCTTTTTTTAATTTGTTCTAGTTTATCAAAGTTTTCTTTGGTTGGGTGGGTGTGTGTTTTTATTAAAAATATTATGATTACAAAAACTTTATTTGCGCCTTATAAGTAACATGAATATTATCCATTACATTAGTTTAATCGATATACTTTAATGAAAAAGTATCCGCCATTTCAAAAATACGTTAATATGATCTTTCCAATTTATGTAAATTATTTCATATGCCAGATTTGAAACTTAATTAATTTAAATTGGGCTAATATAAAGTCTCTTTCTACATGAATAAATGAATATGCTTTGAATATGTTGTAGATAACTAAGTTCTAATTGATACGTTTTATTAAACGTTTTCCTAAAAAGCAATATGTACCAACGCTTTATGAGCTAAATAATACTTTTATTAACTTCAATATAACTATTAAGTTTCTATGTATATGTCTGACAACTTAACAATATTTGCCTTTGTTACTCTCAATTTTACATTAAAATTTTTATAAATGAAAATGTATAATTTTTTTAAAACAAAATATATTATTTTAATATTTAATTCAAGAAAATACAGTTCAGCTTTTCAAATACTAAATTTAGTAAGTTATGATAAATATTATGACAAATTTCACATTTTCTGTATACTAATTTTAAACGTACAAAGATATATTTTTTTTTAGTCTGTTAAAAATGAAACACTTATAATATCGGAAGAAAACTCTTGACAATTGAGTTAGAAGGAAGTAGATTGACAAGATATGGCAATGCTTAGTTGTCTTTAAAGTGAAACAGAAACATCAACTAGGGAGGGATTGTGGTGATTTATGAGTAATAGATTTAAGTAGACAAGAGAAAATATGGTTTCAAATATCTTGTGTTTTGAAGTAAACAAAATGCACTAGCATGAATCTAAAATACGTGATGAAAGAAGAAAAGTTATTTTGCGTCTATATGTCATGGGAATTATTTTTTTCTAGGATCAATCAGTGGATAAATATGTCGAAATCTGATTTGTTTATTAATTCAGAGTTTTAAGTGTTAAGAGTTATTCATTACCCTTTTTTATTAAATTAATGTGGTAACAAATATTTTAGAACATGTATATTTTCTTGCATTCGTTTATAGTTTTATCTATCTGGACAAAAGCAACATTAAGTGGTAATAATTTACTTTATGATTCATCTAGTGTATTTTAATGTATTTAAATATAATTATTGTTATGAATGTGTTGAGAATATTTTTTTTTAAATATAAAACCTGGACAGATCTACACTGAGTAGATATTACACTGAGAAACATACTTCTACTGCCAATGAAGTTGCAACGAGATACTTTTTGTGAATTATTTCCTTGTAATTTTACTTTATTGAAACTTTAGTTCATGATCTTTAATTTTAAAAAATATCTATTACTATTATATTTCTTTTAATATTTTCCAAAAATTATTTTTATTTTAATTACATTTTCAAATATGAATAATAGTCTTCTCTATCTACATTTTTCAAAGCCAATGACGAGTATCTTTATAAAATTTAAAGCAATCTTTAACTTTTTAATTATATTTCATACATAGCTTGTATTTTCATTTAACCTTCATATAGTATATAACAATCGCTAAATGTGTTTCATATTCTCTTTAACTGAAGAACTGTTTTTTTTTATATTATAATTCTTCTTTAACTACTTGCCTTAAGAAATTGTAATGGTGACCAAAGTTTTTGTTTTCGCCCATCCAAAGAAAGCAGTGTCATATCATGTGAACCAGCGGAAGTAAATAAACAGCACGTGATTTCCTTTAATTTGACCTCAATAAATAATCGCAGCATTCTAGTCAATTCCTTAAATGGACCTATTTGGGAATGCCAGTTTGGCGGAAATTGCCCAAACGTATATCAAAATCGGTATGACATAGGAATACAGTACTTCGAAAAGGCTGCCTTACTTACGATCACTATAAGAAACGTGTCGAACGAGGTTTTGTCAAGGAATGGTGATCCTTGGTTTGGGGTGCAGCTTGGAAAAGAAACAATGGAAGACCGCTGTGTTCTCAGCTTGTTCTGTAAGTAGGCAAACTATTTGTATATGTATATATATGTATATATATATATATATATATATATATATATATATATATATATATTGTATGTATGTATATACTCATAGTATACGTACTCAGGTCTCATATTAGCATATTCTCTCTGTGTCTATTTACAGTTAACACTTAAGTTTTGGCTTTTATGGTGATTTATGTATTATCGTGATATGTGAATAAAGACGCCATAGAAAAGAAAAAAAAGAAATCTAATTGAACCGCCGTGTTATATATGTTTATATATTCCGATAACCATAGTAGTACTTTACATAACTTGAAAATACATTCCACTCTTTACTGTTATATACGAAAATAAGAGAAAGTTTAGCAGCTCACCCTGGATTTATTCCATTCTATTTTGCAGCTCGGCCTAAAAACGTCACATGTACAAATACGTTAGAGAATGATGGATTTCATTTAGTATGCGAAGCAGAAGACTTTTATCATCCAGTGAAATGTTATTTCAGCGTACATCTTAATAAGGTAATATTGTAACTTAACTTGGGCTGCATGAAAAATTAGTTCAGTTGCTTTATATTTTATTATTCATTCTCTTACATACGTAATCAATCTAAGATAATGTTTTTTTTAATGTTTAAACAAATTAAATAACTCATTTTAAATTCTGCTTTTCCATCGATTGTAATTTAAATCGTAAAATTATAAATGACACTTTTTTGTGCGTTCATTTATGTATATATACATATATCAATATATTTAGAGTGTTTGTTTTTCATAGATTTGTTGTGAAACGTAGTAGTTCCTTTTTTTTTAAAAATGCTTTTCCCAATGATAAGCTCCACAAATCATCACTCTAAAATTATAAGATAATAATAATAAATATGGTGATAATTATTTTCAAAAAAGTTGATTCCAAAATGGCTAAAAATTAGATTTTTTTTTGGATTGCCGATTTCATTGGCTTATGTATTTTTAAAATTTATTTTAATTTCCACTAGTCCGTGCAGGATACAAGACATAACAGATTATTAACAAATCCAGAGAAATTGGTCAATAATCAGTTGATGCCGAGCTGCAGCTTATTTGTTCCGAAGACGTATTTAAATCCTGGTCCATATGACGTCGGCGTCACCATGTCTGGTATTGTAACAAATAGTGAACGGGACATCATGTATGGAACCAACATAACGAAGTCTTTTACATTAGGTTTGTAGAGCATTATAAACATTTGATTTTCTTTTTTTCTTTTGCAACAAGTCTATTTATTATAATTATTCCCCCATGGATTCATTTGTATCACTACGTTATGATAAATGTGTCTCTTCCAATGTTCCCTCTGAGGTTCGTTGGTCCGTGTGCAAAGTTAAAAACTCATGTGCAAAGTTGCACAGCCTCCATTTATTTTGCAATAAATTACACAATTTGCTGTTCGGTAATTATAAACTGCTACGCGGCATCGGTCAGATATCAACGCGGCCGCGCAGCTTAAATGAACATTGGTCTCCACTTCATCATGTTTAAACATGAGTGCCTATCTATCCGACGGAAAAAGCAAGTTATAATAAAATAAAGAATACAACAATTAAGTAAACTGAATATTATCGATCAATCGTTTTGGCGTTGAAATAAAGTTTTGCGAATATATTTCAAAACATTATTTTCCTCATGCATTATTTGATATAATACTTTGGGAATAGAAAACACGTTTTTAATAAACTACACATACATAAATATATACACAAATGCGAATAAAAGATTTTTTTATTAGATAAAGTAGCGGTTGTATTAATTAATAGCCAATATGATTTGCCTGCAAGGTTATTAAAAGAACTAAGCAATGAACTGTCCCCAATCCTTGTAGTTCTCTTTCAAGCCTCTCTAAACCAGGGTAAAGTGCCCCAGGATTGGAAATTAGCTAACGTAACTCCACTCTTTAAGAAAGGGGATAAATCAGACCCTGGTAATTACATGCCTGTATCCCTTACTAGTATCACCTGTAAATTACTAAAACACATAATATATAGCAGAATAGTTAACCACCTTGACAAATATAATACCATATGCCCACATCAACACGGCTTTGGAAAAAACAGATCATGTGAAACACAATTAATAGGTTTAATAGATGAACTATCAAAAGGCTTAGACAAAAATGATCAAATAGATATAATATTACTAGACTTCTCAAAAGCATTTGACAAAGTTCACCACCTTAGTTTACTTAAAAAACTTAACTACTTTGGAATCTCAGGTTCCTTACATCACTGGATCCAAGACTTCCTTTTGGGCAGGGAGCAAACTGTAATAATTAATGGATCTAAATCTGCAACAATAAAGGTTAACTCTGGAGTTCCACAAGGAACTGTGCTAGGTCCCTAACTCTTTTTAATTTATATAAATGATTTACCCAACAACATCTCAACAGGTACACAAGTTAGGTTATTTGCTGATGATTGCATAATCTATAGAACAATTAAATCAGAACAAGACAGCAACATTTTACAAGAAGACTTAGATGAATTGATAACATGTGACAATAACTGGAGTATGTCTTTCCACCCAGAAAAGTGTCAACTGTTAAGAGTAACAAAGAAAAAGAAACAAATAAATTCAAAATATTACATTCATGGAAAAGAACTGACCAAAACTAAAGATGCAAAATACTTAGGAGTCTTAATAAATGAGAAACTATCATGGAATCCCCATGTCAATGAAGTTATTAAAAAATCAAACAAAACCTTAGGCTTTATAATAAGAAACTTCAACAAATGTAATAGAGATATAAAACTAAAATGCTACCTCACTTTGGTGAGACCTGTACTAGAATATGCATCTTCTGTATGGGACCCATCCACCAAAGAAAACATTGATAAACTAGAACAAATTAAAAAAGAGCTGCCAGATTCATTACTGGAGAATATTCGAAACTGACAAGAATAACACCATTAGTTAAATCATTAAACCTTGAAACACTAGAGGATAGAAGAACCAAAAGCAAAGTAGTAATCATACATAAAGCAATTAATTCTAATTTAGAAATACAACACAAAGATAACTTAATACAACCCTCAGATAGACATAAGGATAAAAACACCTTTCTTATTCCGTATGCAAGAACAAACACATACAAGTTTTCCTTCTTCCCGTCCGCAATTCGGGCGTGGAATGGGTTGCCTGAAGAATCCAGGAAAACCAACACTTTATCAACATTTAAATCTCTAATAAAAATGCAGGACTAAACACAAACCATATATAAGCGTAGGACGCAATAATCTTCTGTATAGAAGGAGCGTCTGTAAACAGATAAGATAATATATATTAATTATAGCTCCAGCTCCGGCAAATCTTGAATCCGGCAATTTTTACAAACCCGGCTTCAGCTCCGGCCGGATTTCACTTCATAAATCCGTCAGAATCAAATTCGATTATCGGTTTTGGAAATTTAAAACCGCTTGTTGCTTTCAAATCCAATTATCGTTTAACAGCCATGGTCATGTTGGAAAAAGTGGGAAAATAACGGGCAGAAAAAAACATTTATTATTGTTATTTTTTAAATGTGTTCCCGCTGGGGTTTGATCACATGCCTTTCCGCGTGCAAGGCGGAGTGATAACCACTGCACTACGAATCATATGTTATTCTTTTGAAGAAAAACGCAACTGAACTGCAAGTGAACGCAAGAAGCTTTGTTGCCACCCCCCCTTTTTTTTTCATCCCACCAGGCTTGTCAACTGTGATTTTTCGACCTCAGCGAGGGTCATTCGTCATTCTCATTTGCACATGGTCGTTTAGGATATATATATATATATATATATATAGTTAGATACCATTCAGTTCCTCTTTGGTTAAGTACCAAATAGGAACAACCCATATTAAAATATATAGTTACACAAAATCCACCGACACATAAGCAATTATTTGATCTCTTTGGCGACTCTTTAATGGTTTATGCATCCTAGGCCCTTGCACAAATCACACCAACACATGTTATTTGACTTTCACACTTCAACTTCTGGCAAATATGCCTTTGTATACAACTTAGACAATAAACTTAACACAAAGGCATGTTCCTTTTTTAAGAGTACATCAGACAAGTGAGCTAATGTTTAAGTTTATTTATATTATTATAACATTTAATAACAGAAATGCAGAGCAGTTTTCTATTGCTGATACGTAATTATAGTTTAAATAAACTATTTAAAAACTTTTTTTTAAAAAGTACACGCTTTTATTTACATATAGAAAGTGCACTAAAAAGAAGAAAATACAATTTTCTAAGATTGCAGGTGAAATGACTGAACCTATCCACTGCACATATAGATAGTGCACTTTCTATATGTAAATAAAAGTGAGTCCTTTTTTATAAAAAAAAATATTTTTTTAATATATTATTTTCTAATTTTTAGTATCAAAATTTTTTTAATCAATTTTTTGACATAATCATTTCAATTTAATTAGTCAAACTTCATTGTCAATATCTTAAATGTGATAGTGGTAAAAAGATATTTATTAAATAGATAAATTACAAATGTACGTATTAAAAGAAAAACAGTTTCCCCAACTGAAATTTGAACCACTGACCTCAAGGTTGGCAACCGATCACGCTAACGATTTGACCAGCAGGCCTGACAAATATTCGCTCTTTTTACACGCTTCTATTTAAGTCACAATGTTTGTATGTTGTATCCATCCACCCTTCCTTCCATCCTTCCTTCAAAACTTCAAACGTAAAATTATACCACTTCTGATGGTCCCAGAGATCTAAAAATTTTACCACAGACAGATCTTGGATGACAATGCATTGTACCAAAATTTCAGATCGATCGAATGTACCGTCAATGAACTATGCCTCAATTCGCCCTAGAGGGATACAGTTATTATAACTTTAAAAAGTACTATCAACATCAAGTCTTGCTGGCCGAAAAAGAAGCGTGATCGATTGCTGACATGGGGGTACGAGGTTCGATTTTCAGTTAGCGGAAAAAAATTTTTTTTGTATTACACATATTTAGTGCAATTTCTATATGTAAATAAAAGCGTGTCCTTTTAAAAAAAAATATTTTATTACATTTAACTTATTACACGCTTTTATTTAAGTCACACTGTTTGTATGTTGTATCCATCCATCCATCCTTCCTTCAAATCTTGAAGCGTAAAATTAAACCACTTCTGATAGTCCTAGAGATCTCAAAATTTTACCACAGATAGATCTTGGATGACAATGCATTGTATCAAAGTTTCAAATCGATCGAAATTACCGTAATTAAATTAATCAATTTTTAGTTTATCTCTATTTATCACTATTTAGAATGTATAGTCGTCTGCTAGAGTTGACCTCCACGGCTAACTGGTTTCACTCTAAGCCCTCGTTTACCAATTCCCGTGTTTACATCAAGGGAAGGGGAGATCAGCACGTTTCAATCTGTAAATGTTTGTAAATAAAAGCGTGTCCTTTTTTAAAAAAAAGATTTTTTTTTACATTTTACTTATTAAACATATACTGAAAACTCTTTACAAACCACTTCTGACATCAAAACTTTGAAATTACTTGTATCCCATTAAGGCGAATTGAGTTATGGTTCACTGATGTGAGTGATAATATAGACATAAACTAAAAACGCATTTATTTAATTACGGTACATTCGTTCGATCTGAAATTGTGACACACTGAATTGTCATCCAAGATATATATATGTGGTAAACTTTTTAGATCTCTAGGACTATCAGAAGTTGTTTAGTTTTACGTTAAAAGATTTGACGGAGGGATGGAAGGATGGACGGATACAACATACAAACAGTGTGACTTAAATAAAAGTGTATAAAAAGTTCTTTAACAGTCCTTTAACAACAAAGTTATTATTTGGCAATAAAAGAGAATATGATAAACAAGTAAATAATAATAATCAATTAAAATTATAATGTATGTATTCAACTGTGAACTTTTAATCAGATATATTTTTGAAAAATATTTTCAAAAGAAATTGTTTTACATTTTAAAACTAATTTTTATTTACATTTTATTATTCAAAGAACCCCCTAGAGCTTATTTCCAGAACTGCACAGAATCTGCCAGTGAACATAAACCTGTTGTATGCAACTGTACAGCAGAGACTTCGCATCCTGTTGATGTTTCTGTGAACTGGTATGATTCTAATGGAACTATTCTACATTATGGGGCATCATCACAAGTCATTAGTTTCAATGTCAACAGACTGCAATCAGGTGGGCACTGACAGTCGTATGGTACTTTTTTAGATTGTTAATATTTTTAAAACATACGGAGCGGAGCGTACGTTTATGTATATTTGTGACGAATCTTTAGTCAAAAGCCGTAGACAAATATAAAATATTGAGGCGCTTTAAAAATAATTATTTTGAAATGTATTAATACTAAATTATTTAAATATTTTCTCAGTTAAATGTCATGCTATCCTTATCAAATGTATTGATATCAATTTATATATAGATTGCATGTAGTTTAACAATTAAGATTTATAATACATTTTAAATTGGTGACAATATGATTTTTTAAATTTTCCAAAAAATAAATATAATTTTCTAAAAGGAAATTAAAAAAAATAGTTTTAGAAATTTCAATTTTAAATTTTAAATTTGATTTGTGGCAAGATTTGAAAAAAAATTATTTCAAAATATTATTTCCATAATAAAAATTACCAACTTCTTAATAGTAGAATAATCACTAAATTTACACAATATTGCTAAACAGGAATAATTAAAGATAAAAAAGGATTTTTAAAAACCACGTTTTTATAAGTGGACTAATGACAATAAAACAATTTAAAACTTGCACTTTGTGTGGATAAAAACGTGCTGTACGTGTTTATGAGGTGTAAGATATACAGTTCACTCATTTTCTCACGTATACATCTCTCTTTTGCCTTCCAAATTATTAATCTTTAATTTGTATACGAAACACCCGCCCCACGTTTTTAGTCATATTAAATTAAAGTACTTGAACTTAGAAGTTTTAAATTATTTTATTCTTTTTAGTCCACTAACAAAAACGTTGTTTTTACAAATCCTATGTTACGTTTATTTATTTTACTCTTTTTTAGTCTATGGGTAAAATCATAGAGTATACATTACTTTTATTGTACATAAGAAAATTCATTAAATACAAAATTGCCTACATGGCTTCCAAATAGTATGCATTGTCAGGTCTAACCGCGTGGAGGTGAGGTATATTAGACCAAAAACAAACAAACACAAACATATGGACAAACGCCAACGCTTATCAATTGAAAACACTACACTAATTCATATTAAGACTGCTTTCTTATTCAATTTTATTCAATAATTTAACTCCCCTTTTAAAAATCTTTTTTTTTACCTCTATTGATTTTACCAAACACCTCATAAGCGCCGACCGACGTTTTAATACCACGGGGATGAGGTCACGGGGTTAATTGAGTTATCACGTGAAAAAAAAATAGCAGACAGATAAGAGATACTTATATTGAGATAAACTAAAAAATACAATAATTTAATTACGGTACATTCAATCGCTCTGAAATTTTAATACAATGCATTGTATTCCAAGATCTGTATGGGGTCAAATTTTGAGCTGTCTAGGACCATCAAAAGTGGTTTAATTTTACGTTGGCACATTTGAAAAAAATTGCAGACAGACACGAAAGCAAGTTAATAAAAACGTGGTAAAAGATATAGGACGAATTTTATATTAAAAATAACACTAATAAAATACAAATTAAAAAGAATGTTGCTTTTGAATTAAAACCTAATATATGCAATTTATGAAAACACATTGAAAGAAACAGATTACCAACACAACATCAAAGTAAGATAAAGAATTTAAGAGAAAATACATATCAGTAAATGAAGACATAATTTATAAGACAACATTTAACAATAACTTTGTTATTTTTATGTTTAAAAATTGATAACCATATTCATTGGTGTGAATTTTTAATGCATGTTATATTTTATTTTTATCGTCAGGCTTCTATTACTGTCAAGCAATCAACACATTTGGATGGCGGAGTGAAAAGTTATTTTACAATTTAACTGTTTTGTGTAATCTTCAGTTCATCATTTAAATTTATATGCATTAAGCTTTGTTTTAGATAATAAGTATTATATTTATCAACAATTTATATTTAATTAGAACATAAAAAATATCGTGTTTCGCTCATTTTAGAAATACGCCTTACTATGATTTTTAATTATGACTTTGAAGAAGGGCAACTAGTTTACTACTATTAATGATTATATTCTTTAGTTCCAGCTACTATACATGCGTTGACTGCCAATGGCAATGCTATAAGTACGACAATAGAACGAAATTCCAGTGTTGCACTTCATTGCCAAGCTGAGGGAAATCCCATCAAAGAACTTAGACTTTACAACGGTCCGTTTATTATTGGCCAAGCCATCCGAACAATTGACGTCAATTACAGCATGTCGTGTGAGAGAATTAATACCATCATGTGTTTAGTCTTTCTGGAATTTATGGTTGAGATAAGAAGAAATATGAGTGTTTATGTGAAATGTAAGTATATATTTATATATAAGTATGTAGGGCTCACTCAAAATAACCTACATTTTGGGTGTAAGCATAATTGCATTTTTGAACGTAAAATACAAATAGTTAACATTTATATTAATTAACGATACAGAAAATTTGTTATGACATGATGCCGTTTTAAGATAATTCAACAACGGTGTATTACCATATTTATGCATCTAGACACAAAAGAGCATAAGATTTAAAAAAAATTAGGAATTTTGTAAAGCAAAATAATAATATTATTTTCAATTATCTAGAGACTGCGTCTCTTTTTAATATTTCCCCTATTATAATGCATTCTTAAATATAGATATGTGAAATGGCATTTTCATTAACGCATAATATAGTAGGGTTGCGGATATTAATTTATCGTTTAATCGTTAAAAAATGTTAACATTTAAATTGCTTTTTTATGATTAATCGATCCATCACTTACACATTATTGGAGGTCAAAATGTAAAAAAAAATTCGCCCGAAAAATAATACATTTCTTAACGATTACACGAACATTTTGCTTTTAAATTATTTACTGACGGGAATGTTCAAAATGTTGATATAGTTTTCCTACCATGGTTCTAACACTTCGCCTGCTTATCAAACCAAATGAAAAACGTATTGAGCTAATGGCATCAATAAAGTCTGACTCATAGACAGAAAATGGCGACATTTCTTCTGATGAATTACTGCGTTAAAAATGGAGATGCAAGTTTTTTTAATCCATTAACCATCTACAATGTTGGAAATTAATGGAATACCGATATCCGATAATGTCATTCCTTGTTTAGACCGTTTTGTGCATACCAGTTACCTCAGTTCCATGTGAATGATTGTTCAGCTTGGTTAGTTGTATTGTCAATTAGACCCGCTCATCACTTGAACCAAATAATGTCAACACACTTGTCTTCATGCATAGTTGGTTGAAAGACGATATATAAAGGAGACATCCCAGTACTATTAAGATTTTTCAACAATATTTTTTGGCTTTAATCGAAATTAACGATAAATTAATCGTTAATTTTTTAAAAAATTTAATTATTAAATTTAAATTAATAGTTAACAGCAATAAAATATAGTATTTAAAGTATGTATTAAAAGTGTTTCTGTATTTGCTAAACTCACACTTTCTTCTTTGTCTGCAGGTCCCTTTAAATTAACAAACCCTAAAATATCTGCCGCGACTTTTTAAACTTTCTCACCAAAACCGATCAATTTTATTACACATGTTTGGTTACCCCAAGCCTGTCAGTTATATGTTGATCCAAAACGGTTCCTCGGTGAGTAAATTCAAGAACGTAAAAAATCTGGCAATGGACGATAAATACATTATAGAATATCAAGAAGACATCAGCCCATACGGAACACTAAATCTGACTTTTCTAAGCTTACTTGAAACAGAGAGAACTCACTATTTATTTATCATAGACAACGGAAACGTAGAAACGCTTGAATGTCGATTTACAATTCAGACAGGTTGGTGGTTTCAAATTATTTCACTGACTGTTGTAAACAAAAAAAATTAAAGTTATAGAATAGTTAACATATTTGTATAAAACAAGTCACAAGTATATACATTATACAGTAAATATAAAATCATTGTTTTACCGTTTTAAAAATAATCTCAGTTGCACTTCTGACATTTCAAACAGAAAAATATTTATAACGGAGCATGAAAAGGAAGTCCAATTTTTTTATTTATTTTTTTTATAAAAAGAAGAAGAAAATTCTATTAACTATTACACATGTAGTCAATTATACAAGACTGCTTTTACTATAATATTTGATCTGTTAGCTATTGGTTAATCTAGACACAATCAAAATATTTCTTTTTTAAATCAAACATATTATATATAAAATCACAAGACATTAGATACTATTGAAATTTTGAAGCTCCAATTAATTTTAGCATCATACATCGCACTAACATTTATGGTAGATATGTTAATGGCATAAACCTATTATATTTATTTGTACTCTCAAAATAGGACGAGATACTGTTTATTTTGACGTCGAAAGCAGTTTTACTATCTGGATCCTCGCAGGTGGCAGTGTATTAACGTTTATAGCAATCATGGCGTTTTGTATCTGCTGTCTTTGTAAAAGAAAAGGTAATCCAAAACAAAATCTAAATATTTCATTTAATTTTTAAAATATTCAATGAGAATACATAATTTAAATAAAAAATTAACTAGGGTAATAAGATATATAAATATATAATAATTAATAATCTATATAATATAATTCAAAATCTATGGACAAACATTTTTTCAGCTTCTCGTGCAGTCAAATACAATTCGCCGATCAAGCGACACGATAGTGTCATTTATGAAGTGATTGATTCAAATACAGAAGTACAAATCAACGCTCCCATCGTTGAGAAAGTTAATGTTATCTCAATGTCCAAACTCCATAATAGCGGATCAATGTATTCTACCATAGAAGAACAATCTGATGTAGATGTCGTTCAATGTGTCAGTGAAGTCAGTATTAGTGCAGTAACTAAGAACGCGTATGACACACTGGACAAAGGCCAGCTTGGCGAATACGATGACAACTCGAAGTCGAATCTGAAAGGTTATGACTCGGAAAAAGATTATATAACTGCTATAGAGGAGAAGCTCGTATCAGAAGATGGTTATATAGATGTCATTGATGAAGGTAACTTTGTGACTGATGACCACGTCACTGTTGACAAAAAATATATTGCTGAGGATAAAGATTATATCACCGTGGTGGATAATCCTTGCGACGAAACGATAATCGGTCCTAAATGAGCAGGTAAACAGTTTTATAGTTACTATTTGATTTAACATATACATTATATATGCTGATTTCTTTTATGACACCACGGTCATTATTACGACAATAAGAATAGGTTTGATTGCAATGGTACTTGTTTTGTAGGTGCTATAGGACAAGATTATTAGTAACTTGACGTTAGTAACATGAATGTGGCAAGGTGTTACGTCCGTACAAAAAGATATTTTGATAGCTTAGAAATAATCAGCTTCTGTGTACTTATAATACAGATATTCACTTCTAAATAGTGGAAAGTTGAAAACGCGGTATTTGTTTATCTTTATTTTTTTTAAAAATATGTATATGATACTACAACGAATAAGCCTCTGGATTCTTAAAATGACAATTGAAAATATGAATCTTAATAATAAAATAACAATATTGAAGATAATAACTCAATATTTAGTATATTTGTAAGTACATTCTTGTATTTGTGTCTTCTTAAACAAATCAAATCTACTAATTTGATATAATTTTCATGGAACAAATTCTTTCGTGAAAACTATTTTTTAAAATATATATATTTTTTAAAAATACAACAATTCTCTTAAAATCTTCAATTAGGGTGAAATCAATATAGTCCTATTTTAGTTACTTAATAAACTGCCAAACGTTTTAATGTTATCTTCAGAAAATATATATTTTTTTTTAAATATTTACAAATCGGAGATTGTTAAGAGGTTTGTGAGTGTCTGTGTGAATTCTATTTTGCATTGGTATTTTTGAATTATTTAAATAAAATTTCTTTGTTAACAAAGATTATTAAATGTAATATTAAACCAGTATTTGTATATTTATTTGATGTTTGTTTTGTAGAAAAAATATACATTCATAATGATTTTGGGTAATATATTTTTATAGGATTCAAAATACCTCTACCTAGGCTATTTCATATTACTTTAAAAAAAGTAAACGCTGTTTGTTGTAAATTTATCATTCTGCATTAATTCCAGACATAAATTTGTCGTTTAGGTGCTTCACATATTCAAGTCTTTATTACTTTAACAATATCATGGTAAAAAAATACATGGATTATTTCATAAAATATTACTAGTTCTATTATACTTCTACAAATTAAAATAAATAGGAAAATGTACTCTACTATAACAGTTTTTTTTTAAAATAATAGATTCATTTAAAAAAAATTAATCGTTAAATTTATTTTACTATTAATCAAGACATTAATCGTTAATTTCCGCAGCCCTAATTTTAACACAACTAAAATGTGAGGAGTCTACATATAATGCTAAACATTCCCTAGGGTAAATTAATGTATCTTTTAAAAAAGAAACATTCAATTGTTAAATCTGCAAATACAAATAAATATTATTCATACAAACAAATTGTATGTACATGTTTATATTGGAAAAAAATATTAAAAAATAATTACATTATCTCCAAATCAAATATACCACATTTACTTCATTGAGCCTATGACCCCAGATATTAGCATATCAACAGTGAACTTACTTTAGATACATCCGCTAATTTATGCAAAATCCCATATGATCACCTTCATTTTTACAACTTGAACTGCTTTAGTGATTAATCATTTAAAAATCATGAAAGCCCATACGAAATTTGTTATCATCTTCTTATCTTTATACCTATTTCTTTTGACCATGTTACCAAAATCCATTTCTTCTTACAATTGGATTTGAATTCTTTGGCGTACCTATGAAAAACGTATATTCTTCATTTACCTTAATTAAAGGTACACTGTGTATGAGAAGTTTACACTATAACATCTTAACTAAATATGGGAAGCCAGAGAGAATTAAATACATGTGTGAAAAAGGAACATATTAAATATGTGAAACAAATTTTATTGGGATGGGTTTTGGTATAGGGAACATTTTGGAACAAAAGTGTCAAACAAAATGATTTTAATGTAGCTAAAATAATATTTTAAAAAAAAATTGCTTATGACTAAAAAAACATTCAACAAAATAAAAAAAAACTCATTTTCTTGTCGATGATTACGAAGTACATCCAATCCCCCCGAATTTTTTTTTAAAATGGCTGTTACTTGATGAGCTATTATTTTATTTTGTGATGCATTTTTATACATGTTTTAAAAAATACATTTTTAAACTATGGCATTATGTATTTCACACAAACGGTCTCAGACTCAACAGTACCATCTTTATCTCTGCTATCATGATGTTCATCCCTTTTATCATATACGTGATTATCAATAGTGGCTACAGTGTCGATAGTTCTTATTTCCTCTCGATTCAACTTTGTTTTATCATCCATGTCTGGTTTTTCATTATTTCTCCATGGTTGATCAAAATTTCTTATTCTGGAATCAAAACCATATCTGCCTCTCCAGATCTTCTGCTTTGATTATAATCTCTATATATGGAATTATGATTATATATGTCTCTTCATGATTGTCTACTTTGATCATAATCTCTATGTCTGGAATTATGATTATATTTTTCTTTCCATGCTTGTCTACCTTTGTTTTCAAAGTGATCTTGTCTTGATTTTTCTTCTGTTACCTTTCTTATAGGGCTGCCATTAGGTGACACCCTATTTGGTCGTCCTTTATTGTGGTAACACTGCTTCGCCATATGACCTGACTTGTTACAGTACCAGCAAATAGTTTGTCTGTTGCCTTGGTTTGGCAGACTCTGGTTTCTCATTCCTTGTCTTTTTTCTTGGTTTTTAATTTGTATTGCTGCAAAGATATCTTGTATCTTATCCATTTCCACATTTGGATGAGAGTCTTTGACTGTGCGTAATGCATTTGTTAGCTCTGCTTGAGTACGAACTTTCTTATCAGTTAGATATGTGAATAGAGTTGGTGTTGCATTTTCTAAAAACTTGTCAATTAACACCATGTCTAGTATGGCCTTTGGATTGCTTGTATATATTGCTGTAAGTTCCAGCCATTTTGTTAATTTAACCTGTGCTTCATGCACTATGATCTGTGGATCTTTGTCCATCTTGATTCCTATTTCATGAAATTATTTTCTATAATTATTTTCTGACTTTCCGAAATGACATAGAAGTGCCTTTTTGACATTTTTATATATGCTTTTGTCTTCTTTGGCTATACTGTTGTAAGCTTCAAATGCTTCTCCAGTTAGTTGAGTCATCAATTGTGCTGGCCAATCTTCTTCATCATAACCTTTCATGGCCATTATGGATTCGAATTAATCCAGATAAACATCCATTTTTTCTTTCTGGCTATCATATTTTCTAACTTTGATAGCGTCTTTTGGTGCTGACTTTATATTTGTGTCATTACCAGGATTGTGGCCTATACTCTCTAGCTCAATTTGTAATTTTAAGTTGTCATTTTTAATTTGTTTAAGTTCTCTTCTTGCAGCTCTTTCTTCTCTTTCAATGATTTGTCTTTGCCTCTCAGTTATATCAGCAATTCTTTGATTTTATTTTTCTTCAGCTATTCTAGCTTTTCTTTTTCTTCAGCAATTCTTTGTTTTTAATTTTTCTTCATATATTCTGAGCTTCTATTTTTCTTTAGCAATTCTTTGATTTTCTTTTTCTTCAGCTATTCATGGCTTTTCTTCTTCTTTAGCTATTTTTACTTTTTCTTCAATGAAATCTCTCATTTCTTTTCTACTTAGTCCGATCTCTTTAGCTATGGCAGTGAATACTTTGTAGTAATCCATGTTTTGTTATATGGAATAATACGAGTCAAGCAATTCGGTAAGGAATGTAGGTATTTATTTTTTAAGGTATAAATTCTCCAAATGAACACATCTTGATTTCAAAATGTTAAGTCCAAATAAGTGACACGTCTAAAGCATGAAATTTAGTTTTGACAACAAAGCATCCTCACACGGGATCTTCAAGTACACTTTATATATACGCTCCCTCAGATTGACAAAACATATCCGATGGTACAAAGTTTTACAATGAAATAAGTCACTTAGTTACATTTTCGAGTAGTTTTTAAACAATTTAGTTCAATCCATTAATCCAAAATTGCAATTATCAAACTCTTCACACAATGAATGGATATAACTTAAGTTTCTTGATTCATAATTCACACTGACACAGTTGTTAATAGTCCAAAGTTTTCCAAGTTCAAGGTTATGTTTACACATATTTCCAGGAATCAACTAATATCAGTGAGCTGCTGACGTAGTTTACTGTGTGTTACCATACAGTAAGCCTGTGCGACCCAGATTCCGGCACTGTGTATATTTAGAATCAGCGTGCTTGCTGACGTAACGACCTACCAGCTCTCGGTAGTGCTTGGACTGTAGTACACTATTAGGCTTGAACTGAGTTGACTGTGTAACTGTCAGGCTAGAAACAACTAAGCTGATCCATGTTTTATACAGCGCAAGTTGTGGACACGTGCATTTAGGCAGCCATCTTGAAATATTCGTGTATCAAATATTTCATTAAACTACAAAAGTTTATTCTTTTTTTAATGAATACTTTCCTTTTTGAAATATACAATACTGGTGACTTCCACGAAACCTCTTTCTTGTACTGTGTTCACTTAGAACTAATGCCTAATGGCTAATGGTAATCACTTTTACTTCGACACCAATGTAACTGGTTTACTTATTACTGTAACTCTTGTAGGCGTACTCTCAATACAAACCTTGTACACAATAATCCTTTGAAGAATTGGTTTCAATAAAACAACTTTAATATTTACACTTTGTACAAGAAATATAATTTGAGGTTATACAATGTGGAACATACTGGCATGCATCTGCCATGACACCAGCCAACTCTAACCCGGACTTCCCAACCTTCTTAGCCAATGGGAAGGACTCTTTCTCCCCTCGCTTTTACTCACGTGACCTCTCCGTCATACAATCACGCAAAACACTCGTGATTCACCCGTGACACATTTCTACCTTTAATTTGACATTTTGTCCTTCATTAATTATACATCTAACAATCTCATTGTGGGCATTTTGTGATTCTAAGGAAATTGAATTTTTATTTCCTGTTGATTTTTCATTCATATGTTTCTTGTCAATATCATCTCCTTTCACCTGTCCTGTGATTGCAGGGACAGTGGTGCACGTTTCAATCTTCAAAATATCTTCAGTTCCTTCAACAAGATAAACTTTACCAATATCTGTTTGACAAGAATTTGATTCCAAATGTGCTTCCACAAATTCATTTCCGTTGTTATTTACCTTCTCTCTTTCACTTTCATCTAAATTACAAAAAAAATAAAAATAATTAAGATGAAATGTAACATGTTTTTTTAAAACAAAAACTTACAATAAACAATGCAAATACAGAATCCCCCCACCCCCACCCTCTTTTGAATCAAATCGTCATGAGTGCATGTGAATGAAATATTCACTATTTATAATGCTTAGAATTGTGTTGATGTTTTAAAATAAATATTTAAGAATAACGTTTTAACGCCTGTTTTTATAACACGATCGTCATTTACTGGGTCAAAGTATTACATAACTTTAAACTTCTGCTTCTGATTCATTAAAAAGTATCTATAAAATAAGAAACTGAATTACAAAAACCAAAAAAGTTATTGTTTTAATTCTTTATTTTTAAAAAGATTTTTTTACTGCAATTAAAAACCGGGATACTTCTCTTGTTTCTTCCCCATCCCATATTAATTCGACAAAATCACATTGTGATAAATGGTGTATTTTTTAAGAAAATGTAAACATTAGCAATATTACACATATATTTTTTTAACCAAATAAAATATAGTTTTCTGTTTTAAATAGAAACCTGCAGCAACTGCCATGTTTTAACACAGTCCATGTAAATTAGATTTATAACAATACATGCATTTTATGCAGTTTAAAATTATTTAACAAAAAGTTATTTGAAGTTAATTTGTTAAAAGATGATATTCAAAATGGCTGTATCTGCCTTTGGCAGATTGCATGACCGTGTCTGGAACAGAAGTGTAATCAGCACCCAAACAAAAATAAAAGTATACAGAGCTGTAGTGCTCCCCACTTTACTATATGCGTTTTAAACTTGGACCATACGTTAGCGCCATGCGAGGTTGCTGAACCACTTCCACACCAAAAGTCTAAGAAATATTCTCAATATCAAATGGAGGGGAAAAAGTTACAGACACCGAAATATTAGTCGGGGGAGGACTACCCAGCATCCACACTAGCCACCCAGCTCTCCAAGGGGCACTTCTGTGGTGAGCTTACTTAAGGGCATAGAGCACGCGGAGGTACACGTAAGCACTACACGGATAAATTCAAAACTGCTCTAAAGGCCTTTGATAGCGGACAGCCAGTGACCGAGCCCCCTGGCGCTCTATGATACGCAATGGCGCTGCTTTCTGTGAAGCTAATAGACAACAGGCTTCCAAGACCAAACGTCAATCAAGAAGGACCGTGTACAAAACCCTCCTGAAATGATCCCATCCTTCTCTTGTCCGACATGCGGACGTAAAATATGGTGCAAGAACAGGGCTAATAAGCAAACAGAGGACACACGTTGCGGCCTAGCACTGGATCAATATGATGAGAGTGGTCATCGTCGATTACGACGGACGAACAACATCTTCACTTTAAAATGTATGTTAATTTCAATGAGAGTGAAACTGAAGAAAAAAAAAGTATAATTCCTCTTGTATTAATTAATTTTTCTTTTTTTTTAAATTGTTGTGTGCTGTACTTAAATGTTTTTAACTATTAATAATCATTACGTTACAAATAATAGTTATCAATAAAACAATTTAGCATTTGTTTAACATGTAGATAAATTCTTCATATGGTAACACTTGCAAATTGCTTGAATAATGCAAACCTTAAAAAATTCAATAAGATATTGCATCTTTTGATAAATACATCAAATGTCAAACTTAAGCTACATTGGAGAAGACGATAGATGAGTATAAAAATGCATAACGCTTAAGCTTCGGTAAGAGTAACGATGAAAAGGAAAATAAGATTAAATCTGGACAAAAGATGTATTGAAATAAATTAATTGTTATCAATTATTTTAATACAAATAAATATTTTTTGTTGATCAAGATAGAGGCAAAAACAAATTTAATTCCAACATTTCATAGCATTTTAAAAATAATGAAGTAATATAAAGATTTACACAAAATTGATTGTGTTATACAAAATTTAAAATCAAATCAAATTATGCAAGACATTTTTATAAAAAAAATTAATAAAAATAATTATTATACGAATTTTAATAAAGTTTGCCATATATACTATTAAATAAATAAAAAATAATAACAAATTAAGTCTGCTTACATAGAAAAAAAAAGTACGTACCATCAATTGTGTATTCATTTTCATTTATTTGATAGCAGCTTTCTTTCACCTCTGAAAAATAATTATTATTGTATTTCAAACTGTATTCTAAGTTGATGTTGTTGTTTTTTTTAATGTTGATTCTGTTTTAGAATAATGTAGTTTAAATATAAAAAAAAATGTAATAAAAAATTATTTTTAAAAAACATTAAAAAAATTACATTTTGGACAAGGAACTACATTACTAAATACTGAATATGTGTCTATTTATATATTTATTGAAATATGAATATCAGAGGATACAATTTTTAAAAGCGGCCATGTAATCACCTCCAAAATACATACATGTTAGTTGGAATATTCAACTAAAAATTACTTTTAAGATAATAAAATAGTTGTTTACTATTCAACTACTTAAGCATTCATACACTTTTTCATAAACTATGTTATTTAACTAGTAATGATATCATAAGCATTAGAATGTACGATTATATTTAAGCACAACAAGATTTCAAATTTTAAATGTATTTATATAATTATTTAAAACGAGTTTATTATTTAGTAAAGTGTCAAACCTTTCGGACCTTTTGCTTCCTCCGATTTGCTGTAGATTCAATAGATATAGATAAACACATAAGTAAATAAGGAAGTTAATATAATTATATATGCATTTAAATAAATAAATAAATATATATATATATATATATATATATATATTATATATATATATGATATATATATATATATATATATATATATATATATATATATATATAACGGAAATTAACTATTAATTAATCGATTCATCGTTAAAAATGTAATCGATTAAAATAAATGTGATCGCTTAAAATTATATTAAAAATCCAGAATTTTTTTATAATTTGTTTTTCCAATTTATTAATAAGTTATATTTTTTGTTCCTTACATCCTTTTCCATCGTATTATTATTATTTATTTAGACGTGCAAACATTAATAAAACAAGTACTAAAAACTCAATTAGTATTTAAACACAATTTCCAACAAAGAATGTCTGTGTTTTTTTTAATTCAAGGGAAATCATTCTAGTTTACATTAAAAGTCGATTCAAATAAGTAATTTTAAAAACAAAACACAATATGCCGTCATATCCCCTCGCGCTACACCACACCAATAATGTGTCAATATAATGCCAACCACGCAACAATATATATCAATATACATAATTTGCAATCTCTGTCAAGTATGTCCGTCATGCATGTCTGTCCGTCCGTGACGCTACTAATTCTAGAAAGCAGAGCACCAAATTACTGCACCAATGCATCAAAAGGTGTGTAAATTAAAGATGCGCTTAAAAAAAAATATTATATGACGTCATTGTTTTCGATCATACATGTATTTTAATTTTGGAAAAGGGATCAATGTAATAAGAGGATTTTATGATGGTAATTTATAAAATTAAAAAAAAACAAAGGGGACGCCGTAGGTGCCCTACAACCCCTATTACAAAATACTTTGTGTACATGTCAGAAAGTTTAATAAATAGTATTTATCAAACAAATACAAGTTAGTTGGATATATATATATTAGGGCTGTGATCGATTAATTTAAATTTAATCGTTAACTTTTGAAAAATTATCGATTAATTAATCGATAATTTCGATTAAATCCAAAAATAGAAATTTATGACGTCATTAAACTGAACATTTCTCACGGACATTGAAAATTAAGAATATTTTGAACTAAATTTCATGACAATGTGTTGATAATTGATTTGTGCTGAAGGTGGTTCGTGAGCGATGTATTTGATTTGAATTGTTTATGGCAGTGGACACAGAAAATTTTTTCACCATCTTCGACTTTGCCATCCGCAGTTAGCTTAAAAACAACATATTTGCTCAACTTTCTAGTTATATGTTTAAATTTAACTGCGCTGATGCTGTCAGCAGGGCCGTCTTAACGCATAGGCCCGTTGGGCATTTGCCCGGGGGCCCACGAGCATATGGGCCCCATGGGAATATGTTTATTTATATATATTATGTATATTCATTTTTTATTCCTGCGGGGGAAGGGCCCAACACTATATTTTTGCCCGGGGGCCCAAATAAAATGGTGTAAAGACGGCTCTGGCTGTCAGACATTTTATAATTGACGTCTGCCGGTCAACATAAATTAATAAAATAAATTTTAATATTACGCAGGGAGATGTTTGTATGTAAAAATATATATATAAATTATTATTAATTATTAATAATTTATTATTTATTACTAAAAATTTTTTTAAAATATTATAAATATTTTCTTAAATTTTAATCGAATTTGTATCGATTAAAATTATTTTAATCGATAAAATTGTTAACGATTAATCAAGAGATTAATCGATAATTTCCGCAGCCCTAATATATATATATAATACTTTATTGTATTTACGGCATTAAAAATGTCAGAAGATGCCAAGTTAGCGCATTTCGCTAACACGTCAGTACAGGCAAAATAGTTCACCGGTTCCTGGTGCAGTGGAAAAAAATTCCTGCCGGTCCGCAATACTACACATTTTTAGAAGCACTGCTTTAGATAGTTGGCTGCACGTTTCTTATTGTGAATCAAACGTCTAGGTAGTAGTTTTCCCAATACAAATGCAATATACTACCTATAGTAATCACAAAACGAACTTCTACAAATACCATAGACGCAAATTGCGAGCTCATCATAGGCGGTATCGGATGAATTGTTAAAATTCAAGGTACCCGATCACACAACTCCTACACTAGACTAATGAAAAGCCGTTAAACAGAAGATATACCAGCGTGCAACTAAAAGTTCTTACTTCTGAGCAGAACATTGCACAGTTTACCTAGGCTAAATTTTAGTAAAAGCGAAACAAAAATTGTCAAATGATGTTCATGCTGATCGCTATTTGTTCTTCTCAATTACTTGCGGAAAGAAACAACTGCATCGGCATTTCGTGTAATATTAAATGGCATAAATAGTAATCTTCTTAAAATCCACATATACGCAAGATTAGCTTAAAAATAATTTTCCAATTAAAGTAAAACTTCTTTGTGAAACAAGATTAAATCCAAATAAAAAGCTCTTATCATAAAATTGAAAATACAAGGAAGTATATTTCCTTTGCATACGGAAAAACGAACCCTAATTGGGACATTAGTTGGAAAAACACCCAAACATCCACACAAAAAAGAAGTAGAAAGAAACAAAAATAATAATAATAACAATTAAAAGAAACAAATCAAAGGTTACGCACTTTTTCTCATTGTTGTATATATGAAATCAATATTAATCCAAGTGATTGATGGTTAATCCCACCTGAATGTGTTTATGGAGGGATTCTCTAACTCGAGAGAAATAATCTTTGCGTTCATTCTACCCATTTAAAAAAAAATTGATTGTAGACGCAATTTGTGCACTTCCTTTTCATTACGCCAGTCGTGTGAAACTAACACTGAGTATTGTATTAACGTTAATAAAAACTTTATTAATTGTGCATACGGTTCGGTATTGCATTTTATTTTTGTGAAAGCCGGGGGAAGGATTGCTATGTATTTCAAAATTTTGGGGCACTTCATGGTCGTTTTCCCTGGGGTACGCTACAGTTAGCTGGTCTAAGCTAGAGTTAGCCGGTCTTCCGTTTGAAAATCATGATATATTTCTTAAGAAAAACATATTTTTAGCTTTTGAGTGCCGTTTGAAACAGCTTTAAATGACATATAAATATTGGTATTTATGGAGTCCTACATAAATAACATTAGTGCGCCCTACGCTTATCCATGGTTTATATCAAGCCTTGTATTTTTTATATAAATTCCAGAAGGAAAGAAACAAAAATGTGTGTGTTTGTTCTTGTATACGGAATAAAACAGTGTTTTTTTATCCAAATGTATATCTTCCATTTGTATTGTATTATCGTGGTGTTTTATTTTCAAGTTAGAATGTATTGTCTTATGTATGATACATCTTTGCTAATATATTTTCTATCCCCTAGTGTCTCATATTTAATGATTAAACAAGTGGTGTCACTCTTATCAATTTTTTAAATCTTCATCAGTGAAAAATAACCTGGATTATGTAACCCAGGAGTGATTTTTAATTATTTTTTTAATTGAGAACTGTACATTTTGTTATATAATATCTCTTTCTCTCTCTCTATCTCATTCTCTCTCTCTCTCTCTCTCTCCTATATGTAAACCACACTGTTTTATAATGTTCATACCTTAAGTACACTTACCCATGTTATTCACATTTGCCTTACAGAGTATTCTTTTAAAAAGGCCATGCACATTACACGGTGCAAATGTGATTGATAGATAAACATCTAATTGACTCTGTATATATGTCTCAAACATAGCAGAGTCTTTATAATAAGTAACACCAGGTGAGCCAATCTTCCTAATTTGTATAAAACATGGCTTCGCTAGACTTGAGCAATGAAAATGCATTTTGAGGTAATTTGAACTCAAATTGAGCAAACAGTTGTCTATTTCAATATTCTCATTACTTATGGTTAA
Organism: Ampullaceana balthica; assembly: GCA_944989445.1. Taxonomy (NCBI): domain Eukaryota; kingdom Metazoa; phylum Mollusca; class Gastropoda; family Lymnaeidae; genus Ampullaceana; species Ampullaceana balthica. Next base: position 556,497 of record CALYLW010000573.1, read on the forward strand.
AATTCCAGATGCCTGAGAAAAGTCTGCAAAGAAAGCGTTAAGTTTGTATATATATAAATATATTCATTGCTTTATGCAAATAGTAACTCAATAATGCAAATTATTTTATTATTATTTTAAAATTAATCTTTCAACATATTTTCGTTATTCAAATTACACTTTTTATTTGCACAGTTTTTATCCTCGCGTTTTATGTACCCCCTGCCCCCACCCGCCTAACCCTGTCCATTAAATTATTGTATTAGAAAAAAACTCTTAACGATACATATTTTAAAGAGTTACATAAAATAAAGAGTAATTTCCTCTTGCATGTTCCTTCCTTTTTTTTTCAATTATGCTTTTTATACGCTGATTTATTATTATTATTATTTTTAAAGATACGCCTACGCCCAAAAACACTCGTTCATTTAAATTCGGATCATAATGGATATATTAATCTATATTTGTCAATATCGTGTAAAATTCAGTTTTGAATACAATCTTTTGTACAACATAATTGGGCCCTTTACCCCAAAGGAATGAACACTAGGGGTTCATTGACCTACAATATTTCAATATAAGCTATCCAGTTTTGTATACCAAGTTTGGCCATCAGCGATGAGTCTACCCAGGAGATAACGCTGGAATTAACGTTTTTATAGCTCAATAAGCAAACAACAACAACAACAACAACAACAAAAAAATACAAAAAAAATACAAAAACAAAACAAAACAAAACAAACATAAGTAAAAAAAAGGGCATCGGCAAATTCAGTGCCGGATTGCACGTTTTTAAAAACTATTAATTTCCATAAATTTCATAATGATTTAATTTTTCTATATTTCTCAAATTCCGCAAGCAATACACATAAAACATTTACGAAAAAGACATTTTTGGCCCCCCGGTTCCGAAACAATGGAGATTGCTCAGTGCCCTAAAGTATTTTAATATAGGATCTGAAGTGTTTACATACCAGGTTTGGTCAATATCCATTCATTTTCATAGCAGACTAATTTAATATATCTCATATAAGCAAAAAACAACATTATGAGCCCCTTCGACGAATGATGTAAAGTTCTTAAAATATATTTAATTCAATCAATTTCATAATGTATCAATTTATCTATATTTCTCAAGATATTATGAAATTGAATGGGATACACAAATTTAAAACTTTTAAAAAATAAGACATTTGGGACCCCCGGCCCAATCGGAATACACATTAAGAGTTCATTACACTGTTGTATTTTAATATCGCCTATCAAGTTTTATATACCAAGTTTGGTCGAGATCAATTCATTTTTTAGTAGCTAACGCTTAGACTTATTTTTTATATAGCTCGTATAAGCAAAAACAACCTTATGGGTCTCCGGCCCAATCGGTGCAAGATGTAAAGTTCGCAACACCTGTTCATTGTAAATAATTTCATACAGATTTAATTCGTCTATAGTTCTCAAAATCGTGTAAATTTTAAGTGGAATTAAAACTTAAACTATTGCAAAAGTTACAATTGGGGCCCCGGCCTCGATGGAAAAAACATTAGGAGTTCAGTGCCCTATAGTATTTAAATATAGGCTATGAAGTTTTTGTATACCAAGTTTTGTCAAGATCCATTCATTTACCCAGCATCGAAAGCTTAGACTAATTTTAATAAGGCTCATATAAGCTTAATTAACAACTTTATGGGCCCCCGTGTCCCTTCGGTGAAATATTTAAAGTTCGTAACTTGTTTAATTCAAAAAATGTCATAACGAATCTATTGTTTAAATATTTCTCAAGACCTTATAAAATGGAATGTATAATACATTAAACATTTACAAAAAGGAATGTTTGGCCACCGACCCCGAAGAAATAAACAATACGACTTTATTGCACTGCAGTATTTTAATATAGGCTATGAAGGTTTTATAAACCAAGTTTGGTGAAGATCTATTCTTTGACACAGTAGCTAACGCTTAAAATAATTTTTATAAAGCTATATCACAAGCGTCTTAATAATTTATATCTAGACCGCTTGCTCCCAGATTCGTAAACTCCTTTACACAAGTAATGACTGAAAATTGCTAACGGAAACAAACTTTAATGGTCGAACCCCTTTTCAACAACAAACTATCACCACTCAACTCTCTACCTTACTACACACATTCCTATGACGTCAACAAAAACAACTCCCTTTTGCACGCTTTTGCAACGACTAAATAATAACACTAAAACACAACCACCAAACACACCACCGTGCGCAGGTCACAAGTTATTGTGGGAAATTGTTCATTCGTGACAAGCTGATAAAAGCAACAAAAAAAAACAACAACATAATGGGCCCCATGAGTGTTACATTTTAACAAAACATTAGCCAGTTACCGTCCCGGGAGCGTACTTAACAATCTCCCAACGTTTTAAGGTGATCGGAGGAATTGTTTAGTCAGCTATAATGGACATGCATACATATATATTTTGATTTGTAAATATATATTTTTTATCTATCTAATGATGTTTATCAAAACGTTTATAAAAAATTAAATTTTATAGATGAAATGAACAAAAAAAATTACCCACACCAAGAGCAGCCCAAATTAAAATCTTATCTTATCTTATTTGTTTACAGACGCTACTTCTATACAGACGATTATTGCGTCCTACGTTTATCTATGGTTTTTGTTTAGTCCTGCATTCTTATTAGACATTTAAATGTTGATAAAGTGTTGGTTTTCCTAATTTCTTTAGGCAACACATTCCACGCCCGAATTCCGGACGGGAAGAACGAAAATTTGTATGTGTTTGTTCTTGCATACGGAATACGAAATAACAGCGATACTATAACTCTACTTACCAAATAATAGTTGAAACACTCGTGTGTCTGTGTCTATATTCCTTAAATTTGATTGAAGTTTTGCAATAACAGTAAAATTTGAACTATAAAGTATTTGCATTTTGTATGCACAAATCCACATATTTGAAGACTTTTGTTTTCTGGAACATTTTTTAAGTTTGGTGGAATATGTTTCATCCTGAAAATATAATAAATATCCGGTTGAAATAAATATGTGGCAATTTTTTTAAAGGTTACTTTAAAAAAAACAACCTTCTAATAAGTATGGTAAATAATATTATTTCCAGAAGAAAATAAAAATTAACAATAGCTTTTTAAAAAAAATTATATTTATTTTTCACTTTGTGCCCTACATTTTTCAATCATTGTTTTAGAAAATTGTTTCCTTTTCTCCGATTGAGTTGAGATTTTTTATATATTAAAATTATCATAAACTGTGTAACAACTAAACATTTAAACATTAAATTCACAAAACCAATCATGACTTTTACAACAAAAATGAGAGAAAAAAAAATTACGTATTTAGAAAGCATTTTTACTTTGCTTCAACGATATATATTTTTTAAAAAAATGTTTTAATGTACTCATTTATTTAGTTATGTTTGTTTAATCATCATTAACACAAACAGTTCAGCAAAATAAGCTGATCTATTGGATTTTACAAAAGCATCCAATCAGACGTAGTATACATGTATTAATATAGTTTGAATTCATTAATATTTTAGCGTACGTTATTTTTATCCAAATGTCTAACTAACATAACAAAATATAATATTAATTAGATTGAAGTAAATAAAATGCGCATACAATTTTTAAAATAATATTTGTTGTGTTTACTCACGTCTATACGTTCATTCTTCTCATTAAACAAGTCAGTAACTTGAAATGTAACATAATATTCATGTTGTTCCGAAGAAAGTGCGTGGACCAATTCGACTGTACTTTTAAAAACGATGTATTTTTTCAATGAATCGTTTTCACATTCTGCTTTATAGTCAACCAGCTCCGGTTGATTCAGGGTGATTTTATCGCTGAACGTTGACGCTGTTAAATTGAGTAGATTAAACAAAATATAAGTGTATTTTTTATATTTAAAAAAAATATTAATAATTAGTTTGCAAACCTAAAAACATATAATCTACATAGCTATTTAAAATAGTTAGTTAATAAATATAATCAAAATAGCTATTAAATTAGTTTAACATTGTTGTATTTCGTTAATTTAAAAAGAATGTAATTGTCAAAAGTATGTTGTCTTGAAAATATTTAAGGAATATATATGAGAATATGTGATGAGGATTTGAAATTCAAATTTGCCTGGATCAGTTGATACATAACTGCTGTATTCCTTCTTTTGCTGATAGTTCATAGTTTGATCAAGCACTGGAAATGTTTTTCAGGTGTGCTTCTAAGCCCGCGTTAAGGGCACAGCCATAAGAAAATAGCAGGTCAAGGATAGTGCCTGACTTATCTTTTATATTTGCTTCAAGTGTCCTGAGATTGAACAAGCAACCATCAGTGTGATACCAAATGTCCAGTCCTCCAATGCTATCCTTGAAAACATCTGTAAGCATAGCTGAGTACATGAGGCTAAACAATGTTCGAGCCAGAACACAACCTTGCTTTCTACCCTTTATGATAAGGAACGGCTTAGACGCCTTTACATTGTTCTTTACTTGAGCCTGAATGCTCTAATGGAACTGCATTTCAATGTCTATACACATTTGTTTTCGGTAAATAATTGATTGTATTACAATATAATCTGAATAATAAACTCTTTCTGAATTTGTGTTTTTATGTTTAAATTGCATAATATAATTAATATAAACGTGCACAATAGCATCATTTTCATAATGACGACGATCGTTTGTCTCTGTGATACTCTTTTATTTACTAATTTATTAGCAGTAGTGCATGAAATTTCAAGACAAAGTAATGCCAAATGAAGTGGTTTTTTTGTTTTTCTAGATAACAAAATATTTTTAAACACAATATTTATGGATATATGTTGAGGTCTCTCCAAATTATTGGTGTCGATATGTCGACAATTTGAGACAAAAGTTTTTTACTATGTTATTTTAATTTCAACTGATAAACCATGTTATGTTAAAACATTGCCTTACAGAAAGAATTCAACAGCAAAAGACAGCATATTAGATGGTGGAAATTCATTTTAAAACTGTACACCTGTAATGAATAAAAAAATATGTTACTTTAAAAGACAGAACTGTCATAATTATTTTGCAAAGTGTACCATAGTACATGCTGCACAAATCACTGGATAAAGATTTTTTTTAATGAATTGGAATGACGTTTCTTTAACTCAGTACTGAAACGTCATAATGTTAAATTATACCGTTAGAAAGCGTGTTATTGCATAAGCAATTGTTCCTGAATATAATTATTAGCCATTTAAAAAGAACAGTTTTCTGGAGATTTTATTTTATATTAAATCTATTGATTTGGTTTTTTAACGACATTATAATTATATACCTAAAATATGTTGTTGTTTTTTTTAATAAAAAAAACGCAAGAAATATTTATCAAATGTATTTGACGCTAAATAATCCTTCAAAGATTTTTTTAATCGTTGTATATAAAACATAAAAACCCTTCTACCCAAAAGAGGTGGCACTATTTCTTTTATATGTGGATGGGGGATGTTTTCAATTATTTATTTTTTTAAAGTTTTTAATATTATTACATTTTTACACTTAAATGCAGAAAGCCCAAGTGAATACTGTAGCCTAATAGCTCTGGCATTGATAAAAAATATATATATTTTATTTTAACTAGTTTAAGCAAAGATGCATCTTATTTATTTCGGCATATCCGATGTGTTTTTAGAGAAGGGATAATTGTTAAGTTTTATTGACTTTCACTTGAAGAATATGAAAATGTTAAAAGTGAAATTGGGAAAAAAACGTTTTTGGATAAAAAAAGAAAGCAGTGAAATTAAAATTAAATAATTGACATACCGTTTTATCGACACCGACATTGGGCGTATAACACATTGATGGATCTAGGAGTCTACAACAGGAATCTTAACTCACACTGTACTGGAGCTGTCTGATTGTCTTCAGTTTTATAGTGTAATTAAAAAAACCTAATTACATGTCACTGGGTTTTACCGATGAATCATTAGCTAAATAATGTGAGTACATCATAAATATAGGAAAAAACCGGACATACTTGTTAAGAGCGTTATTTTTATAAATGTGTTTTTGAAATATATAGAAATAAAAGTATGTCCTTTTTTGTCTTACCCGATCGCTAAAAAACGAAAAACAATTATTTTGGAAACTCCCGTTATAGTAAATGAAGGGAGAAATTTCAACAAAAAAAAACAAACCCCCACTGATATCGAGCATATAGACAAAAATCAGTTTTTTCTTGTATGACTAATATAGAATAAAAGATGGTTCTTAATTAAAATTCCAAATTTATAAATTAATTGACTATATTTAAATGCTTTGAGTTTTAAGCTCCTTATGGTATATACTTCAGACTATTTTTTTTTAAAATGGGTAAGACTTGTTTCCCCTTGATTTTACCAGATTTCGACATTTTTTTTTATATATCATGATACAAATTGAAATAAACAGCTTTTTAAATTTTATTTTGGCGTGATTGGTCCCAAAATCTATTAATTTCATTTTGTCTGGTTTATAAAAAATGAATTATATTTGTTCGCTCGCAATGAAGTTTTGAGAAGTTGTTCAATACGATCACGCCATGAATTCTGAATAAAATATTTAGTAAAGTAACAATCAGAGAAGGCCGAGAGCACAAAATGTTATTGTTTTTTTTGTTTTTTTAAAATTTTTACACAGCTATTTTGAAGAAGAAAAAGTATTTTAACGTAACAATCGATGGCCCAAAATGGATAATTTGGAAAAATAAAAATCTTAAAGCCCACTCCTACTGGGCCGTTAGCCAAACTCTTGTTATTCTTACCCTTTTAAGACGTTGCTCCCTATTTGCTTTTTACACGATCCAAAAAAAAATTTATTCACATATCAATTATGATCCACATTGCAAGTTACTGGGTACTTAAACCTTACATCTTTCACTGTTATGGGCAAGGTGCCCTTAGTGTCATTATTTCTGTAATACTCTATATTAAAATATGTTAGTAAAACACATTACGCTGATACTTTGCAAAGTTTTGAGCACAAGCGAAAGTTGTGGGTTTTTTTTAAACCTATTACTTATATGTGTACCGGGGCCCTTAATGTAGTTATGATTTTATGTTAGCTATTAAAATATTTTTATTAATCCGAAATGTATTATACTTTCTAATGTTGCTTGTTATACTATCTAAGATGTCCCTGGCAATTTAAAAAAAAATATACAACTTATTGATTTCTAAAAAATTTAGTTCTTTTAAAACCTTTTCAACTTGCTGCGGGAAAGCTAGTCAGAGAGATTGCATGTACTTTGTGGGGAAATTGAGAAGAAATATATTATTAAATTCTGAAAAATCGCTACACTATTATTACATATGAAATCATTTTCGGTAAATCCCGTGTAAAAATATGTTAACATTTTAATTACATTGCTACAAGTCGGAGTACCAAACAATTTTATTCTTAAGAAAATAACCATAAAAAACTTTTAGTAGCCATATTATTTTGTAATATGCTAATATCATTGGAGATCGTACATTTCAAACCTGGCAGATTCGCCGACAAAATATTTTTGACATTTATTTCTAGCCGCCGTTGTACAACTGGGAAAATAACTAAGTAAATAAAGTAATGGGGGGTGAGACTGCAATCAGGCTGTTAAATTAGTAAATGTATAATATAAAAACAGGGTATTAGTTAGCCTGACAGGACGTAACACAACAGCGAACGCTTCGGCAAATAACACACCACACATGTTAATGTATAAAAATAGTTTTCATTTGCAGTATGACTTATTCTGATCGTACAAATATATTTTTTTAAAAATAATATTAATTGTAGCTTACATAGTTATAGCATTCATTTTTAAATTAGCGTTGCTGAAATGATAAACATTTAGGGTCAATGATCGAGAAATTTTTAATGGTAAACTCTGTGGGAAATTCTGAGGGTAAACTTTAGTCAAAACTTAATGCTTTTTTAGGATAAATATAAATCAAACTCTAAGGGTCAGCTTTAGGGATCAAATAATGTTTGATGCGATAATAAATAAACAAGAGAGAAATAAAAAGAAAAGATACTTGTACACGTTCTTAACTTAACCCTTCCCATCTCTCCGTATCTCGAAGTAGTTATTACTTTGAACGAATATATATAACTTTAGTTTTTTTTAAAAATAGTTTTAATGAATATTGACTATTTAATAATATTAAAAATGGTTTTAAGTACACTGGTACCTTGAGATACGAAATTAATCCGTTCCGATTCGGGTTTCGTATCGCTTATCTTTCGTGTCTCAAACAAATATTTACGTGTAAAATACTTAATCCGTTTCAAACAACGGCCACGCAGAATATACACTACAAATGGAAACTATCATGGTAAACTATAGAAAAACAAAATAGGATTTTTCAAGCATTAAAGTACACATAATAAAGCAAATTAATAATAAATAAATAATAATAATGATAATTAATAATAAAAAGCAATTGAAGCCATTGCCATAAAAATGCAATTTTTTAAGATTTCACGAAAATATTCACGAATTTAGGACATCAACACCGATCTAATTACACAGTAAATAGAGCATGCATGACATGTTTGAACACACAGCTGTTGATTTCTTTGAAAGTTTATTAAATGTATGTATACATTTATTTTAAATATATTATACAATAATTCTGATGATTTAATAACATTTTAAAATATTTTTATTATTATAGATTTTTTAAAGGTTTATTTAATTTATATAGTTTAGAAAACCGATTCCCCAACATTTTAATTTATATATATACCAGCGTCAAAAATGACAGAAGTTTTCAGCTGAAATCTATTTATTTGATTAAAAAATGCACTTTTTTTAGGGAGCCTACGGCGCCGAAAACTTTCAAAAGCCCAACTGACTTGTCCTTGTTTGATAAATACGAAATAATAAACTTTCTGAAATGTACACAAAGTATTTAATAATAGGGGTTGTAGGGCGCCTACGGCGCCCCCTTTTTTAAATTTTATAATTAACCATCATCAAGTCCTCTGTTTACATTGATCCCTTTTCCAAAATTAAAATATGAGCCAAATCAATGACGTCATATAATATTTTTTACAGCGCATCTTTAATTTGCACACCTTTTGATGCATTGGTGCAGTAATTTGGTGCGCTGCTTTCTAAAATTAGTAGCGTCATGGACAGACACTACAGACGTGACCGAGATTGCAAATTATGTATGTATATATTTTTTTTTAAATATGTATAATGTGTCTTTTTTGTAAACTTTGAAAGGCATTATTAATTTATTTATAATGTGTATTTTCTTTTACATCAAACCTCACTGAATTATATGTGAATATAAAAAAAACAACCACGCTAATATTTATTTAGAAGGTTTTAAACAGCCTGCTCTTTTGCCCACGAGTTCCAGGGCGAAGCAATAAATTTAAATGGTTTTATTGATTTAGTGTCATAAGTGAAAAGGGTGGGAGTTCATAGCCCTTACCTTTTTTGCTCTCGAGCAAAACAAAAACAATTACATTTGAATTACATTTTTCACCTGCTTTTATGTTTACTGTGATAGAACATACAAAACGCCACTTTTGTTAGAAGTGTAGGACGTGTTGATAAACTGACGCTTTGCTTCAGCTGTCTAAGTATATTCGGTTTTATAGTGTAGCTAAATTCCGCCATTTTCATCATTTTGTTTTCTGTTATTAGAAGTGTTCATAAACAATGAATTATTTGTCTTGAAAACTGTCAAACAAATGTGAAGCTATGACGTTTTAATTACGCAGTTTTATAGTGTAATAAAATGAAAATAAATCAAGTTTAAAATAAAACAAACCCGTAAAAACAAAGTTTTTCACAATAAATCCCTTATATATGAGACAAAACTAAAAGTATTGATTATGTTCAAACTCGACAAACATTTAAACACTGAATCTGTCTTAACTCCCCTTTGCTTTATAACCTGGGGGGGGGTGGTGTTAGAGGGGAAAGGTCTGGTCACCGATCGCTTTATCGAGCTCAGCGTGTCACGTAAAATTTAAACAAAAGCACGCCAGTACATCGCTGGGTGGCGCCAACTCGCGAAAAGAACTGCCACGTGAAAAGAAAAACAATAACAAACTGTGAAATTGAATTACATACGTTGTATAGAGATAAACTAAAAATGCATTAATTTAATTACGGTACTTTTTATCGATCTGAAATTGTTAATACCATGCTTTGTTAGGTGACACAATTCTATGTGCCGAATTTCAGCTCCGTGGCATCACGGGAAGTGGGTCATTTTTACACGCTTTTATTTAAGTCACAATGTTTGTATGTTGTATCCATCCTTCCTTCAAATCTTGAAACGTAAAATTAAACCACTTTTGATGGACCTAGAGATCTCCAAATTTTACCACAGATAGATCTTGGATGACAATGCATTGTATCAAAATTTCAGATCGATCGAATGTACCGTAATGAAATTAATCAATTTTTAGTTTATCTCTATTTATCACTATTTCGAATGTATGGTCGTCTGCTAGAGTTGACCTCCACGGCTCACTGGTTTCACTCTAGCCCTCGTAAATTCCCGTGTTTACATCAAGGAGAGGGGAAATAAGCGCGTTTCAGTCTGTAAATGTTTGTAAATAAAAGCGTGTCATTTTTTAAAAAAAAGATTTTTTTACATTTTACTTATTTACTTTTGTTTTTCCGCCCGAACGACATACGAAGAGATGACGACAGACAGAGAGACACGATTTCGAAGTTAATATAAGGGATTTAAAAACCCGATAGATTACTAATAACTGGATTTCCCCTTAAGTGTCAAAATTGTTTTGCTATTAACGACAGCGTTAATGATTAATAAATAATTTGCCTTGAAAACTCGTGGCGTAATCCACATTTTAAGATATGATAGCTAAAATCGATTAAATGGTATTTTTTTTAATAACATGAATAATGTTTACACAATTTGTTTATTGCTAATTACCTGGTAAGGGGCCGTCCTAAAATGACCTAACGCTCCAACGGGGCGGAGGGGGGTCACAGAATTGTGACGATGTGTGACGAGGGATGGAGGTGTTCAAGAAATGTAACGTCACATCAAAACTGGCAATTTTAATTAAAAATTTGAGTGATTGTAATTTATTTAATTACATTTACATGGCTTCACGCGTTTTACGATATCAGAGTGTAGACTTACATTAAATACATATATAAATGACAAATTAGAGGAGGGGCGCCAAAGCTTTCTAACGTCATATTTGAGGAGGGGTCTAATTTTGTGTGACGATGTGTGACGAGGGGGCAGGATGGTGGTAAAAATCGGCTAAAATCACGTGACATCATTTATGGTGGGCCCCTGTAAAATGTATAACATTAATTTTAATAGGTCTTTTTACTTTAAGTGCCAGTACATCGCTAGGTGGCGTCAACTCGCGAAAAGAACCGTCACGTGAAGAAAAAAAAACAATAACAAACTGTGAAATTGAATTACATACGTTGTATAGAGATAAACTAAAAATGCATTAATTTAATTACGGTACTTTTGATCGATCTGAAATTTTTAATACCATGCTTTGTTAGGTGACGCAATTCTATGTGCCGAATTTCAGCTCCGTGGCATCACGGGAAGTGGGTCATTTTTTACTTTTATTTTTCCGCCCGACCGACATACGAAGAGATGACGACAGACAGAGAGACATGATTTCGAAGTTAATATAATGGATTTAAAAACCCGATAGATTACTAATAACTGGATTTCCCCTTAAGTGTCAACATCTTTTTGCTATTAACTACAGCGTTAATGATTAATAAATAATTTGCCTTGAAAACTTGTGGCGTAATCCGAATTTTAAGACATGATAGCTAAAATCGATTAAATTGTATTTTTTTAATAACGTGAATAATGTTTATACAATTTGTTTATTGCTAGTTACCTGGTATGGGGCCGTCCAAAAATGATCTCACGCTCCAAAGGTGCGGAGGGGCTCACGTATCTGTGACGATGTGTGACGAGGGATGGAGGTGTTCAAGAAATGTAACGTCACATCAAAACTGGCAATTTTAATTAAAAATTTGAGTGATTGTAATTTATTTAATTACATTTACATGGCTTCACGCGTTTTACGATATCAGAGTGTAGACTTACATTAAATACATATATAAATGACAAATTAGAGGAGGGGCGCCAAAGCTTTCTAACGTCATATTTGAGGAGGGGTCTAATTTTGTGTGACGATGTGTGACGAGGGGGCAGGATGGTGGTAAAAATCGGCTAAAATCACGTGACGTCATTTATGGTGGGCCCCTGTAAAATGTATAACATTAATTTTAATAGGTCTTTTTACTTTAAGTGCCAGTACATCGCTAGGTGGCGTCAACTCGCGAAAAGAACCGTCACGTGAAGAAAAAAAAACAATAACAAACTGTGAAATTGAATTACATACGTTGTATAGAGATAAACTAAAAATGCATTAATTTAATTACGGTACTTTTGATCGATCTGAAATTTTTAATACCATGCTTTGTTAGGTGACGCAATTCTATGTGCCGAATTTCAGCTCCGTGGCATCACGGGAAGTGGGTCATTTTTTACTTTTATTTTTCCGCCCGACCGACATACGAAGAGATGACGACAGACAGAGAGACATGATTTCGAAGTTAATATAATGGATTTAAAAACCCGATAGATTACTAATAACTGGATTTCCCCTTAAGTGTCAACATCTTTTTGCTATTAACTACAGCGTTAATGATTAATAAATAATTTGCCTTGAAAACTTGTGGCGTAATCCGAATTTTAAGACATGATAGCTAAAATCGATTAAATTGTATTTTTTTAATAACGTGAATAATGTTTATACAATTTGTTTATTGCTAGTTACCTGGTATGGGGCCGTCCAAAAATGATCTCACGCTCCAAAGGTGCGGAGGGGCTCACGTATCTGTGACGATGTGTGACGAGGGATGGAGGTGTTCAAGAAATGTAACGTCACATCAAAACTGGCAATTTTAATTAAAAATTTGAGTGATTGTAATTTATTTAATTACATTTACATGGCTTCACGCATTTTACGATATCAGAGTGTAGACTTACATTAAATACATATATAAATGACAAATTAGAGGAGGGGCGCCAAAGCTTTCTAACGTCATATTTGAGGAGGGGTCTAATTTTGTGTGACGATGTGTGACGAGGGGGCAGGATGGTGGTAAAAATCGGCTAAAATCACGTGACGTCATTTATGGTGGGCCCCTGTAAAATGTATAACGTTAATTTTAATAGGTCTTTTTTACTTTAAGTGTACATCATGAAAATACATTATTTTTTGCTTCCAAGGAATTACTAGATTTTATTGAATTACAAATGTACTAAACATTTGCACGAAAATATATGCTTTAAAAAAATGTGTAACAATTGTTTTTATTTTATGTCAATTTTTATTTTCTACTAAAAATGGATGATTATTCGAAATGTATTAAAGTGACTGAACGATGAGGCAGTCATGTTTCTTGCTTATAACACAAAAATGTTCAAGCCATCTTTGCTGAACTGTTAGAGAATAGTAGAGAGATTAGTATGAAAATGATCAAGTACTACAAGCGAGGAGGGCTACATGCAAAATGTTTCATGAAAGTTTGTAGATAATTAAAATAAAAGATTTAAATTTAATAATAAAACGATTTTTATTAACTCTAGAAAACTTAAAAGCCAATTTTGCAGAAAGAAATGTGATAAAAACATAATAAGCAAATTGAAATTTAAATATTTTAATTTTAATTAAACAAAATACAAATGTTTAAATATTATATATTGTTTATTAATCTATTTTTCCCCACATAAAAGAACTGACGACATTGTTAGTAACTTGAGGTTAATAATATAATATGGCAAGATGTTGCGTCCTTAAATGTTATTATTATTATAATGTGTTTAACCTAAATATTTCCCTACTTTGCCTAGAGCATAAATAATCAGCTTTTGAGTATTTATAATCCGGTATTTTTTTTCCTGAATAGTGAAAACCAGAGAAAAGTAGGATTGGCTTTAATTTTAAAAATTTATATTATACTAAGTTCAGGGAATAATGCTCTGGGTTTTTGAAAGACAATAGAAAATATTATTCTAAATAATAAAAAGTCTAAATCGAAGAAAATAACAAACAAAAAAATTGTAATCATTATTCCATTCTTCAATGCTTTTCTTCCTAAATAAATTTTATACAATTTTTACCAGAAGAATACTACCTGACAAAAATTAGAATACACATTTTTTAAATAAAAAAAACAAAAACATTTTCCTCAAATTTTCCATTACAGAGAAAATATAATAAAAGGTGTGATTAAATAAAGGACCAAGCATTTTATTGTTGATCCTTTAAAGGAGAGATAATTTTATTACAAAGTAATAATAATGACACTATACATTTGTATGTGAGAAATAATTAGAAGAGCTTTAATTTCTTGATTAAAATTGAAGTTTTCCCCTTTTCCTAGTGGCACAATATTTCATGTATCAATATTGTCAGCAGTGCGATGCCTCGTAGATTAACCAATCTTGGTGTATTTATAATAGATCAAAATCACCTTTTCGTTAACTTTACTTTAGAGAAGCTTCTCTCAAAGCTAGCATTCAAAGTCGAGTGGAATAGCTTGTGTGTAAAACTCTTATTTATTTTCCGAATTCTGTAATTGCCAAAACCTCACATGAATTTCTACAGTAATCTCATCGGAAGAATACTACTTTATTTTCAACTTTTTTTCTGCATAGTATTGCTACAAATTTGCTTTGATCGCCAGAAATTGCTCTCTCGTTCTTTGACTGAAAGGATTAATTAAATGATATGGTATCCACATCAATTTTTTAAAAAGTAAAAGCATAGTTTAAATATCCCTGTAAGTTTATCTGTAAGTAGCCTCTGCAAAGCATCTTAGTACTATAATTTCGGGGCACAATGTCTTCATAAAGTTCGTTTCCAGATAATACATAATTCCAGATGTGAAAAAAAAGAAGAAAAGAACATTATTTCAATGTGACAAGCAAAGTTCTTGTGTCTATACGTATGTCTAGCCCTTCATCTGCCTCTGTCAGTTTTTCCATACCTTTCAAAGTAGCCTCAAAATGGTTCCATGGTATATTCACTATTTTGTATCCCGATGTCTATTTAAAGCCTTGCCTATAGCTGTAATTAATTTTTTTTTCCAATTATGGGTGGACATAGAAAAGAATGCGTGACACCGTTTAGTTTTACCAAAAATAATTGGAAAGTTTGTTTCAGATGGAGCAGCACATACAGAAATCAGATTTAAGGAACTTTTTGTGTGAGATTTGACATTGAGATTGATGTCTTTGAGTCTTTATTGAAATACCGTATAGGTAAATCTATTAAGTCCATGTATGTTGTTGATGAATACAGCAATTTTCGCTTATACAAGTTGAGCAGTTGACAAATTTTAATCAGATAAAGGTACCATCACATCAGTGACATGTTTAATGCCACTTCAGCCCTTTGGTTTTTCAACTCAGTGGCATTAGTATCAGAAGATTTTAGATTAAATGTGTAGTTTCAAGCTTTAGAAACGTTCACGTATTTTATCAGGGGTCCTTATTTTTATAAAAAAAACATTTTCCTTAGCTTTTATTTTGTTTAAATTTATTTTAACTTATTTTTTCATTTTTTTAGAAGCTAATTAAACAATGAGGAATTCGCCGCCCCCAATAAAGTGCCACCCGGGGCATTAAATTGCCTCATGTTTGAAATTGATAATGTACATAAATATTCGCTTCTATAACAGGAGTGGCTGTCGAATTTGAAGAATCCATTAAGTTACCAGCAGATCAGTGTCACGTTATTATACACATTAAGCCTTTTGGTTTTTCAGATAAGTAGAATAAGTATCAGAATAAATTATAATTAATGTGGAGTTTGAAGCTTTGGTAGAAATATTTACATGTTTTACGATAGTTCCTTTATATATTTGAGCAAACTGTAATTTATTTTTATAAAAATGTACACTGTTTTTAATTTTAATTCCTAGAAGATAATTAACAACGAGGAATTTGCCGCCCATAAAAATGTACCACCCAGGGAATTCCCCCCCCCCTTGCCCCCCTCTCGATACGCCACTGATTGTTGTCCTTAGAAATTCTTTGTCTATTTGCAGAGTTCGATTAAGATTTTGCATTAAGTTTTAAATTTTTAAGTGCCTTTTATTAATGCTTGTTACATTGGCATTTTTATGTATATTAAATAAACGCACTTTTTAATAGTTAAGTCTTTTATTTGTAGTGCATAAACAGCTCTAATTAATAAAGAAAACGTATATATTACTGGAATATATTTATCTATTATATATTTTGTATTATTTTTTTATATGATTCTTAACTTTGTGACTGGGCAGTTTCTGTTTTAATAGCTTCGGTTTCGTGAAATTTTATTGTATCACATTTATTTTTAAGTTTTCATATATTTTAATCTCTATTGTTTAATTAATTTTACAATATCATTACAATATGTTATATTTATAAACAATATGTAATGATATCATAATATGTTATTAGTTTTTTATCATGATATCCATTTATTTTATAAAAGTTATTATTATCTTATAATTTTGCGAACCCTACTAAATCGAGCAGTTTTTGCTACTGTAACACGTTTTAATAAGAAGACAGGTATAACTAATTTTAAAAATACAATTTTATATTTTTTTTTAAATTTTATTTTACACTTTCTATATATGTAAAAATTAAAACAATCATTTTTTTTTCATTTTATAAATTGGTGAAACATTCAAGAAATATCCTAAATATTGTAGAATTTTAAAAAAATATATTACACCAATTATGTTTTTGTTCAAATATAAGCGGTCGACAATAAATTCTAAAATGTTCATATAGTAAGTTAATTTATCTTTCAAAATCAAACATTTTTTTTAATGTGAAAGAAAATGAAATACTATTTATATATTAATGTTGTAAATACATTTTTATCAGAGGTTCATTGAATAATAATTATACAATTATAATTTTACAATAAATGCTTTAAATCTCTAAATCAAAGATTCTTCATATATATATATATATATATATATATATATATATATATATCATACATCATTTTAAACCAGACATCAGTATAGAAACATGCAACTGACTTCAGAGATATTAGCACATTTATTGAAAATTCATAATGTTGATCACAGATATGTTGAAAAATTTGGCTTCAGGGGTGATAAAAAAAAATTAAATACATTATGAAAGCCTTATGAAGGATTTAAAGATTGAAATATATATATATATATATATATATATATATATATATATATATATATATATATATAATATAATTAACTTTCATTCTATATCATATTTTAATCTCCATATCCACATCTTCTTCATATGGTTCCACCCATATTTTTCTACTTAAATTTGGTTTTAAATTTCAAAGTGATTGAAAAAATCGTTTATTCATCATTTATTTCAGAATCCAAATAAAAGTATATGTATGGGGATGGGGGCTTAAAAGTTAAAGAAAAAATATATCACCTGAATATGGGGAAAAAAGAAGGACATATTTGTGTGTACAATAGACCTATTAGTTATGGATTTCCAATGTGAATGGTTTTGAGTGAAGGAAACGTTAAGGAACAAATATTTCACATGAACTATTTTAATTTAGTTCATATGAAGATAGTTAAAAAGGAATCGAGTTTAATTTTCATAACAAACAAATATTTTTTTTTCTTTAAATTTATTTTAATATATTTTTTATCATGAATAAAAACAATGACATGTATATATTAACTCTCTCACTTATGATGTTCCTTGCTACACTAATATTATAGTCTGTGTTATATTTTTGTACAGTTTTTTAAATAAATGTTTACACAATGTCATTTCTTGTATAGTTCTATAGATCTTTCCAAATAACTGATTAAACAAATTAATTTTAATGAGAAAATATTTTTTCAAAATAGAACTTGTGGCTAACTCTAACTCCCAGTTGCATACTGGAGAAGTTCAGTTTCCTCTTATTAAAATTAGTCAAAGTTTCGAATTTAAAAAGTCAAAGAAACAGTAATGCTTACAATGTAATTGTTTCTTTGTCTTTGACTATTTATATACTTTTAAATACATTTGTGAAACTTTTATTTTAAACTGTATTAATAAAACTTGTGCATTACTCATCAACAGCTAAAAACCATATACAATTCTAATATAAATTTAAAATTAAATATACAAATATATAAACATATATATTATATATGTATATATGGATTATATATATTATATATATACACACATTCATACATACATTTATATATACATTTATTTATATATATATATATATATATATATATTTGGGTTGGTACTAATTAAAAAAATAACTGTTCGATTAATCGGGAAAATGTTTAATCAATTAATCGATTAATTTCTATCAATTAAATTTTTATAGCATACTTATAGATCATGTGAAGTTGGAATTCATTATTTCGGGTAATCGGTTAAGTCGCGGTAATTCAATATCTCCCAAATTTTGTTACGTAACACAACCATTTCTTTCTGCTATGAAAGAAATAAAGAAGAAAACCTTTTTGTTTATGTATGCACGTCTCAATAAATAATGATAATATGAGGGAAAATTATGTAAGTTAAAAAATATACAAATTATTAATAAATTGGAAAAATAAAATATTTTTAATAATTCCGTAAATTTTAATCGAATCTTAATCGATCAAATTAATTAAAATCGAGTATAAAGTTTAATGAGCAATCCATAAATTAGTCTCTAATTTCCGCATCCCCATAATTATATATATATATATAAATATATATATATATATATATGTATATACAGGGCCGGACTAGGACTCCGTCTTTCCGTGCAAATGCACATAGTAAGAAAAATAGGGGCGCAAAATTCATTTAATGGCACTGCAGAGGAACGTTAAAAAAAATAATAGAATTTTAAAAATAAGTTCAAAAATGAGTCAATAAATCCTTTTTTTTAAATAGTATATTATAACAAATGTCTTTAAATACTATACGATTAATAAATATTATATTATAAAGAAAAGTTCGATTTAAAAGCGGGTCGCAGTGGGCTTCATAACGTGTGGTTATACCGTTTGTCTCCGGTGCCAGGGGTGTAGGTAGGATATTTTGCGCGATGGGACAAACATTAAAAAAACTATAAAATTGGCACTCCCGACACTTCCTAATTAAGAAATTCACTAGAATATAACGTTATAATTAGCCTCATTTGGGCGCCCCAGGACCTGGGCGCCCGAAGACATATGCCCCCACTGTCAAACAATTTTACGACTCTTACCGGCGTGCAGCACAAATGGGTTTAACTCTTTACGCCTTGGCAGAACTTTCAAATACTGGCTCATTGAAATACAAAACAATAAAATTAATTTTCGATTCTTTTTTATTCCAGTGACTGTATGGTTACTTTTAATTAACGCCCCTTGTTAATATTAAATATCTGAACCTGTATTGTCTTCCGGTGCGCTATGAGCTACACTAGGCGTGTTGTGCATCCTAGGTCACTGAAACAAGAACAATAATTAAACAACCCGTAAAAACAATGTTTTTGACTATAAAGCCCTTATATATGAGACATAACTAAAATTATTGATTATGTTCCATATAATGCACACCGCGCGTCAAACATTTACAGACTGAACGTGACTGAATTCCCCTTGCAGTAACACACGGAGATGTGGTCGTCGATTGCTGGGGTGAACTCCAGTTACACGTGGATGTCAACTATAGCTGACTTCTACATAGAGATACAATCTGATAAACTAAAAATGCATTAATTTAATTACGGTACATTCGATCAATCTGAAATTTTCATTCGATCCATTGTTAGGTAACACGAGTCTATGTGCTAAATTTCAGCTCGATTGCATCACGGAAAGTGTGTAATTTTTTTTTACTTTTGTTTTTCCACCTCCCGCCCGACGACGAACGACAGAGATGAAGACAGAGAGACAAGATTTCGAAGTTAATATAAGGGTTTTAAAAAGACCATACAATCGTAAATTTTGAAAATTAATTTTTGATTGACCTGGTTAGTTTTTTGTTCTTTTTATGAAAGTCTACACATTGAGGTAAGTTATATAGTATGTTTCTCAGTTTCGTTTTATTTAATTCTGACCAAAATGTTTACTTGACTTCTCAGTACTGACGTGATAAAACTGCCTGACGCTAATGTGTCTTTGATCATGCTGCTTTTAGTCACTTATAGGGCTAGATAATAATGGAATAGAGTACATTTTCTGTGTATTACAATGTGAGGACTAGGGCTGTCAATATTGTTGAAAAATGCTGCCTGGGAACCCGTACAAATTTTGAAAGGCCTTATAATTTTCACCATCATGCCCGCTATTAAGTTCTTGTTTTTATTATGGAAATGCAAATTTAGATGGTTTGAATTAGCGATGTAAGAATGAGGACATTGAAATATTAATATAGTACAGTGCTATAAAAACAATGAGCAGAGGGGTGGCGAAATGATAATTTTTTTTATGGGGGGGGGGTGAGTTCGGGGATAGGTGTGCTAGGTCTAAACAAAGTCTTATAAAGATAAAGGGTGGTAATCGTATGATGACATGGCGGGTTATTTCTCGTTCATAGCCGTACAAATGTTGTAATTAACCAAGGTTGTCCGAGACTTTCCCCTACTGAGTGGATCCAGTCTTCATATCGAAAGTGTTATCTTAAATTAACAGTTTTTAAAAATAATAGATTATTTTCAAATTTATTTTTAAAAATATAATTCTGTTGTTTTTTTTTGTTTTTTTTAATTTATACCAAGTACAAATATTTTTTTTTAAAAAAATCGTTATAATTTTATTAATTTAGAATTTGGTGAATTGTTATGGAAATCAAGATTTTTACTTATATTTACTAAAAATATAGAAAAAGAACATCTTTTAAAAATATTTATATATATATATATATATATATATATATATATATATATATATATATATATATAAAACTTGAAATGTATTTTAACACAACTAGAATATGAACAGTCTACAACTAACTCTTCATATTTATAAGGGTACATTAATTTATCTTTGAAAACAAAACATTGTATTTTTTAATATGAAAATAGAAATAAATACTATCTTAACAAAAACAATTGTTTACACGTTTCTATTTCAAATATATAACAATATAATTACACAATTCATTTCATCAAATATGCATGAAACCTCCAAATGAAATATGCCTCATTTGCGTCATTCAGCGTTTGACCACAGCTACTAGCATATCAAGAGTAAATTGACTTTAGAGACCTCGGCCTATTTAATTAAATTGCAAAATCCCGTATGATCACCTGCATGTTTACAACTTAGGCAACAGGAGTGATTAATCAATAAATAAATTATGAAGGACCATATGAAATTATATTTTATATTATTATCTTCATATCCACTTCTTCTTGACCTTGTAGCCAAAATCAATATCTGCTTACAATTGGTTTTAATTGCATTCGCGTATCTTGAAAAACGTTTACTCTTCATATACAATAATCAAAATTACACTCTGTTTGTATAAAAAAGTGGGGGGGGGGTGTGGAGAAGTTAAAAATATAACTTCTCAACTAAATATGGGAAGCCTTAAAGAATAGCTTTCATGTTTAAAAAAAACATAACACATTAGATATGTGATTCAGACTGTGATTAGGGTTTGTTTTTTTGTAAAAAGAACGCTATTGAACGAAAATGTAACACAATGATTTTAATGTAGCTAAAAGGTTTTGTTTGTATTAAAAAAAACAATAAGCAAACAAAAAAACACAATTGTTTTTGAAGCGTAACAATACATTCATCCCACCCCCACACAAATGATTAGTGATATTTATTGATACATGTTTTAAATTTTATTTTTTTTACAAGATAGCAGTTTGTCTAGTTCCTTGGCTCTCTTTACTTAACTTGAATTGTTAATTTATTTTTTTGTTAATTCTTTATTTATTTATTTATTTTTTTGGTAGATTTATTTTTCAAAATTAATCTTATGGCTGAATCTAAGTTGAATACTTGAGTGTAATTTCACCTCAGTCATAATATTGTAACTAAATGGTCAAATTTAAATCGTCAAATAAAAGAAATACGTATACACGTTTTTGCATACTTTCACTCCTACAATATAACATTTTAGGAAAGTACTCTTCCACATTGAAGCGCTTGCATAATTCTAATACAAACACATAGTTGTTGAATTTGAACATATTAATTGTTTGCAATTTAAGCAAGAAGAAAAAAACGTTAATTTTAAAAGAGACTCTTTTAAATAAATAAATTATCAAAAAAACAGCAAAAAACATTGATTGGCATTTTATTAACACATTTACAAAAAATAAATAAATATAATGCAAACAATATATAAAAATATCCTTCTATTTTAGTCAAAATTTACATTAAGAAATCTAAGAAAGGCCTTCTTATTTTAATTTGTGCAGTGGAACCATGGTAACTTTTAAAGTACCATTTCGTCTTTTATTGGTAAAATTGTATTTTAATGAACCAAATGACGGGTTTGTGATAACAAATTTAGTAGATTCAGATATTTGATTTCTTTTAATTTATATTCGCTGGATTTAAAGTCGAAAGTTGACTTATTATCATTAGCAAATTCAAATATAGCGCTTAACAATCTTTTTTTATTTCTTTCTTTTTTTTATTGTTATTTTTTTTAAATTTATTTTTACATCCATTCCATATTCAACAATAATAAATGATCCTATCACCTTGTGACCATTGCGTGATTCAAATTTAAGCTCAAATAAAATTTCTTACATTTAAATTAACATGCGACTCTTATTAATAAGAAACGTAACAATTGCAGTATAATAATTAAATGCATCTAAATGAAGGGAACCTCTGCCTATTGTGTGTGTGTTATGAGGAGTAATAATACATGAGAAATTAGTATGGAATCCCCATATTAATGAAGTAATTTTTACAGAAAATATAAAAATAAAATCATATCTCACTTTGGTAATACCTTTACTATGACATGCATATTCTATATGGAACCCGTATATCAAAGAAAATATTGATAAACTAGAAACAATTAAAAATAAGCTGCCAGATTAATTACTTGAGAATATTAAAAACTGACTAGAATAGCACCATTAGTTAAACCATTAAACATTGAAACACTAGAGCATAGAAGAAAAAAGATCAAAGTAGTAATAATACATAGCTAAATTACTTCTAATCGGAAATACAACACACAGAAAACTTAATACAACCCTAAAATAGTCATATGGATAAAAAACACTTTTGATCATTCTGTCCGGATTTCGGACATGTAATGGGTTACCTGAAGAAACTAGGAAAATCAACATTATATCAACATCTAAAACTCTATTAAGTATGCTGGACTAGACACAAACCACGGATAAGCGGAGGACGTAATAATCTTCTGTATACAAGGAGAGTATGTAACAGATAAGATAATATTAACAATTATGTCTTGTTAAAATAAAAAATCGACTATTGAAGTTTTGTTGTGGCAACGTGTAGGGCACTTCTAAACTAATGCATATCTACTTTTAATTTGAGGTTTGTTCCTTGTTTAAGAATGCTTTGAACAATCTCTATGTGAGCATTTTGTGCTTCTACAGAAATTGAACTTTCTCTTTCTGTTGCTTTTATATTCATTTTCAAACAATTTTTTTTATCTATATCTTCTCCAATCGCTTCATCTGCCACTGCAGAGCCAGTGAAACACTTTCCAATCTTCAAACTATCTTCTTCCTCCTCAACAAGAAGAACTTTACCAACAACTGTTTTACAATGATTTGACTCCAAATGTGCTTCAACCATTTCACTTCCGTTGTCATTTAACTTCTGTCTTTGACTTGCATCTAAATTTTAAAGAAAGGAAATAATATTTAAAATGAATTTTAAACTTGCATTATTTTAAATAAACTACTTTTCCTGTAAGCTATTAACAAGACTTTTTTTATTGATATTCAGAAAATATTAATTCAGAATTAAAATATTCACATTAATTTCTTTTAAAATATGTAATTTGCAATTAATCTGTGAAATATACGATATACCATGAAAGGAAAGAATTTTCCCCCCCCCCACCCCATTGACATTTATATCAAAATTGAATGAAATGTTAACTATTTACAATGCTTAGAAATTTGTTGTTGTTATTTTTAATATACAAATAACAATAAAAAAAGTTTTAACGCCGGTTGTAATATCACAATCGTTATTTGCTGCGTCCAGCTTTTACATAAATTCCATATGATTTGTGTAAGTTATTAAGCTTTTGACTCATTAAAAAGTATATACAAAATAAGAAACTGTTTTAAAAATACAATTTAAAAACGTGATAATTATTTTGTATCTCCTCACATAAACCAACTTAACAAAATCACATGTGTTGAAATATGTATTTTTAAATTTTTTCTAAAGAAAATGTTAAAATTATTACCACTACACTTATTTATTTTCTTTCTTAGAAAGCAAATATATATATATATATATATTATATATATATATATATATATACATATATATATCATACAGCAACTTCCAGCTTTTAACACAGTTCATGTAATTAGATGTATAAAGAAATATATGAAATGCATAGTGTAATGATTGTCGAACATATATTTATTTGAAATTAAAATTGTAAACCATGAAAATTAGAATGTCTTTATCTTCACTTAATAATACATCTGGATTTTAACGAAAGTAAGATGTAAACACTAAACAAATTTGAAAGTAAAATTACTTATCTGATTCCACTTGTTTTAATTAAATTTCTATTTTTCTTCTTTGAATAAGGGGTTCTATACTTTTATGTATTGAAATAATAATAATATTTACGTTACAAATGAAAATTAACATTAACACAATTATAAATTTTTGTACAGTGTAAATACCTTCTTCAATCGGTAAGACTTGCACATGGCTTGCATAATGCACACCTTTTAAAAAAAAATCAATGGGATATTAAATATTTCGATAAATATCCAAGGTCAAAACTAAGGGCATCAACAATGTATTAAAATGGTACATTGGGAAAAAATTAGAAGATTATGCAAGTATTTAACACTTAGCTTCGGTAATGGTAATAATGAAAATTTAGATTATACGATTGAATCGTTTTTTAGTTAAACATATCCTTTTTTCAAATAGTAAGTCCTATATAATATAAATGGTTATATATTCATGTAGAGACCTCTTTATAGATGTATACAATTATTTTTTAATACAAATAGACACTTTTTATTACTATCATAGAGTTATAAACTAATAAAAACTCCAAAAGTTCATACAATTTTAAAAATTATCAAGGAATATGAAAATTGAATTGAAATTGGTTTATTATATCGTGATTTAAGATTAAATACAATTATACAAGAAACATTTTTAAATAAATAAATTAGTGCTATAAGAATTTTAATAATGTTTGTCATCGATACCAGTATATTTTGAAACTCATTAACAAATTAAGTCTGATTACATAGAAAAAAAGTACTTACCTTTAATTTTTTGTTCATTTTCATTTATTTGATTGCAGCTTTCTTTGTCATCTGGAGAAAAAAAAAGATTCTTATATCACACATTGTATTCGAAGCTGTGTTTAATGTTAATTCAGTCTTACATAAATCTAGTTGTAAGATAAGAAAAAGCTAATATAACTGTAGTATGATAATTAAAAATAAAATAAAATAAATATAAAAATAAATTTTCAAAAAACTTGGTCATTTTTAGGCAATAAATCCATATATATTAAATAACATAATTTGCAATCTGTCACGCAAGTAGTGTCTGTCAGTCCTGACGCTATGTGAGGTAACTCCCGATAAAAAATAAATAAAAATGTTGCTTTCGAGATTAAGAAAATGTGTTGCTCACAATAAAATATTGTGACGTGAGGTCATTATTTGAGCTTTTTTTAATGTGTGAAGGGAACGAAGTAAAAAGAGCAATGTTTTAATTGATTTGATTAATATTATTATTATTATTTTTTATTAAATGTCCGTTTTTATGTATGTGTCCATGTCAATATTACGTACGTAATTATAAATTTAATTTTCTATATTAATATATAACATTCGTTTTTTGGTTTATGAAATTTACAATTGGTTGTCGTTCGGTTGTCAAGTTTCGATGCGTTTTGAACTACAAAGACATTATTTATTACTGCAAATGAAATTTGTCAACTTATGTTTCAGTTTAGCTTTTGCTTTTCTTTTAAACACTTTGAGATTGCATATTTGTATGTTTAAAAAAATAACATATTAAAAAATCGGACTCCTCCCGTCAATAGTTAATTATTGTTATTTACATGTAATATTTTAATGCGTATTAGACTAATTTTGAATAAAAAATCTTTGCCTTTAATATAGAACTGGAAGGGATGCTGACTTGACAATAATGAAAACGTTTATTAGATTTCCTAAAACGTGTATATTAAAGTTGATACTTTAATATTTTCTTTTATGCAGTGCTTAACTTTACTTCAAAGGTTTCATGAAAAATAAATAGTTCGTTGTTATTCATATTTGTAAATAGTTACATTTTTTTTTACATGTTTTTGATAAAGGTAATAATGTATGGACCAATGGGCGCATAAACTGACAAGTCATAATAGATCTCGAAAAGTTGCTGACTTGACAAAAATACAAACGTTTATGTGAATTACTAACACGTTTATATTAAATTGTAAATATGATTAACAGTTGATAGGTTAATCTTTTATGTTATCCTGTCACAAACTTAGCTTACTACGTTTCATGCAAAATAAATAGCTATTAACATGTGTAAAATTACAGTTTATTTTTTACGTTTTGATAATGTTGTGGTAATAAAGTATGGGCAAATGGACGAATAAACTGACAAGTCATTATCAACGATGAAGCTTAAACGGCTTCAATTCACAGATATGCGTGATGTTGATCACATTAAAGTCACATAATTTATTTTTAACGCACTGTGCTGTATTATTGGTGCACTCAAATTGATGCGCACTATTCAATGCCGCAAGTTAACGTCTGGGTGACTCCTCAGCAATATTTGTTAATACGTCGAACTTGAAACTTCTTTGCCGCAGTATCACTTTATGCTGTGTGTAATTCACTATGCATTTACTATTATCATGATTATATCATTATTATTCATGCAAACTTATATAGCGCGAAGCCTAAGCTTGCAGGTTTTCTCATAACACATAGATTCGTATATATAATCAAAATAGATACTCTGCTATGTCCGTTCGTAACGCTAGATTTTAGAAAGCCCACCGCTAAAAAAAAACCTTGAAAAATATATTGCAAAATAAAATAACAAAACAAAAAACCTACTATTTTCAAACGTCCGCATAAAATTTTCAATATGGAAAAGATATTTAATTTTCTCTCTTGGTCTCTACATTTTCTGATTATTATTTACTATGCGGCTTTCAGGCAAAAGGAACAATTACAAAAACTGAAATATATCCATTTTGAAAACTTCCGTCTTTTTTGACGGGTAATACACTAGAATATATATAATTTATATCAATTTGTCGATTAAGTGTTATATGAAAATCAGAGGTTACATTTTAAAGATTACAATCTAATTTAAAAAATAGTACATACATGTAAGAAAGAATGAATAACAAAATATTCTATTTAACGTCTAAAATAGTGGTTTTCTATTCCATAATGTAAGCAAGCATAAACAATTTTCATAAACATAGATATTTAAGTTTTCATGACATACTGAGCGTTAGATTGTGAGACGTAGGATTTTAAAACTAAATTCTGTCTAATAATTTATTTAATTTAAATATTTATACAGAAACAATTTTTTAATTTAATAAATGCTCATACCTTTTGAACATTTTGCTTGGTCAGATTTGCTGTTGATACAAGAAATATGGATATATGTAATATACAATAATATATTCGTAATATGTATATGTATATATATATATATATATATTATATATATATATATGTGTGTATATATATATAATTTACTTGTTAAATACGTATTGAAAACTGATTTGAGGGGGAAAAACAAAATTATTCTTAATTAATTGACTCTTAGATTAATTATGAAATAAATGTAGTTCATTGTGTTGATGTAATAGGCCTTTTCAACATACGATATTAACATTGAAAAGTGGTTTTCTCGGAAGGATAAGATAAAAAAAAGAAAAGCTAAGAAAACAGAAAATATTCCTTAAAGGTTTGTTTTAAAATAAATTACAATTGATAAATACAACATCTTATAGTTCTTCCCTCACACCAACTAAACATATTTTTTTCACATGTTTATTTTTGGTTCTACTTTAAGCACAGCTGTTCCATTTCTTGAGACAGTCCATGCATTTAAAGCATCCTTTATTTCTTGTTCGACGATTTCAAAGTCTTCCTTTTTAACTAAATTATCGATAACCTCTCTAGGCAGATTTAAGGTACTCAGTCCAACTTTTGCTTTGCACCCATACATGGCCTCACATGGTGACTGCTAAATGCCTCAGCGAAAAGAATTGTCATGAATGGAGAAACCGGGGATTTCAGTCCAATGTGTGGATAAATTATAAAACATTAAATCAATATGAAAACCTCCTAAGTCAATTGGAAGCCATTAAGGTAACGAGAGCTTTACATTTATCGACACTTTTTATATAAAATCTAATCTCACCTTTTTCTTATTTTGCGAAGACGATAAGCAATTCCTAGTCCTATTACGCTGACAATAATTGTTGCACAGGAAACTCCAACAATGATGTCAATCGTCTCGTTGCCTCCCTGGGGCGATGTTTTTTCTTAAAATATACCAAATTAAATTTTTTTAAAAAAATGTTTAAATGTTACACTATTGATACTTTTTTAAAAACAAATAGATCAGTGTTCGAGACAAATTTTGTCTGAGATAGCCATAAACTTCACATATTTTGAAAATGAACTGTTTGAGTGCGATACATAGTGTTTGTTTAAAACTAAAAATTCAAGTTAATGTGTGCATTTTCTTGTAATTTCAACACTAAAAGTACAATAATTATGTCTCTGACTTCTTTTTAATGACATTGGTATGTTCTTTTTGTATGCAATTAATATGCATAACAAAGGCGTCTGAATAAACGTTTCTTTTTTTTAATAATCGAACATTTGGCTGAGAGATCGATGCAGCCATCAATAGAGCCACATCTGGCTCACGAGGGAAGGGTTTTTCGACTCCTGCAATAGATACTCGATTCTATTATTTAGAATTTTTAAAGAAATTGTTAACTCCGTTCACTGAACATGGTGATTTACTTGCACCAAATTCTTTATATATTTATACTAATAAATTTTACTTTGATTTTTCATGCTTTGATTTGTTCCCCTTGAATCCTCTATTGTTTCGTTTCTAGGTTTAATTATTTTACTAATAGTGATACTATTATCAATTTCGAATGTTCTTCAGTGCAAAATAAATGCAATATGTAGCCAAGAGGTACATTTTTCAATGCATGTATTTGAGATCTATTAACTTAATAATAGGAAGCAAACTAAAACAAATATACAAATACAAAATAATTCCATGATTATAGAAAATATTGATAAAAAAACTTTATAAGTATTTATTTTTAAAAAGGAAAATGGCTGGTGATCCTACATGTGGAAGAAAATCCACAGCCCCAAGCCTAGTGTTTTTCATGGGTCTTCCCGGAAGTCCCTCTCAGTTATCGCAACCCCTACCCCCAAAGGGACTTAACAGCTGAGAGACACCCACGGAACGAACTCTTATGAAGCGGCCGCCTGGGCATCAAGGACATAAAGTCGAAAATGCCTCCCACTAAAATTGACCTCACAAGGAGGGGTGGAATTTTCCCGACTTCGACTTGCTACCACTTCGGCGCAACCCCGGCAAAGCATACGAGTCTCTATGATTAGGACTGCCGCAAATCGGGGATCACCAATGGCCTACCTAGGGTGTAACTCCCACAGGAGGGTTTCCTCGGAGCTGGCGTCCGCTACGTTCTTCGCGGTACCTTTTGCTAATAGTACTGGCGCCCCTGGCCTTAAACCAGCACCGCTCAATAGCATTGCTAATAAAATGACGTGGACAAAACGGTTGCTTCGGAATAACCCCACCCTCAACAGGTACTGTGGTTTTCATCATCGGCATTGCATCTGATCATGTGCCTAGGTTCCGTGCAGCGACTGTATCAAATGTGACAAGCACCTCTCACATAGCATATAAGACTTTGGCATTGCCTGCCAGGAGTTGTCGGTTTCGAGTAGCGGCCAGCTCCACAACCCTACTCGTCTGTCGAGCCACGTAGAGGCCAACCCGTTTTCGACAGTGGTGATAACTTTGGCTATTTTACACACATCCAAAATGTTTGATTCAGTGTCCTTGACCTTAGAGTGCTAACGAAAATAAATACTCAAACAAAATTCTTTTTCCTCAAAACTTTTTAAAAAAATATTTACCAATAAATGTTTAATTAAAAGATAACATGTCAAACATGAAACACGGCTGTTCGTATCATTTCCGAATTAAAGGCTTCTTGTGTGTAAGTTTATTTATGTATATATTGTTCTAATTTTTATTTTATTTTTTGATTACCATTTTAATTTTAGTTTATTTATTCACAATTTCTTCTCATTAGATTTCATTAAAAGTTGTATTTTCTTTTTAAAATTAATAAATACGGAATATAAAAAAAATATTATTTATTGGTATCAATTATTTTTCTTCTTTTATTTTTTGTTATTGATTATATACATGTATATCAATCATTATACATAATTCCCGGAGGAAGGGGCTGACCTTTATGGGGTTCCTGGATAAGTAAGGCACGCGAAGCCCCAAACTAACAGTCCCGACGAGGAACGTCGACGTCCCGCTTGGGTTAGCTAGGCAAGTAAGAAGATGATTACAGTCGCTGCACGGATCGTAGACGGGGCACTCGTGTTGGAGAAAGCCCCGTCGATGATGAAAACCATTGTACCCGTGAGGGTCGGGTCATCCGAAGCGACCGTTTCTTCCCCCTTTCTAGCTATTTCAGTGAACGGCACTGTTTAGGACCAGGTGGGCCAGTACAATTCTATAAAAAGTGCCGCGATGACATTTGTTCGGACGCCAGCTCTGAGGAGACTTACTCATTGGGGATGCCCTTATCCAACATTCAGTTGTTGGTTACTGCGGTTGCCCGCACCCCCATGGGCTGTCGACGATGATATTCCCCACTGCTTTGCGGCATTCCTCGGTATATAAGACCCATATTCTGCGCTGTGGTGGCACCATAGCTACGGCGGGTCGAAATAGGAAAATTCCACATCCACCCTTCGGGGTGGAAACTCCCTTGAGAGGTAGACTAGGTCGAATTTGTGCGGCTGTCATCTGCCCAGACTGCCCCCTCTTATAGGGGACCGTCTCGGGTGTGTCCCCGTCGGCTCGCTCTCCTGGGGGGGGGGAGAGAAAGCCGCCGGGGAATTCCCCGAGGGATTCTATAAGAGTCTTAGTGATTCAGGGTCTTTTGACGCCATCTCATATGTATGTAACACATAATTCCCGTCGTCTGTATGTATGTATGTATGTATGTATGTATGTATGTATGTATGTATGTATGTATGTATGTATGTATGTATGTATGTATGTATGTATGTATGTATGTATGTATGTATGTATGTATGTATGTATGTATGTATGTATGTATGTATGTATGTATGTATGTATGTATGTATGTATGTATGTATGTATGTATGTATGTATGTATGTATGTATGTATGTATGTATGTATGTATGTATGTATGTATGTATGTATGTATGTATGTATGTATGTATGTATGTATGTATGTATGTATGTATGTATGTATGTATGTATGTATGTATGTATGTATGTATGTATGTATGTATGTATGTATGTATGTATGTATGTATGTATGTATGTATGTATGTATGTATGTATGTATGTATGTATGTATGTATGTATGTATGTATGTATGTATGTATGTATGTATGTATGTATGTATGTATATGTATGTATGTATGTATGTATGTATGTATGTATGTATGTATGTATGTATGTATGTATGTATGTATGTATGTATGTATGTATGTATGTATGTATGTATGTATGTATGTATGTATGTATGTATGTATGTATGTATGTATGTATGTATGTATGTATGTATGTATGTATGTATGTATGTATGTATGTATGTATGTATGTATGTATGTATGTATGTATGTATGTATGTATGTATGTATGTATGTATGTATGTATGTATGTATGTATGTATGTATGTATGTATGTATGTATGTATGTATGTATGTATGTATGTATGTATGTATGTATGTATGTATGTATGTATGTATGTATGTATGTATGTATGTATGTATGTATGTATGTATGTATGTATGTATGTATGTATGTATGTATGTATGTATGTATGTATGTATGTATGTATGTATGTATGTATGTATGTATGTATGTATGTATGTATGTATGTATGTATGTATGTATGTATGTATGTATGTATGTATGTATGTATGATTATGTATGTATGTATGTATGTATGTATGTATGTATGTATGTATGTATGTATGTATGTATGTATGTATGTATGTATGTATGTATGTATGTATGTATGTATGTATGTATGTATGTATGTATGTATGTATGTATGTATGTATGTATGTATGTATGTATGTATGTATGTATGTATGTATGTATGTATGTATGTATGTATGTATGTATGTATGTATGTATGTATGTATGTATGTATGTATGTATGTATGTATGTATGTATGTATGTATGTATGTATGTATGTATGTATGTATGTATGTATGTATGTATGTATGTATGTATGTATGTATGTATGTATGTATGTATGTATGTATGTATGTATGTATGTATGTATGTATGTATGTATGTATGTATGTATGTATGTATGTATGTATGTATGTATGTATGTATGTATGTATGTATGTATGTATGTATGTATGTATGTATGTATGTATGTATGTATGTATGTATGTATGTATGTATGTATGTATGTATGTATGTATGTATGTATGTATGTATGTATGTATGTATGTATGTATGTATGTATGTATGTATGTATGTATGTATGTATGTATGTATGTATGTATGTATGTATGTATGTATGTATGTATGTATGTATGTATGTATGTATGTATGTAGTATGTATGTATGTATGTATGTATGTATGTATGTATGTATGTATGATATGACTGTATGACAGTACGTAGTATCGTATGACAGTACGTACAGTGCTTTAATGAATGACATGTCGACTGTCAGTATGAATACAGAATGTATGGACTGTACTGACAGTCTGTACTAGTATCAGACAGTACTGTCTGATCTGACATGTACATTGACATACAGACTGTACCATACAAGTCAGACTGACATACAGACTGACAGATCATCTGAATGTGAATACAGACAGTCTTACATAGCATGACTGTTACATGTACTGTCTGACAGTACTGACAGACATACATACTGACAGGGCTGACTTAACAGACATGTACAGACATGACAGTACAGACAGGACTGTACATGCGTACAGTACTACAGACATGCTAGTACATGTCATGACAGACAGACGTACATACCAGTACATACACTGCACAGAGCAGACATACTACATACGATGACAGTCATGCTGACTGACAGACAGACAGGACTGTTCAGACTGACAGACAGTACATGCAGACAGTACATGACAGCTGTACAGTACATACGACATGTACATGTAGCATGACATGACAGTACAGTCACTGACTTACATACACGTACAGACATCAGCATTCCTGACAGTACATGACATCTTACAGTGTGACACGACAGATACATGACTGACAGTACAGACTGACGATACATGACATGACATACAGACATACAGACAGACATACAGACAGTACAGGACATGACCATACATACATACATACAGTACTATACAGACAGACATACAGTACATACATACATGACATACATACATGACAGACTGACATGTACATACAGTCACAGTACAGACTGACAGACCACTTACAGTACCAGTACAGACATGACTGTCTAAATAGGCAGTCCCTGCTCCACCATTACTGCCCGCCGCTCCCCACTGACCCTAAGCTACACTCCTCCAATACGAGCCCGTACATGCACCCACTGAACATACCGTACCATTCCTCAGCCACCCATCCTAACCTCTACCCCTACCCGATACATAACAAATCAGTTCTGTAATATATTATATCACTTATATATGAATGTGAATTATTTCAACAATAAATCGCTTTCCGCTGCAATGGTCTTTTATTATTCAAACTGCCGGCATTTATACGGGTAATACTCTAGTATGGGATAATCAGCCTATGATGTATACTGCCTCGCTCAAGCACGCTCGCTCCGTCTATCCTCTATAGATGTATCCTCTACCTTCTATATCGATTCATATTCGACATACACACACTGTTATATACTGTAAATTAACACATTATACATTGGAATACAAATACGGCGCTGCACTTACAATAGCTGATTAAAATTGAAGCGAAACTAAAACTCTACTTACCAAATATATTTTGAATCACCCGTCTGTCTGTGTGAATATCCATTAAATTAGATTGAAGTTTGCAATGACAGTCATATTTGATGTAGTTATATTTTTCATTTTATATTCACAAATCCACACATTTGTAGATTCTTTATTTGTTGAACATTCTGTAAGTTTGACTGAATAAATTTTATCCTAAAAAGAAAAAAAAATCATGTTGAATTATTTTTGTGTTATTTTGTGCATATATACTTTTTAAAATTAACAATAACAATTATTTTCTAAATAACATTGTGTTTAAAAAAATTAGTAATTGTAATAGTCATTTGTGGACGCTTTTTTAAAACGTAATTTGACAATCCGCATATGACCGAGACCTTTATAATTATCATTGATATTGTAAATTTTAGGCATATGAAAATTAAATTAAAAAATTCAGTCACGAATCGTACAACAAAATTCAAGAAATAAAATCACATGCATATAATAAATCATTATTTTGCTTTTATTGACTTTTTCATTTAACACTCAGCATTACATCAAATTAATTACAATTTAAACTATGTATTATAGGTAATAAACATATTCAATTACTAAACAAGTGCACAAAACAACAATAACATTTGCAATTTCAAAAACTAATAAACAGACTTAAATAGACAATTTAAATACAAGGAGCAATGCATTATAACCAACACAAAAACGAAGTGTTAAGAAGATTTACTTAGGAAAACGGAATGTATCTAAATCATAACTAACTAATCTACTCTAAATAATCGATTTATTTGATGAGAAATTATTGTTTTCATGGCTTTTTAATTTCAGTTTTGACTAATTAAATACAACAAATGTGCATCATAATAATAATTTTTATGGAATTGAAAATGTTTGAAACAAGGCTAAGGAAAGTTATTTTCATGCTTTCAGGTTTTCTATTAAAGAAAATATAACATTTATATTACAAATGGGACATGCATTTAATAATTTACTTTTTCGTCATTAATTTTTTAGTGTATTTTTATTTACTCCAAAATTTTTAACTTAGAAAAAAATTATGACATTAATTAATATAAATTCGAAAAGGGATTAAACTTTATTTGTTGTCTTTACTCACTTCTTTTGGTTGCTGTTTGTCATTAAACAGTTCAGTTACAGAAAATGTCACATAATACGAGTTGATTTCCGACGAGTTTTGGTAGTCACATTTGACAGTACTTTTAACAACGATGTTTTTTGTGCATATGCCTTTTTCACATTCTTCTCCAGAGCCATCCCACTCCGGTTGATGCAGTTGTATAATTTGGCTGAAAGTTAACGCTGTTTAAAAGAAAATAATAAAAATCGAATTACAAAAAAATATTACGCCTTAAATCAACTTTAAAATGATAACTTGAAAATCTATATAAATATAACTATACTATATTTTTTGTAATTTACTTTTTACATCATAAGCTCAAAAACATTAAAATTATGTTATTTGTTATGTATTTTAAAAAAACTGCATTAACAAATATATAACTTTATGAGTCTTACATGAGACAACAACATTTTTAAACTATTTGCTTAACAACTGAAAACAATTCTAAAGGCACTGGTATTTTGAGCAAACGAATTTTTATGTTTTAAATCGTAAACGTACATAACACACCTTATTTTAGAAAATAATTAAGTTTTTTGGAAATAATTTGTATCGAATTATGTTTAATGTAAAACAATCATTTATTCATTACATAATTTAATTTTAAAAAGTACTGAACGTTTTAAAAAGATTGTCTTACAGAAGAATGTGAACAGCAGAAGACATCTTAGCAGATTGTGAAACTCCATTTTAGTCTGAATACCTGTAATGTTTAAAGAAAATGTATTACCTAAGACAGAAGTGTCCAAATGTTTTGCAAATAGGGAAATATTTCATGAAGTAGAAATTATTTGGTCCCGTTGTTCAACATGAATCTTCCTCAATTCGGGCTATCAATATTGTTGAAAAAGCTGGTCGAGTACCCGTCCACTTGGTAAAGTTATACAGTATTCTTTATGTTATTTCATTTAAAATGTACTCAATATCCTACATGTGGATGAAAGTCAGTAGCCCTCGACGAGCCTAGTGCTCTTAATGGGTCTTCCTGGAAGACCGTCCCAGCTATCTGGCCCCCCCCCCAAGGGGACGTAACAGCTGGGAACCCCCCCCCCGAACCTCGCTTCTGAAGCGGCCACCAGGGCATCCAGGACAGAATGTCGAAAATGCCTTCCACTAAATTGACCTCACATTGGTGGTTGTAATTCCCTACATCGACCCGCTA
The DNA here is from genome assembly GCA_944989445.1 of Ampullaceana balthica. Classification (NCBI taxonomy): domain Eukaryota; kingdom Metazoa; phylum Mollusca; class Gastropoda; family Lymnaeidae; genus Ampullaceana; species Ampullaceana balthica. Next base: position 593,302 of record CALYLW010000573.1, read on the forward strand.
CCACTTTGGTGCCATCCCGGCAAAGCACACGAGTCTCAATGGTTAGGACCGCCGCTAAGCAGGGGATCCTCAATGACCTAGGGTTTGACGCCACTGGAAGGTTTCCTCAGAGCTGGTGTCCGCTGCGTTCTTCGCAGTTCCTTTTGTTAATCCATACTGGCGCTCCTGGCCCTAAAACGGCACCGCTCAATGGCGTTGCTAGTAAACTGAGGGGGCGAAACGGTCGATTCGGAGTAACCCGACCCTCAACGGGTACTTTGCTTTTCATCATCGGCATTGCATCTAGATTCTTTGCCTAAGATCCGTACAGCGATTGTCATCATATGTGACAAGCACCTAACATCTAACATATCGGACTTCGGCATTGCTCTCCAGGAGTTGTCGGTTTCGGGTCACGGTCAGGTCCGCGACCCTACTCGTCCGTCGAGCCCCGTAGAGGCCACCCTTTCTCGTTGGTTTAAAACGTACTAAATACGCTGTATTTTTATTGTTAAAAACACTTGAAAACCTTCTAAATCACAAAAACATTCACTAACAAACCCAGGTAAGTTACCAGCAAATAGCAGCTTTAGTTACTTTGAAAAGGAACCAATCACAATTTAGTTTACTAGCACTTGACCTTGTTTAAATCGCAATCAAAAAAGCTAAACCCAATGCAACAAATAGCAAATGAAATGTTAATGGCAACAAAGCCCCCATCAAATAGGAAACTACTTCAAAAAATGAAGATGATTTTAGTTTGAATACATAACTTATTTATTATTTTTAGATTACACAAATTAGGACAAAGTTTAGACATAGAATTAAGAACATAGAGATCTGTTTAAATTCATTTTTGTTTATAGCCGACTGGCACTAGTCACAACATGACTACGACACAAATAATAAAGTAAACTTACTCTCCGGAATTCTCTTTCATTCGTATTTTGTTTATTTCTGCAAAAAAATTAAATAAAAAATTGTTGTTTTTTAGACTGTTAATGGGAGTACTAAATGCAATAATTGCATCTTTGTTTAATTTTATTACCGGTACTGGTTCTATTTCCTATTACAGTTACTCATGCAAATAGTGATACTAATACTAATAGTACTATGCTCTACCGTGTTGAAAAACCGGGCGAATCTAGCATGACTGTGTAAGAAGAAGTTCAACTGCTCGAGATCGTAAATGACGGTGGCCTTAAAACAACTTTCGAGAAAAACTCTCTTCCAGTCTTCTGGATTAAAGTCATTGCGGAATATCCTGAGATTGCCGCCAAAGCTATTAAATACCTATTGCCATTCCAACATCCTATCTGTGTGAAGCTGGGTTTTCTTCTCTACCCTATATGCTTTAAAATATAACTTACTATATTTTTGGGCCATAGACAATACAAATGTTAAGAAAAAAAAACGTAATCATTAAATTGGTGTATAAGATAAGTTTGTTTTTTCATGTTTAGTTTTGAACGCCAGTGACTAGAAATAATGTTGAAAATGTTGACAATAACTCAACTGATTATTATCGTCACATAATAAATGTAAACATATACAACATGCAAAGTTAAAAGACGAGGACATGGAAACAATTATACTTTATTTTCATTTTATTGAAAGATGGCATCCCACCTTCCTTTAATTTTGTTTTTGTCACCACATTTAACCACATAACTGACCAATGTGGTACAATGAACACTTTTATTCAATGAACTACAGTAAAATTGTATATATTGTGTTTTTTTATTGTTTTTTTTTAAAAACTTTTATGTTGATTAATGTGCCATAAACTAAGTGTAAATGTTCTAAAAATAATGAACGCTTCTAAGTAAATGTGTTTTAGGCCGTCAAAACTGTTATGTAATTAAACACTTTCACAACCTGCTAAGTAACAAAAACACTTTAAAAACCCGCTAAGTATAAAATTTATCGTGCTATAAAAACAAAAAATATATTAATTTAACAAGATACTTTTTTCAAAATGTTGTTCTTATGGGACACATTTTTAGCACAAAAAACTACATACTTCTAGGTCAGGGTTCAGCAAAGAGGGGTAAATTATCCCATTTGGGGTAACAAGGGAACTCTTGGGGGTAATGCAGACTCATTTGGAGCCTATTTAATCCACTAAAATCTGCTCCTTTGGACAACATACAATTTTATAATAGTGGGTTATCGTGCAAATAAGTTTGCCAACCTATGTTATAGATTTAAGAAATCATACTAAATTAGAAAATATATTTTTTTCTTTAAAAACTCAAAAAGGGATTTAGATTTTGAAAAAGAACTCCTCATTTACCTACAATTTTATCTTCACTGGAGATAGATTAGTTGAACAGGGGGATGATTATCTTAGTTATATAGCGTAGGAACATTTTTTTTTAAATTCGCTCCTAAAAATTAGATTGTTCCGTTTCATAATGTTCTTGTGGACAATTAAATAAGTTTCTTATGGGAATCCCCATACTTTCTTTAGAAAAAAATACAAATAAAATTCAAAGCCTCTGACTGACATATCACTAATTCTTCAACCTGCTGTAAAGTTAAAAGCATGAAACTTTGGGAAGTTGTTGACTACACTCCCGCGATGGTAAGGGGCAAAACCAATATTTAAACTAACATTCACTGGTGGCGGGTGGGCCCTAATGTATTTTTTTCCAAATATGAGCTATATCAAAATAATCAACCTTAAAAACACTTTTAAAAAACTAGTATTATATTAAAAATGCAATAATTTTCTACTTTTTAGTCTACGCATTTTACAGTAAGTGCAAAGCCAGCTTACCTTTCGACTATAAATCCCTTATATATGAGACATAACTAAAAGTAGTGATTATGTTCAAACGTGGCATATACATACTAAAACACAATTATCTCCCCTGGTTTTTATCTCCCCTGGGTGCAGGGACGGTAGGGGGTGTGAACAGTGACGGTCGGCGTCAACACGTGAACTGGGCTCGTGAAAAAATTATAAACAAATAGTTGGACGGACGGTTCCGATTAAACTTACAAAGCAAGCTAATATAAGACTAGTAATTAGTATAAATTTTGGCTACTGTTTAAAAGGATGTATCTTTACCAAACTTGGTACTCAAAATATTGATAATCCATACTAAAATTATATTGGGCAATTAATTCCTAATGTCAATTAAGCCGGGGGCTTAAAATCTTTATTTTCCTAAACAATTAATTCTTTATACCCATTCCACTTTACTCGATTTGACCACTAATTAAAAGTATAACCATTATGATCCAGATTGAAATCAGTATATGTTTTGAACTTTAAATCTTACATCGTCTTTATACTTATAGTCCCATTTACAAAAAAATGGTTTGCGGGCTCTCAACACTACATGCAATTCTAATTTTCGGCCACAGCGTGGGTATTTTGCTAGTCATTGAATATCTAGCGACATAACGGTCGCTTCGGAAAAACCCGACTCTCAACGGGAACTTTGGGTTTCATCATCGACATTTGCTTGTAATGTGATCTACTAGAACAATCGCCTCCAATCTTCATCTGCGCTAGTGATGTATGCAACCTCACGATTCTTCGCTCCCTCTACTTTTGGTGTGGTGTAATTTAAGAAGTTGACCCTTTGGAGACGGATTGTTTTCTGCATACTTGCTGCAGAAAGCGGAATCCTTTTTTCTAAGAATGACATACTTCACAATTTTTAAAAAAAATTAAACAACAGCTTATATTTTAAAACAGCTGTACCTTCAGACTAAGGGCATAACTCCTGACACAATGGTGCCATAGTCTATAAAAATATTTCTTTACCAGCAACGAAATCATCTAGTAAAGCATCATTTTGAACAGACTCTTTTAAAATCAGACTAATTTAGAATTCCAGTAGAGAGCAGACCCAGGTTCAAAAAGGGAATGGCAGGTGAGAGCACAAGAGGTGCTGAGATAAATCTGCAAGAAGAAAACAAGATGGTGATGCTTGAGTGTATTCATGGTTTCGATTATTAACTCAAGTTTAGATAAACCGCCATCAAGGATGTAGCAGCTATGTTTGAGACAAAAGTTTAATATATGCCAGAGAAGAAGAGTTACTGTTGTCCATTCCAAAGTTGTCCACTTTCTATGATGCTTTATTAGTGGAAGAGCTTTTATTAGAACTACCAAGGCTGAGAAAGCACATCAGGGCAGCAGAAGAAACCACAGACTGCTCCGCACTTGACGTTTTGAAATTCATAGCTGAATTGGACGTCATAGTTTCTCTCCCCTATCTCACATTGAGTTTACGATAATTTGCAACGATATGTGTGTCTCAGGGTTTATGTACGAAGAGTTTGGAAAACTGAAATTTATCAAAAAAATTTAAGCCAAGTTCTTATTTTGTCGAAATTAAATACGACATTATTATTAAATTATTTCATATTAATTTTTTATTTTGTGATTAAGAAATCCAAATACAGACTGGTTACAACCGTATGGGATTTGAGTTTGTATTTTAATTGTTTTTAATGTAGGCCTAATATAATGTAACATTTGTAATGTAATGTAATTGTTTAAAATGTTAAAAAGAACTTAATTTAGATGCAAGTTAGTCAAATTTTAAAATATTACTGCCATACAACAGTAACTCTTTAAATGTAAAATAAAAATTACAAAGTAACATTGTTATACGTAGTTCTTAGTTTTTAGATTTTACCTACCGACTTTAAATTCAAATGTTATCCAATTGCCTTTGTAAACATTGGCCCTACATTTCATTTACCAATAGTTACTAAACATCAAAGATATGCGACGCAAAACACATACATGTAGTAAGAGACTTCGACGGGATGATGAACTGTCACTTTATCAACTGTCTGATCGTCTTGCTATTTTATAACGTAGCAAAATTATTCATACATATTATCAAATTTCCGATCCTAAAAAAAGTTCAAGACTTTTCCCCGATGCTATTTTAAACATGTCACGTCATGAAGTTTAATACGAAAATCCCCACCGTATCTTATTACAATGATTTCTCTCACCCGTGGAAAATGGTACTTATGATCCCGCAAACGAACGAAATCTTATTCATGACTAATTATTTAAAAGTAAAAATTAGAGAAATCATACAATTAAATGTCATAATGGAATTTCATGTCTTGATTTAAAATTATTATTATTATTTTTTTTTAAATGTTTGTTTCAAAGTCTATGATTGCTCTGTCAAAACAAAAGTAATAGTAATAGTTAGTGATCTAGTCATTAGTCGATTAGTAGTAAGCTACAATTTAGCCTCTATTTTGAGCTTGGACATATTTTTTATCCCAGAAAGTAAGTTTTCAAATAGTTTTCATTTGGTTCTTAACCTATTCTCTTCATCGGTTTTCTTTTTTTTATAAAAATGTATATAAGTATAAGCTCAAGGGAAGAAACGGCTATGTAAAATTTTAATTTTTTGTTTAGTTATCACCTGTATCTGATAGAGGATCAAAAATAGAATGCTCTGAAATAGGTTTTATGACAAAATTATATCTCTGACCCTATTAAAATTCAAATCTATTCAGTTAATGTATAAGAAATCGGTATAATTTTGAACTTTTAAACTTGAATATCTCAAGACTACAAAAATGTGACATAGCCGTTTCTTCCCTGGAGCTCTTGTACATATTCTAGCATAAATTGGTTTATTATTTTCATGGTCAAATTCAAGCTCGCTTTAATTGTTTATCTTTCAGGATCAATTTTAGATTCGGTTGTTAAGGCCATGTCTGAGTCATATCTATAGATGGCTCAGCTCTAAAGGAAGATTATGGGTCTTCTGTAACGTTAGTATAAACTTTATGTTCCCTTAGGGATAAACTATAAATGAGGCTATAAAGCTCCAGTTTGTGATTCAACTCAAATATGCTTGTGATTTAAAATATATTAAAAAATAATAATAAACAAAACTACCAATGATTTTTGCTTATTTTTACCTACCCCCTATGGCGGATTAAAGGGGGGGGGCAGAACGGGCTAAAGCCAGGGGCCCCTGATGATTTAGGGGCCCCCAATCTTAGTATATTTTATAATAAAAATGGACAAATGTTTACACGAATCGCTGAAAATAAGATAAATTAAATAAATCAATAAAATCGTATTTATTATTATTAATCTGATCTCAAAAAGAGAAATTATAAAACAATAATAATTATATATCTTAAATTGACACTAATTTGGCGAGATCTGCTGGTCTAATCGCTTGCACCATAGGCTTCTGGTGCAAGCGGTTTTTTAAATCATACTTGAATAATAAATATTTAATATCTTAGAGACAATTTGCAAATAGTTTAGATAGATAATTAAATACATTAAATTTCCTGAATTTATTTAGTTTAGAAAGTTTATAAAATGTATTCCAGGAAATTATAATTTCTTATCTTTAACTTTTGATTTATTTTGTGTTTTTCTAAAACATATATTTAATGACAATTAAATATATTTCATAATTTTGGATCAATTTATTTTAAAAAAATTTTAAAAGTAAAAATAAAAATCTAATACCACACACATATGTGTAAAAACAATCAAAACAAAGACAAAACTTATACCAAATAAAAGGTTTCATAAAATCAATGCACTCAGGCGATCATGAAGTGAGATTACACGGATTTCTGTTATAGGGCTATAGCTTAAAATAAGGGGGTGGCGCATCTTCAAGAAGATTTTTTTCAAAATTGTATTTTGTTGTTTAAATTTGTATTTTGCTATAGGAATTAAAAGGACAAAAAGTATATAACTATCTAGGGTTCTATAAGCTTTAGGGGTTGGCTTTGCCTAACATAATTTTAAAATTTAAAAAAAGCTATTTTTTTATTTTAACGCAACACTGTGTAGGGGGTATTGCCTTGTATTATTAAATTTGACTTGAGTAACAATGACATTGCAACAATTTGTATATAAAGTTAAGGAATATACAAATAGCCTGAGGAAAAGTCAAACATTTAAAAGCGAATTATTGACTCACCTTATTTCCTCACTTCTGTTAGAAGAGTTGAACTGGAGAAAAAACTGTCGCTTTCGCAGATAATAATTATTGATCGTCTTGTCGTTTTATAGCTACGTAAATGCACATAAATCTTAATTTCAAAATAGTAAATAGCGTTTCGTGTCCTCAAGTAGCGTTTATAATCGGGAATCCCCACCCAGAAGTATTACGGAATGTAAACACCATAAATAACTATGAACAATTAACAAACAAATACTGAATACATTCAGTACACCACATTGGCGACAAGGATGAACGCCATGGGATGTCAGGAATTTGTCACCGTGATGAAAATTAATAAAGAAAGATAAGTAAATTAGACAAGACGAGAAAAACGCCCCATTCACATTGTTTGACATTGTCATTGGCGAATAGGATTGGCGAACGACATTATTATATTTATATGTCAAGTGGATGACAATAATAAATAAGTATACATACAAGAATGTCTAAACTTAAACAATTTGATGAGAGCCTCGAGCCATTCTCAAACTACAAAGAAAGGATCGACGCATACTTCATGGCGAATGACAAAGCTCCCGTGAAGCAAACTGCAATTCTACTCTCCTCAATAGGACCCAAAATGTATAATTAATTGAGGTCCTTGACCACACCACAACTACCATCCACAAAATCATATGAAGAATTGTGCAAAGTTCTTCAAGACCACCTGTCCCCTGCTCCTCTTGAGGTTGTGGAACGCTTTAAATTCCACAAAAGAATTCAACAGGAAGGGGAATCAGTGAGCACATTCCTTGCAGAAATCAGAAAGTTATCTGAATACTGCAAGTTAAGGAAAATCTTGAAGAATCTTTAAGGGACAAATTTGTGGTGGGCATCAGAGATCACACAATTCAGAGAGGGCTTTTACAAGAAAGAAAGTTATCTCTGGATAAAGCAGTTGAATTGGCCTTGGCTATGGAGCAAGCCACCAAGGATGTCCTCTCGATACATAAAGGTTCAAGTGAGGAAGAAGAACAAGTGTCTTTCGAAAGTAAAAGAAAATTATCCAAGAGTGTAGCATACCCTCCTTGCCACTCTTGTGGTAAAACTAACCACCAAAGATCTCAATGTTATTTCAGTTTCAGGGACGCCTTAAGCAGACGCTGTTCAAAGAAAGGACACATTAAAGCTATCTGCAAAAATAGTCAACAAGCAAGTACTAAAAGTAAAGGAGGAAAGATTCACCACATTAAATGGAATGAAGAATCAGATGAAGATTCTAACACCATTTTTGAGATTTATAATGTTCACAACATAGAACATACAAAGAAATTTTGGGTTTACCCCATTATCTCTATATATATTGCGCCTAAGCGCGTCCGAAGCCGTGTGTGTGGGGGTGTGGGTGCTCGCTATGCGCGGTAACTCTCCGAAAATAAAATAAATTAAGACGTAAAATAATAAAAGTTTTGGTGTCTAGATTAACAAGACGGCGTTTCTCGCCATAAAATATTGTGTCTTTTACGTCATAGTTCGAGCTCATATTAATTTGTAAAATGGAAACAAAGTAAAAAGAGCCGCGGTTATTTCAATGAAATGTGCTTTTTTTAATGGTACTATCTGTTTGTGTGTTTATGTTTGTGTGTGCAAGTGTGTGATTTAAGTGAGTGTATGTGTGTTTATGTTGTGAACTAAATGTGATGAAACAGTTTATTTTTATGTCTGATAATGTTGCGCCTCTAACAAGACTACGTATACATTTTTTGTAAAAAATTACAGAATTAATATTTGTTTGCAAATTACATCTTTACACTGTTTCCTTTATGTATTTTCGAGATGTATTTTATCCAGCCGTTCGAAAAATTTATTTGCTTTGGTCTTTCTCCAGATGTCTACATTTATGTTCAACGTTAATTTACCTAACATTTTTGTTTACAAACCATAGTCATTGTTTTTTAGCGCAATATTTCAACAATATGTATATACTATTATTTTCTTTATTATCAAATACATAGTATCCTTTTACCACTTTTCTTTAGATCTTTTATATGTGTAATTTAAATACTTAATGTATTTGACATTTTAAAAGTTAGTTATAAATAATCAAATACTAACACTGTATTCAATGCATTAGAGAAAGAAAGCACATGAGTGAAACCAGATACCAAACACTATAGCTTAGCCACTGTTAATATTCTTTTTGCATAAATTAAGTTAAACATGCTAGGTAAGTTATATTTATAAATTAAAAAATGCATGAAGCAAGTGATTAGTGATGATAGCAATGCCAATGATTCTTAGGTGGGAGATTTATCTTATCTATACAGATGCTCCTTCTATGCAGAAGATAGTTGCGTCCACAGACCATGACAGATGATCTGTTGGCAAGTGATGCAGCGTTCACAGGCCACGGCTTTGTGGGTTCCACGCATTACTCAGCCGCCTAACTACATGTAGTGTTAGGTACCCATTCGGAGCTGGGTGACTCGGGGACGCCCTAGGCCCCGGGAACAAACCCTTGCATTCACACGGATTCGAACCCGTGACCATCGGTACGACAGTCCAGTGCACTGCCACCCGACCACCGCGTCCTTTCGGTGCTTAAATAGTTTACAGGATTATTATTTTCTGGAACGATTGCTCCATAAAATGCCCCAAGGAAATAGAAGGAATGAAAAAAAAATTCGGTACTGTTATAGACGAAAATGAATTATATATAGGAGTTATATGCACGGACCAATGAGTGTGGGTAATAAGTGGAACAGCTATTTTTATATTGAGTACAACTTTATGACCTTTTGAAGTGTACCATTTATAGGAGGGGTAAGAGTCAATAATATCGCCCAACCCTGGATGACATAAACACTATAGCTTAGCAACTGTTTTTATACTTTTTGCATAGATTAAACTAAATCAGCAGGGTAAATTTTAAGCCCAGACCTTGCGATTCAAAATGTTTCTTTAAAACAAATAAAACCCATGCACACCTTACTTAAGCATCAAAATTCACATACATAATATGCTTTTCCCATAAAAATCATTATTTAAGGTATTTAAGAGCTAACAAAACTAAAAACATTCATTAAAAAAATAGTTACATTTCTAGAACAATGAGTTGCGTGGCACACACTTCGGGTATAAACTGTACGGTTCTTTAAGGTATACATATATTTAGTGTAAAGACATATCGCGGGTATTACGACTCATATATAGGTTCTAGCTTCAGAAAGTGCGTGCTCAAGCGAAAAAATACACTTTTTATTTAGACATAACAGCTTGATTTTATTTGAGCAATATTATGCAACGAGGATAAAGTTTTGGTTAAGGACTGATTTCAAAGGCAGATCATGTGGTTTACTAAATGGCAATTTTCTTTTAAGCTGTATAGACTTTCTTGAAAAAAAATCTTTTTAAATTATTCTGATTTAATATTAAATACCTACAAATATATGTTATATATTAAGACCAAATACCAAATATGTCATTTTATAAGCTAAAAATGCTACAATGAAAAAAGGCTTCAATACAAATACAACGAAAAGTAATCCTTTATTTTAGTGGAACAAGTATCTGCCAATTTATTGCTTTGTGAATACTAGAAGAAAAGAGTGGGAAGTCCTTTTAAAATGACATAATTTTTTAGAAAATCAATCTCTAAGAATTTAAAAAAACAAAACAAAACATTGTTTTTTATGTTAATATTCGTGTGAAAAGAATATATGTATTTTAGGTGGTCGGACACTTCGACCCCAGACGATTCGACCCCGGACGGTTCGACCCTGCAAGTTCGACCACGGACGATTCGACCCCGGGGGGTTTCGACCCCGGACGTTTCGACACCTTCGTATCTACACCGTATAATTTTTTAATATATTATTTTAAATATACTTTTTAAAATTTATTATTTTTAATAGTAAGTTTTGGTATAAACATGTTTAAATGTTATCCATTGACCAAAAATAATTTAGCTTAAAATTATTATCCATTAAAAATTAAATACAGTTTGAAATTGTTATTGACAACCAGTCAATATTCATCAAGAATTTCATGATTGTGATCAATGGGCCATTCCTCTCAGGTAGAAAGACCTTTAAAACCAATTCAACTCCACCCCCACCCCGTACGATGTAATCGGACAAAACAAAGGCAATGTAGTTAGATAGTCCTTTCTGAAGGTGCCTACAAAGACCGCTTGGGGTCGAATCGTCCGGGGTCGAAGTGTCCGTAATTACAATTGTATACCCATAAACCATATTTCCACCCTCCACTAAGCATACATATTCAAATAAATATTATCTGGCTCAAATAATAACTAATTCGTCTTAAACTAATTTCGTGCTTGAACTATACAATGGAATTGGTGTTTTTCAGAGCATTTTCCTAGATCAAAAGGAATCATATGGAAATATATTTTTAACTTTTTGTTATTCATGTGAAAAGAAATTGAGCCTTGCCGATTAGATTCTTATAACTCTTAAGTACCTTTCATATTCTGTAGGAGTATATTATATAGAGAAAAGCATGCGTTATAAAGCAGACCTACCAAAATTGATGGTTAATATTTAAATTCATCATACTTTCTAATTTCTCGACACACATATCGTGAATTTTATAAGTGGTTTGATTTACAACTACCCCAATTTCATGAAGCATTTACATTCATTTTTAAGGGAAATTTGAGACCCAAAACCAAATAAAGTTATTTTTTAATTGCGCCTACCCCTGTTCTGGCAAAAAATACACTAACAGCAACTGATATTGTGACATAACAACTTGATTTTTTTTTAGCAATATTATACGAGGATAAAGTTTTGTATACAGAATGATTTTTTAAAAAACTATTCTGTTTTAAAATCAAATGCCTTCATAATATATGTTATACATTAAGCCCTAACTTATATGTCATTTTATAAGCTAAAAAAGCTACAATGAAAAAAGGCTTGAATATAGGTACCAAGAAAAAAAATCAGTTATTTAAGTGAAACAAGTATCTGCAAATTTATTGCTTTTTACTATGCTAAAAAAATATCCTCTTCGTCTTGAACTAATTTCATACTTAGCTTATAAAATGGAGTGGGTGATTTTAAGAGCTTTTTCCTAGAACCAAAGATATTGTTTTCATTTTGTTGATTCCTGGAAAAAGAAATTGAGCCTTGCCCATTAGATTTTTGTAACTGTTAAGGACCTTTGTTATTCTGGTAAAGTATATAGAGAAAAGCGTGCGTTATTAAAGCAGAAATACTAAAATTGATGGGTAAAATTTAAATTCATCATATTTTCTATTTTCTAGACACACATATCGTGATTTTTATAAAGAAGGAGTTTGATTTATGACTACCCTAATTTCCTGATACGTTTACACTCATTATTAAGGGGAATGTGAAACTCAAATCCAAATAAAGTTATTTTCATTGTGCCTACCCGTAGAATCGCACGGGCATTGCTCTCGTAAATAATATTAAAGTAAAAATGGAACTCGATACAGGCTGCCCGATATCTGTGATGACAAAAGCAGACTATCACTCTATTTTTAAGAAGGCACCAGTAACCAGTCCAGTGAGAATGAAGTTGAAAACCTACACAGGAGAGGTAATCACTCCTGTAGGAACAACAACAGAAAAAGTGTCCATAAACAACAACACTAAATACCTTACTTTAGTGATTGTGAAGAATGGCGCACATCCACTCCTAGGCAGAGAATCGATTCATAAATTAAAAATAAAATTGCCTAAGTCGATTAACTATACCTCAGTCTCAAGTGACAAGGAGAAGGTAGAACTCGACCGAATTCTGAAAACACACTCAAGTGTATTACAAGGTGGAATTGGAAAAATTAAAGATATTAAAGCATAATTTCATTTGAAAAATGCATGCAAACCAAAATTTATTAAGGCAAGATTTGTACCGTACTCCTTAAAAGAAAAGGTTGAAGCCGAATTAAAGAAACTATAGAAGGAAGGAATTATCACCAAGGTTACAAATAGTGAATGGGCTACACCTATCGTTCCAGTTACTAAATCTTCTGGGGATGTACGCATATGTGGAGATTATAAAACCACCTTAAATCCAGCTCTAATTTCAGAATCATATACACTTCCAAGAATTGAAGATATTTTCACAAATCTGGGTAGAGGACACAAATTCACTAAAATTGATCTCACTCAAGCCTATCTACAGTGTGAACTAGATGAGGAATCTAAAAAGCTCACTACAATTAACACCCATCTAGGACTTTATGAATATAATAGATTGGTTTTTGGAATTACATCAAGTCCTGCCATATTTCAACGTATCATGGATACAGTGCTGTCAGGATTGGAAAATGTCCAATATAATCAAGATGATATAATCATCATAGGGGTAACCAATGAATCACACTTAAAGAACATTGACATTGTTCTAAATAGATTGGAAAAATTTGACTTAAGAGCAAATTTAAAAAAGTGTAATTTCTTCCAAGATGAAATACTCTTCTGTAGCCATAAAATCAATAAAGATGGACTACATAAAACTGTTGACAAAGTGGAAGCAATCATAAATGCTCCCAGACCAACAAATGTAAAGCAATTAAGATCATTTCTTGTAATGTTAAATTATTATCATAAATTTCTAAATAACATTGCTACTGTTATCAATCCACTGAATGAACTTCTTCAAAAGAATATAAAATGGCAGTGATCTCATAAACAAGAGAAAGCATTTCTAAAGGCTTAAGAACTCATAGCATCTGAAAAGTGTTAATGCGCTATGACCCTAAATTACCATTGAGACTTGCCTGTGATGCAAGCCCATATGGACTTGGAGCAGTTTTATCACATATTACAGATGAAGGAAAGGAAAGGCCCATAGCTTATGCATCAAGATCCTTAAACACGGCTGAAAAGAACTACTCTCAAATTGATAAAGAATCTTTGGCAATCATTTATGCAGTAAAGAAATTCTTTTGTATATGTATGTTCTAGGAAATTCACTCTGGTAACTGATCATAAGCTTTTGCAGTTTATATTCGGACCAGCGAAAGAAATTCCACAAATGATAGCTTCAAGACTGCAACGTTATGCTGTATTCCTATCTGGATTAGATTATACAATTGAGTATAGATCAACAGAGAAACATAGTAACGCTGATTGTCTATAAAGATTACCATTAGCAGACACAGTTAAGGAAATGATAGACATTGCTGATCTTTACTACACAGAAATCCTTGACTACGCTCCAATAAGGGCTACAAGTATCAGGAAAGAGACAGCTAGAGACACAATATTATCTCAGATCTCTATATACCTAAATGAATCTTCTTGGCCAGAAAATGCTAATACTAATAATGATGAATTCAATTCATTTTTAACAAGAAAGCATGAATTATCAATGCAACAGGGGTGCATAATGTGGGGAAACAGAGTAGTTATTCCTATGAAACTACAAACCCAAGCATTAAATCTACTACATGAAGGACATCTTGGAATAGTGAAAATGAAATCTACTGCAAGACAAACCATGTGGTGGCCTAATATGGACAAAGACATAGAAGGAATCACAAAGATATGTACAGGTTGTGCAAAACAATTTTCAAATCCAGCACAAGCCACACTTCATCCGTGGGAATGGCCTCACAAACCATGGCAAAGAGTGCATGTGGACTATGCAGGACCATTTCTCAAGACTATGTTTTTAGTGGTGATAGATGCACACACGAAATGGGCTGAAATAATACCGACAAGTTCTACTACATCATCTACAACGATCGATATACTTAGAACAATTTTTGCAATGTTTGGACTACCCAATCAAATTGTTAGTGACAATGGACCACAATTTGTATCTGAAGAATTCAACAGATTTGTCACTAACAATGGTATTAAACATATTACCAGCTCACCATATAAACCTTCCACAAATGGATTTGCTGAAAGATTACTTCAAAGCTTCAAACATGCAATGAAAGCTTCTGCAAGTGACTCTGGAAGTATTGTCACAAAACTAGCAAGATTCCTACTTGCATATCGTAATGCTTAGCACAACACAACGGGCGAATCACCTGCACAATTGATGTTTGGTAGACAACTTCGCACCAGAATTTCAATAGTCAAACCAAGTGTTGACGAAACAGTACTTAAGCAACGAGCTGAGCAACATAGATTCCACAAAGGACAATTCCGTGAATTCAGTCCAGGACAAACCATCCTCATAAGGGACTACAGGAATCTAGACTAATGGATCAGTGGAACAATGGTAGAGAGATCTGGTCCGCTCTCCTACATTGTTGAAACATATCCAGGGATAACATTTCACAGACTTGAAGATCAGATAAGATCATCATCGGCACACATCCCTCCAGCCATTCAAAGGGAAGAAATACCGAAATGGTTCCCTCCTCTTCAGGTCGCAGAACCAGCCTCTACAAGTAAAGATAGCGTGCCGACTTCATCTGTTCCTGACACCTCAGTAGTAAAGGAACCAACAAATCAAAGTACATTAAAAGCGACAGATACTTCTGAAAATGTTTTAAGAAGATCGAAGAGACAATCTAAGCCCACTAAAAGACTAATAAGTGAACTTTAAGAGTGCATTTGTTTGAATTGAATATACATATTTTACATTTCTTTTGGATGGGAGATGGTGTAGTATATTGAGTATTACGGAATGTGAACACCGTAAATAACTATGTAAAATAACGGGGTCACTTCCGGCAGTAATGTAAATAATAAATATGGCGTTCGATGTGAACTTCAACGACTTGCTTATGATTGTATTCTAATTGTCTTCCATGTTTGACCATGACCATTATTAACGAACAAATATTGAAACCATTCAGTACACCACACACCCTATTTCGTGTCATCAAAAAAACAAATTTATTTACCTAAAATTTAATCTGGAATCCCCAACCTTAACAAAAATTAAATGCATTTATTTAAAAAAAACATTATTACTTTATTACTAATTTAATATAATTAACGGGTTTCCACAAAAGGGGGTAGGGGTATGGGTGTGTAGACCCCTCAGCCGACGCCGTGCGCGGAATACGCTGCCCAATTTTCGTCCGCCAAAAATCCGCCGTAAAGTATGCGGCGCCCCGCATTAGACCGCCGTTTTTTGTCCACCGTAAATTTGCTGAAAAATGAACGAGCCGCCGTACCGTAACGTTTTTGCTTTCTTAAATTTCATTGCGTTCCGTTTTAAGATCGATTGCATTTTTAGATTAACATTCGCCGGAAGTGTGACAAAAACTAGTTATTTATACAGGTAGCGTGTATGGTCTCGCTTGGTTTGTGTAAGAAATCGTGTTTCTAAAATTAAAGAGCTAAAAGTATGTCGAAATAGTTCGAATGCACAGAAAAGCGCCGCCACAATCTGTATGTAACTTTAATTAATTTTTGTTGTTATTTTTGGCATGTTTTAAGATAATTTTAAGCTCAAGGAGAAAAAAATGAACCCTAAAACCTATCGCTAAACCTAACCCTAAAAGTAAAACCTATCACTAAACCTACCCCTAACCCTAAAAGTAAAACCTATCTCACTGAACCTACCCTAAACCCTAAAACCTCTTCCTAAACTTAAAATGTGATAGTGATTCTGTCAGGGACAAACCCATGAAAAAAATATAAGAAAAAAAAACGCACCAACTAAAAATCAAACCCCAGACCTCTATTTCAGCAATCGGTCGCTCTTTCAATTTGACCAAGAAGCTGCTGACAAAATTCGTTATTTTTAAAATTATAATGAAAAGGCTATAAATATATCGCTAACTCTTTAATTTAAGATACAATATTTCTTACACAAAGCAGACGAGACAATACACACTATCATTTATACAGCTATTTATAACTAAATAATTATTGATACAGTTCTTTCGAGTTATCTTTATCTTACAATCTTAATTAAAATATAAATGAATAAATAATATTAATTATTTAATTGTATTATCGTTAATCTTAGTCGTAAAAAGACGGTTTATTATTACTCAAATATGGCTCAACGATCTTCTACTAGTAGAAAGTTAAGCCTAAATTGTTTCAATTATCTAGATACTAGTTGAGTCAATAACTGATGACTTTTATGTTCTTTCATTTCTAAATTAACAATTATTTATGATGATTTTAGGCGAACTCAAATGTCTGCAAATGTCATCTAAACCGGGAAGAGAGGCAGTTCATACAAAAAAACTACAAGTAAAACCAAAACCCCCTAGCCAAAATGGAAATTCTAAGACACAATGCTATAAATACTTTGGTGGCATGTTCTCTTCTGATGGGAGAAATGTTGACGAAGATCGAGTTCATTGTTAGCTGTCTGTCACTGCTCAGCAGTAAATGGATGATCCAGGGCCTCTTTTTAGACCAGGACTGAACATATAAAATTGTAACGCTATTGATAACATTGTTCTATTGTTAAAGATAATAAAACTTTTTCTAATGTATATAAAAAGTGTTTTATTGCTGAATTTTTAATATTTCATTATTAGCCAGGCTTCAGCCAAATTTCCTCCAAATAATTCGTAATCAGTCGAAAATCAGACGCAAATGTCAATATATGGAGAAATCCGGCTAATCCGGATATCAGCCAAAAAATTAAGTCAGCCAGTCGAACTTTTAAAATAATTTGTCTGGCAGGTCTAGGGGAGGTTGTCAACTTTTTATATTTTTGCTAGCAACCCCTTTGAATCGTACATATCTCACTAAAATTATGTGAGGAATAATTCCTTAAAGCAAGTTACATGCCGATGAATCAGTATAAAAAATATATAAAAAATAAAATAAAAACATTAATAAAGAATTAATGTTGATATTTAAGAGGTACTAGATACGACCCACGCGTGGCAAACACTGCAAACTTGTTCATCATAGATAGTAAACAGATTGTGAGAGAACGGACACAAACATCAGCTCGAAATAATGTAAAAAAGCGAGTAAACGTGGAGACATGTGCACTGTGGTTGTTGTTAGTCTTGGAAAAGAAGGATGCACCAAAAATAACGCGTTTTGAACGCAAGAGATGGTAGTAATAAAATATATATCAGTCTCTGAAATAGATAATTGTATTCTCAAGAGTAAGCTGATAACAAAATTTAGTTATATTATACCCAGAAGGCCGAAGTTAAATGGTCGATTAACACAAACTTAACAAATAAATTATGGTCAAATTTTCAACTATTATCTATATATATAAAAATCAAAGTATGTATGTATGTATGCATGTCTGTTATAGCTGACAAAACCATTCATCCGATCGCCATGAAACTTTTGGAGACTTTTGGTTACGCTCCAGGGATGGAAATAGGCTACTTTTTTTCAAAATGTAACACTCATGGGGCGCCGGGGGCCAATAATGAGAATTTTTTTCTTATATGAGCTATATAAAAATTAGTTTAGGGCTTAGCTGCTTGGAAAATGAATGGATCTTGACCAAACTTGGTACATAACAACTTGATAGCCTATATTAAAGTATCATATGGCATTGAACTCCTAATGTCCGTTCCTTCGGGGCCGGGGGCCCAAAATCTTAATTTTTGTAAGCGTTAAATACTTTATTCCCGTTAGCTGACTATACCATTCATTCGGTCGCCATGAAACTTTTGGAGACTTTTGAGTACGCTCCCGGGATGGAAATAGGCTACTTTTTTTTCAAAATTTATCACTCATGGGGCGCCGGGGGCCCATAATGAGAATTTTTTCTAATATGAGCTATATAAAAATTAGTTTAGGGCTTAGCTGCTTGGAAAATGAATGGATCTTGACCAAACTTGGTACATAACAACTTGATAGCCAACATTAAAGTACCATATGGCATTGAACACCTAATGGCCGTTCCTTCGGGGCCGGGGGCCCAAAATCTTTTTTTTTGTAAGCGTTAAATACTTTATTCCCGTTATGATTTACACGATCTTGAAAAGCATTGACTAATATATCTATCATGATCCAGATTGAAATGAACAGGTATTTTAAAAATAATTTCTTGCACCGATTGGGCCCGGGGGCCCTTAATGTTGTTTTTTCTAATCTTATATCTATATATATATAAATCAAAGTATGTATGTATGTATTTATGTATGTATGTATGCATGCCTTGTATAGCTGACTAAACCATTCATCTGATCGCCATGAAACTTTTGGAGACTTTTGAGTACGCTCCTGGGATGGTCACTGGCTACTACTTTTTTTCAAAATTTTACACTCATGGGGCGCCGGGGGCCCATAAAATGATTTATTTTCTTATATATGAGCTATAAAAAAATTAGTTTAAACGTTAGCTATTAGGTAAATTGGTGGATCTTAACCAAACTTTGTATATAACAACTTGGTAGCCAATATAGAAATACTAAAGGGACTAATTTCCTAATGTCCATTTCTTCGGGACTGGGGGCCCAAAATGTCTTATTTCATAAACGTTTAATATTTTATTCCCCATTCAATTATTAAAGATCTTGAAAAATATAGATAAATATATCCACAATGAAATTGATTGAAATAAACAGTCGTTTTGAACTTGACATCTTGCACTAAATGGGCCCTGGGGCCTTTAATGTCGTTTTTTGCTTTTAAGAGCTACATAAAAATAAGTTTATGCGTTAACTGCTGAGTAAATGAATCGATCTTAACCAAACTTGATATATAAAAACTTGGTAGCCCATCTTAAAATAACAAAGGGCACTGCACTTCTAATTTTTAATTGTTCAGGGCCGGGGGCCCCAAATGTATTTTTTCGTATGTGTTTGAGATATTATTTCCCATTCTATTTTAACGATCTTAAGAAATATATCAATGATGAGACTGAATTAAAATGAACAGCATTTTGAAATTTACATCTTACATCGAATGGGCCGGGGGCCCCAAATGTCTTTTTTTTGTGTATACTCTAAGATATTATTTCCCCACTCAGTTTTTAACGATCTTGAGAAATATATCCATGATTAAAATGAATTCAAATGAACATGTTTTCAAAATTTACATCTTGAATTGAACGGGCCTGGGGGCCCCTTAATGTAGTTTTCCTTATATCTACATATATATAAAAATTAGTTTAGGTGTTAGATAATGAGAAAATAAATGGATTTTGACCAAACGCGGTATATAAAAACTTAAAAGCCTATATTAAATTTCTATAGGGCACTGATCTCATAATGTCCATTTCATCGGGGCTAGGGGCCCTAAATGTGTTTTTACTAAATTTTTAATATTGTATTCCCCATTCAATTTTACACGATATTGAGAAATATAGATACATATATTTATATTTTTGTTATGAAATTTATTGAAATGAACAGATTTTCGAACTTCATATTTTAAACTGATGGGCCTGGTGACCGTTAATGTAATTTATTTTTTATCTATATATATTCCTTTTTACTGAGATCGTTGCAACGCACGACGGGTCTGCTAGTACGTAATAAAACTTTAGAGGACAGTAAACTGCCACTGGATGAGCGCGGGTATATTTCTTGTCTCAAATAAGGATCAAATATAAATTCTAGTTGTGTGATATGTTCAGATTTTAAATTTAAAATAAACGTTGTAGAATCGTTCAAATATTTCATTTGAAAATAATCATTAAACTGATTTATTCACATGCTGCTCCAAATTAAACGAACTCTACAACTATGTTGATGCGCATTATTTTCTATGTTTACGCAACATTGTAAAGATCTAATTACTGCTACATGATAGACTACACAGAATTCAGATTACAAAATAGTGAATATACCATGGTTTCATTTTGGGGTTATTTTGAAACCTATAGAAAAACTGACAGAGGTAGACAAAAATGTATAGGGTCTCTATTATAATTTTGTAATAAAATGTATATTAATTCATAGAATCAAATTTTTTTCTGGGCAGAGGGTCATGAAAACTGGTGTCGCAACGGGATGCAGATTCCCACGCTTTTGAGACCCCTTGCTGCGTGACGATGATGATGTCAGAATAAGGATTTGGATGGCAGTGGCAGCCTTCCTACAACTCAAGAATGTTTGAGTCTGCAGAAACCTAAGAATGCATTTAAAATAATATTTTAGACGTTGATTTTAAATCGTTGAGTAAACACATGCGAATTACTTCTGATTGGTATGGCATTAAAATTACTATTCTTATGAGATCGTTGCTATCTGTCAGCAGGTATACATATTAAAAAAATCATTATCGTTATATATATTCATGTGTGGTTAAGAGGATACGTTTTATATCATAAAATGTTGCCAATTTAAAATTATAACAAATACCTTGTGGGTCAGCATATGTTTCCCTAAGAAGAAAGTATATTTGATATACTTTAAAGGGCGATTTATGTGTCATTCAAAATACTTTAATATGACAAATTTTAATTTATGTGAATATTTAAATATGCTAAATTAAAAATTACACTACCTTTTCGGCATAATTAGGGGTTTTTTCAAAAAATAGAAGAAAAAAACATGGATTAAACTTTTAAAAGCGTTAAACATATTTTAATATCGAATACATTTCGTTAGAAATGGTAGTTGTACAAAAAATAAAAAATCCGGGGATAATTGTGAATAGTTACATCTAAAAATTGATTTTGCTTTTTGACAACTCAAAACAATAATAATTTATATTTTTCATGACATTTTAGGCCCCCGGCGCGAAATAAGGTTTTAAAAAAAGTGCGCCAAAAAACTGTGCAGGTGCTTACTCAGCAACCTCCCATAGTTTCATGGCGACTAAATAAATAACATAATATTTATTCAGCTCATATAATAAACCTGGTATGTAAAAAAATTCAAAGCCCATATTAAAATAACATAGGGCATTGGACTTCTATTGCTCCGGCGAAATAAGATCAAGAAATGGTATATGCTGGCACTGAATATTTTGTTCCCCATTTGATTTTACACGATTTTGACATATATTGACAACTATACCAGTTATGATAGAGATTGAAGTTTTTGGACATTTTGAAATCATACTTGTTGTGCCCTATGGACTCGGGGGTCTTTATTGTCATTTTATTCCCCAATTTAAAATACAAAATACTAAGAAATATTGACAAAAAATATATCCATCATGATCCAGTTGGAAATCAACAAGCGTTTTGAACTTTTGCAACGACTGTGCCCGGGGGAAATTAATGTCGTCTTTTTTAAATAAAACTGTATTAATATTATTCTATTTTTCCGATCTTCGTGAAACTATGGGTCGTTTTTGAGTATCGTCTTGGAAGAAGTTTCTTGTTTAAAAGTTCTTAAATGACATCCTTTGTTGGCTGGGGACCTTAATTTTCTTTTTTCCTAAAAAAAAAGTTATATAAAAATAATTTTAAAATGTTTGCCTACCACGCTGGGTTAATGTATAATATATTCACCACATTTAGTAAATTCAACTCTGCATGTCTGAATTTCGAGATGGGGGGGGGTGGCGAAAAATCATATTCTTAATCTATTAAGACATCATTCCCCATTGAATTTTACACAATGTCGTAGTTGTTGTTTTTTTTTCTCAATTTTTAGCGTAAATGTCACAGTGATCGACATATTTTACCATGTTAACAATTGTGTTTGATAAGCTTATCTTCACAGAATTCGTTCGGCGTTTCTGTCTGTTAACAGAAAATGATTAATGTTTTTATTTCGTTGACATGACAAAATGTCTATAAAAATATATTCCAATTTCCAAAAGTTATTACGTCAATATGGGCCCATGTAAAAATAAGTTGATTCGCGCATTCAAAATATAACTGAATGCTACATTGCAGCTCCTCAGTGCAGGTATTTTTCGAGTATGTATATATCGATTAGGGCTGTTGAGGTACTCAAGGGACAAAGACAAAGTTTTGAAACGCTGGTGAGGGGGACACTAACTTATGAGGGACAAAGACAACGATTTGGGAATGCGGGTGAGAGGCCAACTAAAGTAATCAGGTCGAAATAGATACTTAGGCTAGGCATTTTTGGAGGGATGATGTATTTTATTTGGGTCAGCGTTCACCCCAAAGTTTATTGGGACTTAGGGTTTGACAAAACAGAAGAAAGTAGGCACCCAGGGCACTTAAGGTTCACCCAATAGAATTGTTATGAATTTAGGGCAGGCGTGGGTGAGCGGTCCTTATATACTGGGACATAAGACACATTCGTCATCTGCATTCCAAACCCTTGTAAGGACGGGTCTTGTGAAGGGAGCCTTGCTGTTGTGCAGCAAGTAAATGTAGGGTAGTGTTACCTATAGTGGAGCAAGTAAATGTAGGGCAGTGTTACCTACAGTGGATTAAGTAAGTGTAGGGCTAGCATAGCCAAGTATGACTTATTCTAGAAGTGGAGCACCAGATGTGCCACTGGCAAAAGAGGGCAAGATGACCCTGAGCCGGACAGAAGACTACAGTTAGTAAACAGTGCAGCCAGCTGTGACGCTGTCAGTCACTTGAGTTGTAGAGGGACGTGGCGTTATCGGCCTCACAGACGATGAATGGGTTAATAGCATCGCTGAGCACTGAGGCGGAACACGGACTGACCCCGTGACCTGAGACCGTGTGTGATGTAAGGTCGGCAGACAAACAACGGGTGCTGGCCCGATTAAGGGTCGTAGTATCTATTTGTGAAGTTAAGTTGCAACCTGATTGTATTTACTATTTGAGTTATTTAGCTATAGTTTACCCGTTATATTTTGTAATCTATTCCATTGTGTATTTATATGATCTACCTAATGTAATTAAATATATTATCTATGTTGTTTACAGAAGTGTTTTTATGTCATCATTTTATGTGTTTAAGTATTGTAGTTCGAGAATAATATTAATACTTAACACTGGGGGCTCGAACCAATATTGAATGCATGTATTGATAAGATTACCCTAGACAACAAGAGTCAAATACGTGTGTTGGTGTCTATTACTATATAGACAACAGTATTTAACATGGCTCTGAACGATTAATTTAAATTTAATCGTTAACTTTTTTAAAAAAACAATTAATTAATCGTTAATTTCGATTAAAGCAAAAAATTAAAATGTATGATGTCAAAAAAAAATTAATAAACTTTCTTGTTAAAAATCTAAATAACACTGGAATGTCTCATTTATATGTCATCTTTTAACAAACTACAAATGGCATTATCGAATATAAGTGTTCATTAAGTTTCCACCATTGTTGAGGGTTAATGGATTCAGGAACTTTCATCTGTATTTTGCAACTTAGTAATTCATCAGAAGAGCTGTTGTCATTTTCTGTCTCTGAGTCAGACTCAATTACTGCCACTAGCGTAATACCTTTTCATTTGGTTTGATAAGTAGGCGAAGTGTTAGAAATATGGTAGGAAAAACCTTATCAACATTTTGAACATTCCCGTCAGTCAATAGTTTGAAACCAAAATATTCGTGTAATCGTCAGGAAATTTATTATTTATCGGCCACTATTTTTTTATTTATTAATTGATTTTACTTTTTCACTTCAATTAATTTGTAAGTGATTGGTCGATAAATCGTTAAAAATATTTAAGTCGTTTTAAAATTTTTAACGATTAATCGAGAAATTAATCATTAATTTCCGCAGCCCTATATATATATTAGGGCTGTTAACGATTAATTTAAAATTAATCCTTTACTTTTGAAAAATTAACGAATAATTATTTTTTATTTATTATTCGAATTTACTTTTTGACTTCAATTAATTTGTAAGTGATTGGTCGATAAATCATTAAAAATATTTTTAACGATTACTTGAGAAATTAATCATTAATTTCCGCAGCCCTAATATATATATGTATATATATATATATATATATATATATATATATATATATACATATATATATTAGGCTGTTAACGATTAATTTAAATTTAATCCTTAACTTTTGAAAAATTAAGAATAATTAATCGTTAATTTAGATTAAAGCCAAAAATTTAAATGTATGATGTCATAAGTAACACGTATTAAACATTCTTGTGGAAAATCTAAATAACACTGGAATGTCTCCTTTAAATGTCGTCTTTTAACCAACTACGCACTAAGACAAGTGTGTTGACATTATTTGGTTCAAGTGATGTGCACATAGTCTATTTGACAATATAACCAGCCGAGCTGAACAATCATCCACATGGGACTGAAGTAACTGGTATGCACAAAACAGTATTGGCAAGGAATGACATTATCGGATATCGGTGTTCATTAAGTTCCTACCATTGTAGAGTGTTAATGGATTCAGGAACTTTCATCTCCATTTTGTAAAGCAGTAATTCATCAGAAGATCTTTCCTCATTTTCTGTCTCTGAGTCAAGACTCCATTACTGCCATTAGCTATATACGCTTTTCATTTCGTTTGATAAATAGGCGAAGTGTTAGAACCATGGTAGGCAAACGATTTCTCACAATGAACACAATAAACTTTATCAACATTTTGAACATTCCCCTCAGTCAATAGTTTAAAACCAAAATGCTCGAGTAATAGTTAGAAAATTTCTTATTATTTATCGGCGCCATTTGTTTTACTTATTGAATTTCAATAATTAATGCGTTGCAAAATGGAGATGAAAGTTTCTGAATCCATTAACTCTCTACAATGGTGTAAATGATTGGTCGGTAAATCGTTAAAAAATAATATAATTCTTTAATTTTTTAACGATTAATCGAGAAATTATTCTTTAATTTTCGCAGCCTTATTGTTTTACAAATGAAACAATTTATAAATCGGAAGTAATCTATTAAGACTTTTGCTTACAGGAACTGAATTTTCAAGATATGCAAGCCTTGATTGTCTGTAAAGTAGTGATAAAAGTATTTCAAGGCCAATCAAAGTATTGAGACATAACACAGACATTTAAGTGGACAAGTTTTAAAGAAGAAAAAAAACACAACCAGGAACCTTAAATATGCGAGTTATTGAGGGAAAGCTCTTTCGCTTAATATTTTTGTTGATATTATTATTATTTCGGTCATTAGGATTGGATAAACATGTGAACGAAATGATTTGTTTGTCATTTTAAAGTTTTAATTCACACATTTTTTTAGAGACAATCATAATCTTTTTATTTTTAATTGAATGATACATTTGTTAGAAGATGTACAATTACTTTTATTCAGTGGTAATTTTATTCATCAGTACTACTGTATCAATTTGTGGTAAGATATGAATTTACTCTATAATAAATTGAATGTATTTGATTATTTAAATATTTGTATTTTAATTTGTATATACTTCTGATATCATAAGAAGAAAAACATATACAATTTCAGGTAATTTAAGTTTGTCGAGATACATGCTCGGTTGACGTACCATTCGTAACGGGCTCGATTCTCCGTGAAGGCAGGTATTCGTTCCCGGGGCCAAGGGTGTCCACACAGCTTCGAATGGTTATGTAACACTAGTTAAGAATGCAAAGGCGGCTGTGCATTGCGTGGAACCCTCATAGCCGTGGCCATTGAACGCTGCATAACTTGTTTAACATACCGGCGTGGTCTCTGAACGTAATAATCTTCTGTGTAGAAAAAGCGTCTGTATAGATAAGTCAAATCTCTAAATTGGTACGTGACGATAAGTAGGGAAACAAAGGCATCTGGGAATAGCGTGATTCCTCATAGCCGTGGCCTGTGAATGCTGCGTCCCTAGCCCATGCATTCCTTTCAGAACGTAGGACGCACTAATCTTCTGCATACAAAGAGAATCATTTAGAGATATGGTAAGACTTTCTTGTTAACAAAAGTTACTTACATATTTTTTTTGGGTTTCTTTTTAAACTCCAGTCAGTAAGTACAGACATCAAAATTATTTCTTGTTTTCAATTCTTTTCCTAAAACTATCACATACTCAGATGTGATAAAGAACTCCATATTGATCTTGTTGCATCCCGTTCCCGGTCACTTCCTTTTTCCTGACGTGATATTTTTCATTTGCGAAATTTAGTTCGCTGTTGCGCTAACAAACATTGTAGTATTTAATTTTAAAGAATGAAACGGCACGTAGAGTCTCGTTCCATTTCGATCCAGTTTCAGCTTTCCTAATATTTTAATGATTAATGATTAATGTCTGATTATGAAGACTTCTGATTGGGAGCTCAATTACGTATTTTATCTATCCATGAAAATTTTTGTAGCAACATTTAGTCTAGATGCATCCATTCAAGTTTAAAATAATATTTATATATATATATATATCATTCATGAAAAAACATTACATTAAATTCCAAAGGACCAAATGAGTGAGTATTAGGAATTTAATTTGATAAAATAGATTAGTTTTAGCAGTCATGTCTTTATGCTTAAGTTTGCACTAAATCCATACACCATCTCTTTAGCCAGTGTTAAAAATATTTTCCATATAAGAGCTTCAATACAAATATTTTTAATGAACCTTCGACCCAAAATCGTATAAGGAGTCCTCTTGCAAAACATAATAAGTAAATTTTTAGTGATTTTGATTTTTTTAAATAGGCATTTTTTAAAACAACATGATTTCTTGTTTCTAAATATCAGTTGTTTTTGTCCCAAAATTGAAACATTTTGAGTTTATAAAAAAAGTCAAGTAAGTGTTAAATTAAATTAATAGATTTTCGTTGTTATTTCCCGATACAATTTTATTTAACATGTTTTGCAACTGGAAACAGTATTTATTGGGTTTTCAAAGTGTTCTTGTTACATTGCAGGTTTTGAAAGTGTTTAATTACCTCTCAGTTTTGATGGCTTAAAACACTTTTTCCTGAAAAATATTTTTTTTATTTTTTAGACAAATAACTTTTCTTCATGCCACTATACCCAATAAATACCAGACTATCATATATACAGACAATTTCTAAATTGAAAAAAAAGTGGTAACTTTATTAAGCTTATTGTTTTGACAATAACAATTCATTAAAGAAAGAGCGTGACACCTTCCTTCATAACAATGCATACTATTGTATTTATGTCATTATCTTTCAATTCTGCATTGTGCGTATGTTTACAATTATTCTGTGCAAAAATTAATATGATTATTTATGTATAGAATTTATAAAAAAAAACAAAACTTTCTTTGCCCTGACGTGGCAAAACTAAATGTAGCTGTCTGCTAGAGTTTTATCCTCAGCAGTCCACTTTGGTGACCGTCACGGGTCACTGCAGGTTCACTGCAGCCCTCATTGTGACTGTAGTTCACATAGAGCGACGGACCAAATACCCGTGTTAACTGCACGTCAGTCACGTGATGAGTAGGGAAACGACCGGTAGGGAGTAACACGCTGCCCCTGGTCAGGTAGACAGCAGTTTTAAGAGTTTTGAGGTAGTGCTTGGAGAAAGGACTGACTTGTTCACTTGTCGATGGAACATCTGGGGGCTATATTGTATTGAGAATAAAACTGTTTGATATCCTAACCCAGTGAATTGAACTTTATTGTTTTATTAATTTAGCCACCACTCGGCTACATAAATATGAAAAACATATCTAATCCATTAATTAAATGGCTAAGCGTTAAATAAGTATGACCCAACTTCCCTTCTGGTCACTCTGGTCATTGGGTGTGGTCAATTAGATGATTGACGGGTCTGTCTCGCGTCACTGCTTCTACCTGCTCCACAGTCAGGCGCAGCGTCTATCATATTGGGTTATGTGATCTCTTCCCGGAGGTCAGTCCGGAGGTCAAGCCCTTGCTATGTGAACTGAGTCCTGAGTGACAGCGTAGTCTGTCCACTGCGATGACCCTCTTCCACAATGGGTTCTCACGTTTGAGACTCGGTCACCTTGTTCCCCTTCATTTCAACACCAGCACGTCTTCCGCCTAGTCTGCTCATCTACTAGGTTGGCTTGACTAATAGTACTCTCTTGTTCTAACATGCTAGGACTAGTATACTACTAGCTGAAAACAATATAGCGAACAAACCTTAACTACTATCAATAATCAACG
The DNA here is from genome assembly GCA_944989445.1 of Ampullaceana balthica. Lineage (NCBI taxonomy): Eukaryota > Metazoa > Mollusca > Gastropoda > Lymnaeidae > Ampullaceana > Ampullaceana balthica. Next base: position 622,011 of record CALYLW010000573.1, read on the forward strand.
TATCAATCAATATATTATATATTTATATACATGTATAAAAGAATATTTAACCACAACATCTAGGTCTACAAATTACATTTGAAACTATTCTAACTCTAACTAAATCAAACCTGAAAACAGACTTCTCAGCTAGGCTCATAACTCCCCACAGTCTTATCACCTTAGAACTTAATTCTAAGCGTGGTCTGTGATCTTCTGAGATAGAGAGAACGCCGTAAGGTTTGGTTACAGTATATAAAGACCCCTGGCCACAACATGATGGCGTCTGCCCTAAATTCCTATCAATTCTATGGGTGAATCTTAATTGCCTTGGGTGGTAAGCCCTACGTTCCAATAAACTCTGGGCTAAATTCCTGACCCAAATAATATGCAACGTCCCTCCAAGGTTAGTGTCTCGCCCAATGTCTGAAAACTTATCTCCCAACGGTTCTAATATTTTATGCTTCTCAAGCTATTATTGAGGGACTCAACACTCCCCCCCCTCTTTCTCGTTGACAATACTTGTATTTTCACAGCTAACAGTACAAGTTGAGTAATCAAAATCATGATCTACAAAATTACATGGTCATGAAAATATCATACTAAGTTAAAAAAGTTTCGATATCCTAACAAAACTAATTCACAAAACAATATCAAACAACTAAAAGTCCTAAAAATTGAATGCAAGCAGTAAATCATGTATATTCAATACATATTCATATATGCAATCATTACCATCTTAGTAACTCTAAATCATCAAGTCTTAACTAGAAGGTATAAATTAGTAGTAATATACTCTTATCTGCAACGAGAAAAAAACAAACATATTAGCAATTTCAATTTAAAAATTAGAAAAAATTGCAATAATTTTAAAACAGCATTTAATTAATATTTAACATTTCTAAATATGTATCATTCTTTACATTACATATGAAGTTGTTGATATAGCAACTGATAAAGCAATCGACATTATGAAGTAAAATGAAAACATGACATAATTATTTAAATCATCTGAATTGAAAATGCATAAACATAGAAGTAATATGGTTTCAGTCATGACTTCTGGATAAAAAATCAGCCACCACATTTTCCGTACCTTTAATGTAACTGATATCAAAATCGAATTTCTGGAGGGCTAGCGCCCATCTACAAATTCTAGGATTGGCAAAATTAGATGTTTGTAGGTAACTAAGACATTTGTGATCACATTGCAATTGGAATTTAGAACCTAAGAGGTACCTCGATAGTTTTTTAACTGCCCATACAATAGCCAAACACTCTCTTTCAATGGTAGAGTATCTAGTCTCACGGTCTAGTAATTTTCGGCTTATGTACTTCACCGGGTGGAGGATTCCCTGCCTCTCCTGCATTAAACAGGCACCTTTTCCTGTTGTAGAAGCATCTGTACTAACAACAAATGGCAGATTAACATTAGGCAGCATAAGGATGGGATAACTGGAAAGGAGAGTTTGAATTGTCCTTAGTGCACTGTCACACTCAACAGTCCACACTATTTTATTTGACTTACCTTTCTTTGTTAAGTTGGTAAGCGGAACTGTGAGCGTCGCAAAACCTTGGACAAATTTACTGTAATATGAGGCTAAACCTACTAGGCTACGGACCTGTTTCTTTGTTTTTGGCTGTTGTAACTTCAAAATTTGTTCAACATTTTCAGGGTCCGGTTTTAAAACACCTTCTCCCACGACGTGTCCAAGAAATCTTATGCTAGAGTTACCCAATTCTAATTTGGAAGGTTTTACCATGAATCCTGACTCCTTTAAACGGAGAAATACTTCTCTTAACTCGTTTATATGTTCCTCCCAGTTGTTAGAAAATATGCACATATCATCAAAGTATGTAATGTCTTGTTTCATCCCCTTAAATAGTTTCCTAACTATTTTGTTAAATGTAAGTGGTGCCGTAGAAAGACCAAAAGGCATGTATTTAAATTGGTATAATCCTGATGGAACTCTAAATGCTGTTAAAGCTTTGCTTTTGTCATCTAAAGGTATTTGCCAATAACCTTTAGTTAAGTCTAGTTTACTGAAATATTTACCATTGTGAAGTCTTGACATCATTTCTTCCTGATCTGGTATAACTTCAGCTACCATTTTAGTTACTGAATTTAATTTCCTGTAATCAACACACGTTCTAATTGTCCCGTCTTTCTTTTTAACTAAAACTATAGGTGCCGAGTAAGATGAATTAGACTCCTCAATGACATCTAATTTTAACATCTGCTCTATTTCTTTTGCTAACACATTTTGTAGATTATATAGGATTGCATAGGGTCTAAGAGTGATAGGTGTGTCTGAGGTTACTTCTATAGTATGATGTCCTAGGTTTTTTTTCCCTGGGATGTCGGAGATAACTGAGTTAAACTCTGACAGTAGACTATTTATTTGGTTTATCTGCCCTTGTGTTAAATCTTGATTAAATCTTATATCATTGCCTGACTCTTTATGTGACTCCAGGGTTGGCAATCTCGTCACTTCTGCATCACATTCGTTATCATAATCATCTGTTTCGCTAACGACGGATGCAAGTGATCCGTGCAAAATATGATTATATTCCGTCTGCGCTGTCGCTGTAGGCGGAGGGGTAGTTTCCCTTTCATGAAATTTCCAGTCTATTTACTTGATAGGTTTTTACTGACTTTCCCCTTTTCACTTGGACATTAAATTTTGATAGTTTTCTATCTACCAGAAAAGGACTTTCCCATTGCAGCATGAGTTTGTTGCCTTTTTTTGGTTTAAGTATCAGTACATGATCTCCTTCTCGTATGTCTTTGTCTTTTGCATTTTTATCATAGTACTAGACGCCCCGCGGCGTAGCATACGCCGCAGACTTCCTCATGGAGAGTGCAAAGAAAGTGGAAAAAGAACGGACGCAAACTACAGCACGAAGAAATCAAAACAACGCGAGTGAACGTCGGTTTGGGGGGAGGGGGATAATGCCAACTCATTGTTTATTTTCGAGACATTTGCAGGCGAAATACGCTACACCCCTAACTTCTATGAAGTCAGCTGTAAAATGATAATTTGAGTTACATAATCGGTTTAAAAAAACAACAACAACAAAACAACAACACGCAATTAACAACCCTAAATATGACTCACCCTCGCTAGGATCGGCCAAACAAAGTTTATGTTTAAGGGATGGTAGTAATAAATGGGAGGCGGGTAACAACAACCTAAATGTGCATGTCTCCACCTTTGCTCGCTATTTTTTATTTACTTGGTGCTGCTTTTTGTGTCTGTACTCTCATCCCCCAACCGTTCTTTGCACTGTATTTGATGAGCCAGTCTGCGGCGTATGCTATGCAATAAAGAGGTAACCGAACGGGCACAAATAGACATTTTTAAAAATATATATATATTTGCCGGGGCTTGAACCAAGGACCTTCCTCGCATGAGGCGGACGTGTTAACCAGTACACTACGAATCTCACGTTTTCTGTGAAGGAACAACGCTAGTGAAACGCAAGGAACATTGTTGGTCACCCCTCCACTACCTTCGCTTCTCAACCGTTAACTGTGTTTAGTTGACCCGAGCGAGGGTCATTCGTCATTCTCGGTTGCACATACTTGCAGCTTACTTGCCTGGCATGGTCCAATGAAGAGATGCTTTTGCCTGGCACTTTTTTATTCTTGCATTGGCGATTGCCGTCTCTGTTACTATTTTTAATCTATTTTTCAGATCTGTCAAATAATCATATACCGGTTTTTGATTATCATCCACATCTTTGTTAGTGAAAATGTTTTTTTAAATGGTCATGGGACCACGCACTTTTCTACCGAACACAAGCTCATATGGAGAAATACCAGTTGTTTCATTTGGAATTTCCCGATAAGCAAATAGCGCAGCCGAGATAAATCTATCCCAGTTTTGTTGTTCGTTTTCGGCTACTTTCCTAAGTATAGATTTAAGCGTTCCGTTAAATCTTTCTACCATACCGTTGGATTGAGGATGGTATATAGATGATTTGGATGGTTGGCTATTGAAAAATCTACAAACTTGGTGGTACATATCAGATTTAAACTGTGGACCATTGTCAGAAAGCATAGTGTGGGGAAAACCTATGCGACAAAAAATACTGAATAGTCCTTCTTGAACGTCTTCTGTCGTTATCTATATATATAATTCTCTTCATGGGACCATGCCAGGCAAGTAAGCAGCAAAAATATGTGCAACCGAGCATGACGAATGACCCTCGCTCGGGTCAACTAAACACAGTTAACGGTTGGCAAGCGAAGGTAGTGGAGGGGTGGGGCATGTCTTGAGACAGCAATGTTTTTTACATTCACTTTCGAAGTTCCAGCACAGTGTGTATGTATTTCGTAGTATATTGGTTATTACATCCGCCTAACATGCGGAAGGTCTTAGGTTCAAGCCCAAGTGGCAACATATGTTTTTTTTAATTTTTAAAAATGGCAATGCCTATTCTTTTCCCCCCTTTCTTAGCAAACATAAACACCGCTTCGCATGTCACGGAAAAAAGCTTTGTTCAATGTTATATCAATTCCTTCACCAGGTACCTGTCTGTTTCTATTGGTCGCATATTTCGTTCATGGACGAAGTTTTTGCTCTCCAACTTGGCTTCATGGCTGTAATATTTGTTTATATATTGTGGCGATGTCCTAAATACTTACCAGAAATGCTTCGGTGGTCCCCCATCGTTCACCCGCGTTGTTCCCATTTGTTCGTGCTACTGTTTGTGTCCGTTCTCCCCCTCCCTTTTTTTCTTGCACTATCTATGAGCAAGTCTGCGGCGTATGCTACGCCGCGGGGCGTCTAGTATTCTTTAATGCTATAGCTTCAGGCCATCTTGTATCTGTATCCACTAGAGTTAAGATGTACCTATTTTTCCTGTCTGTCATCGGGAGTGGTCCTACAATGTCTATAGCTACTTCGGTGAATGGTGTACCTACCACATCCATTGTTCCTAGTTCTATTTTACCTACACGGCCTGCTGGTCTAGCTTTTGGCATGTGGGGCAAGATTTAACGTAAGCCTTAATGTCTTTGTCCACTTGAGGCCAAAAAAATTCCGAATAAACTCTGTGTCTGCTGCGACGAATATGCCCAGCTAATGGCGAGGAATGTGCTTTTTCTAATACTACTTGTCTTCTGTTTGTAGGAAGGACAAGTTTGCTTTCTACAGTGTGATCCGAATGGTAAATGAAATCTCGGTACAAGAGACCATTTCTTTCAACAAACGTTACAGCTCCTGTTTTTGTTAACTGCTGAGTGCCAAGTTTAGCTTCTTCCCACAGGTGTTGAAGGTCAGGGTCGTGTAATTGATCCTGACGTAGGTCAGTACTGACAGTGTTACTTCTCTGGTGGGGCGGTGACAATGTTTTCTCTTTGTTTGCCCGTATCGCGGACCCACGCGTTACTGCACCGGCAGGTAAACATGCGGCAGTAGCGTCTCCTACGTTTCCTATTATTAGGTCAGCTACTGGGTCATCGAACAACGCGGCCAGGAATGTGCCCGTTAGATGCGGTGTCGCTATGTCTATGTGTGCGGTAGGGAACTGTCTGACTGTATCGTCTATTAGTTTCAAGGCGAAATTTTCTTGAGAATAATTGTTTGGAGGTACTAACAATTTTCTACAACCTACAATACTGCACCCACTATCTCTTAAAACTGATCCTTTTTGGTCAAATAATAAGCCCTCACTAAATTGTAAAATCCCTAACGATTTATTACGAATATTTTCTTTTCTCTCAATGCTGTCTAGTGTAGTTCGTCTACATGGTATAGGCATATTTGCTGTTAAGTTTGCAAGCGTTACAGTGTTGAGCGCATTCGCTGTTTACATTTTGAAGTCAGAATTGTCGTGCTTGCTTTTGCTGTGGTCTTCCTTGTCTGTGATTGTTGTATTTGTTGTAAAAGTATTTCTTTCCTTGGTAGTTGTATCCTCCCGGCTTTTGAGGTGATTGATTGTTGGAGTGAAATCGTTGCACTCGTGTGTTGTGATCCATTGGTGCATTTCTGTGTTTATTTAACGGACACGCATTAACAATGTGTCCCATTTGTTTGCATGCATAGCAGACAATAGATCCTGAATTGCGAGGTACTGATCGTGACCTATATCTCGGGGCAGATTGTGACACAATTGCAGTAGGATTTTATTAAGGCAGTCCATCAAAATTTGTAGGTGTCTTCGTGGTGTCTATCCAGTTGTCCAATGTTCTAATCAGATTTGAGTGGAATGATCTGACGTCATCTTGTACAGGCGCTAACGAGTTCCATTTCGCCCTATACGTCTCACTATTATAGCCTGCCTGACGTAGGAGTTGTGTCTTAGTTGTATCATAATCTGTCCTGTTTGTCAGCATGTCTTGTGTCATCATAAATTGTCGTAGTTTATGGGACAATTTAGTATGTAAGTGGTCAGCGCACTGTGTTTTAGGAATGCCACACGTTGTGGCTGTCAGTTCGAACGTCAATAGATAGATGTCCAAATCTTCAGAGTCATTGTAGTTTGGTAGGTTCCTGTCAAGTTTGTCCCTATAGGGTGTCCTATTTGTTTCTGCCTCTGAACTAATGCCATTGTTACTTGTGGCATGATTTTCTCGATATGCTTCCATCTATATTCGCTTTAACTCCACTTCTCTCTGTATCTCCATTTCTCTTCTTTTCCTTTCCTTTTCTTCTCTTCGTTGATTTTCTTCTATCTAGGCAACTTTTTTCTTCCTTTTCTTCATTTTCTCGGCGAATTATTTTTTCCTTTTCTTCATTTTCTCGACGAATTTTCTTCCTTTTCTTCTTGGTCTTGGCGAAATCTCTGTTCCTGTATGTATTTATGAATTTCTTTTCCCCTAAGCCCTATTTTGATGGCTTCATCTCTGAGTTCTTGTATGGTTTTCATTGTTGTTGCTATGTAAGAATTGGTCTGGCACGCGATACAACAATCGAAAACGGCACTAATAACGCACTACCAATTGATAATCGGTATGTTAACAAAAAACAGTACAATACAAATATAAATGACAACTATTAGCCAATCCGGCAGTATTTAAAGCGCAAGGAATGTTTAAGAAGAAGACCCTAGCGTATCTCGCTTTTTCAAGGTATACGGTCTTAGACTGAAATATTCCTAGTATCTGCTAATTATACATAAACAGCAATAGACTATCTAAACAATTACCATTTAAACACTCCGCTAGCTACTGTATAGTGTGTGGCTGTTAAGTGTAAGCAGTACGGACAACTAACCTTTCACCTGAGCGCTGCTCTATCTGCTCAACGCTGGGAGGCGAGGCGACCTCTGACCCTGTCCGTACTTTAGCCTTAGGCCTGCATCGGTCTTGTTAATCAGGTGTAAGTCTCCCCTGGGCGGGCAACAATACACAACACACACACGTGGTGTAGAGAGTGTTTCGCTATGTTGATATACAATTAAGAGCAATTAGTACTAAAATTAAAATATTTTACAAATCAAAAATTACAATATAATTGAACGTCAACTTTATGGTCCCTGAATACAAATCCCTAAATAATAATTATCTTAGGACGAGGTCCCCACTGTTAAATACTGTTGTCTACATACTAGACACCAATACTCGTATTGACTCTGTTGTCTAGGAGTAATATTGTTAATTATGCCTCTAGCCCCCAGTATTACAATACTTAACTTAAATTAGAGTACTAGTACAACTACTCTTCAAATACTACAACTACAATATCTAACACATACAATTAATTACGCAAAACACCTCTGTAAACAATAGAGATAATATTTAATACTGTTAAATATACATAACAAATGAAATAGCTTTACACAATATGTGGGTACAATTACGATTAACATAGACAAATCACTAACATTAGACGAAGACTAAAATGGATTATCTATGAGTATGACCCAACTTCCCTTCTGGTCACTCTGGTCATTGGGTGTGGTCAATTAGATGATTGACGGGTCTGTCTCGCGTCACTGCTTCTACCTGCTCCACAGTCAGGCGCAGCGTCTATCATATTGGGTTATGTGATCTCTTCCCGGAGGTCAGTCCGGAGGTCAAGCCCTTGCTATGTGAACTGAGTCCTGAGTGACAGCGTAGTCTGTCCACTGCGATGATCCCTCTTCCACAATGGTTCTCACGTTTGAGACTTGGTCACCTTGTTCCCTTTATTTCAACACCAGCACGTCTTCCGCCTGGTCTGCTCATCTACTAGGTTGGCTTGACAAATAGTACTCTTTGATCTAACATGCTAGGACTAGTATAATCGTACACTAGCTGAAAACAATATAGCGAACAAACCTTAACTACTATCAATAATCAACATATCAATCAATATATTACATATATATATACATGTATAAAAGAATATTTAACCATAACATCTAGGTCTACAAAATACATTTGAAACTATTCTAACTCTAACTAAATCAAACCTGAAAACAGACTTCTCAGCTAGGCTCACAACTCGAGAGAGAGAGAGCGCCCTAAGGTTTGGTCACAGTATATAAAGACCCCTGGCCATGACATGATGGCGTCTGTCCTACATTCCTCCTGAATCTTAATTGCCTTGGGAGGTAGCCCTACGTTCCAATAACCTCTGGGGTAAATTCCTGACCCAAATAATATGCAGCATCTCTCCAAGGTTAGTGTCTCGCCCGATGACTGAAAACCTATCTCTCAACTTTTGTCACAATTTATGCTTCTCAAGCTATTATTGAGGTACTCAACATAGCGCAATATTTTCCAACTGTGCGTGGCTAGTGTCAGTCAAATATAAATAAAAATAATAATACTTTAAATATGGATCTAAGTTCTAAATTCTATAACCAAGCTTAGTCATAATTCGTGTTATCTAAAAATAAATAAAGGTCCGGTATCGTTTGACGTACAAAAAAGTAATATATTGTAATTAATTTTGGATTAGCTCCCATTATATTGTTTATAGAAAAGGGTGAGCTGCCTTTTTAAAAAAAAATGTTATCATACGCTTTAAATAAATAAGCCTATACAATATTTACAGAAAATAACAAATTTAGTAACAAATGGGGGTGCGGTTTTGAGAAGGGCACCCTCACCCAATTTTTTCTTTTTAAATGATTTTTTTTAAAATAGGGGAGATGTTCCGGAAGGGCTACTTCTTCATTTGCGAAATTAAAAAAAAATGAGGGATGAAATTTACGCACGCGTTTAGCTACGAATTGCCGGTCACTTTTTATATTATATCTCCAGGCCCTAGCATCGCAGCAAGTTAAATAACGTTATTTTCTCACATGTCATTCTCGGTTGTCACAAAATTTTGGTAATTTTTTGCTACTGGATGCTGAATTTACCGCCCATTTTTGGATTCGTCTGGAATGTAAGGGTAAAAGTTGTTTGATTGATTGGTTGATGAGCTTTGGATTGTTAGCCTACCGATACGAATGTCCTCTTTGAAATAAAAATTTGAAATTGTTTGCAAAGGGAGATTTTTCGGATGGGATTGTGTGAAAATGTCACGAAAAAAGTAATGTAGATTTAAAGCGTAATTTAAGGAAGGGTAGTTAATTTAGTGACAGCCACTGCACGTTAGTTGACATTATGTTTTTTACAATTTTTTAAATTTACAAATGCCATTAAAAATATTTCGCCTGAAGTAGGTGTCCGTAAAAACTCGGTAACTGTCTGGGTTAGCTTTTGTCGCGAGTTCTGCGTGTGTTGTCAAGAGTGAAAGGTTAGGCGGGGTGGGTACAATTATGGAAATAGATGAGTCCAAATTCGTATAGCTTAAACACCATGGAGGAAAGCACGTTGACGGAAAAGGGGTGATTGGTGGGATCGAAAGAGGATCCAACAAGTTCTTTTCAGAGTCGTTGAAATCCCAGGTCAGAACTTGCACCTATCAGTTCTTAAAGAGAACAATAGAGCCAGGTTCAACTACCGTTTCTGATTGTTGGAAGGCCTATGACTGCTTGTAGAAGGAAGGGTTCCACCATTTGACGGGGAACCATAGCCTCAAGATGGTCGCGTACACGAACACCATAGAGGGTACCTGGAGTGCGATAAAAAGGTCACGGTCCACGAGAACCTGTCTTGGGGAAAAGCAGCTCAACTCCTATTTATATGAATATATGTGGAGAAGCTCGTGTTGCAATAATGACCTTATGAAAGCGTTTGGAAATGTAATTTAAAACGTGTATCCTCCTATTAAACTCAATTCTGTCATGTAAAACGTTAAGTTAAAATTGTATTTTATTTCTGTCTTTTTTGTTTGCTTTTTTTTTCTCACAGTAAGTAGCTAAAATGTCCAAAAAAAGGTCTCCTTTCCCCTCCCCCTTTTTCTTTTTTTCCCTTTTTTTTCGCCTTTTTGCTCACTTTTTATGCTAGTTTTCCTCTGTATGTAGCTAAAATATCAACAAATTAGAAAATGCCTCCCCACACCCCCATTTAAGTTAGCCCACATGTTGGACTACTTTTTTCCCGGCCGCCATGTTTGTCATAGTAACAAAAATGACAGCCTGATAGCGCTATAGACCGTGCAAAGGTGTAGCATGGGTATGGGCCGACTGGGGTAAAACCCAGGTTTGCCACCCCTTTCCCCGGTAAAGTATGTTGATACTATAAGTAAAAGGAACTTTACTGGAAAGTAAGAAGAAGGACACTATACATTTTTATGCTAGAAGCAAAAAGAAGAGCATTCATTTCTTGATTTCAAATTTAAGGTTTCTGATTTTCCTCCGTGGTACTATCATTTATGAATAAATATTGTGTGCCATACCATGCTCAAAAGGCAAAATACATATAGATTAGTCAAACTTGGTGTAATAATTATTGATGGTAATCAATTTTTCATTGGGTTAATTTTGCACTAGCTTCTCTCTCAGCTGCCGTTACTTATGACTATTCAAGGGAATGTTACAAGTATTTATATTATAACTAGCGTACACCCGTCAAAAATGACGGAAGTTTTCAACTGAAATCTATTTATTTTATTAAAAAATGCAATTTATTCAGGGCGCCTACGGCGCCGAACTTTTTCAAAAGCCCAACTAACTTGTCCTTGTTTCATAAATACGAAATATTAAACTTTATGAAATGTACACAAAGTATTTTATAATAGGGGTTGCAGGGCGCCTACGGCGACCCTTTAAATTTTTTATTTTATAATTAACCATCATCAAATTTTCTTTTTTAAATCCTTTATATTAACTCGTGGTGTCTGCGGCCGACCGCCCACCCTTGTCGCCAAAACTTTTGATCGATTTTTAACCCACTTGCTCGTAAGCTAGCGAGCTGAAATTTTGCAGGCAGTTTTGTACCGATGATAAAAACAATGTATCAAAATTTCAGATCGATCGCATGTACCGTAATTAAATTATTGATTTTTTAGATTATTTTATTTATTCCTATGTATCATGCTATTTTTTGAGATAGAGCGTCGCGGTGCGTATTATATTGAACAACCTTTCTGTCGCGCAATAAGGTGCGTATTTTATTGACAACTCTTTTTATAAACATATTCCTGATCGGTGCGCATTATATTAAACATGTTTTACGACACAACTGCAATTTTGTATTTCTGGATGGTCTGGCGCTGCGTATTATAATGAACATTCTTTTAGTTACTTCTCGTACATAGAGGATTTATAGTCAAAAACTTGTTTTTTTAACGGGTTTTTCTTATTATTAAATCTTTTACATTACCTCGTGGTGTCTGCGGCCGCCCACCGCGCCCTTGTCGCCAAAACTTTTGATCGATTTTTAACCCACTTGCTCGCAAGATAGCGAGCTGAAATTTTGCAGGCAGTTTTGTACCGATGATAAAAACAATGTATCAAAATTTCAGATCGATCGCATGTACCGTAATTAAATTATTGATTTTTTAGATTATTTTATTTATTCCTATGTATCTTGCTATTTTTTGAGATAGAGCGTCGCGGTGCGTATTATATTGAACAACCTTTCTGTCGCGCAATAAGGTGCGTATTTTATTGACAGCTCTTTTTATAAACATATTCCTGATCGGTGCGCATTTATATTAAACATGTTTTACGACACAACTGCAATTTTGTATTTCTGGATGGTCTGGCGCTGCGTATTATAATGAACATTCTTTTAGTTACTTCTCGTACATAAAGGATTTATAGTGAAAAACTTGTTTTTTTAATTGGTTTTTATTACCACGTTTTTATTAACTCGCTTTCGTTGGGCATTGTTTGTTTGTTTCTGATGTCCAAGATTTTTTCAAATCTGCCAACGTAAAATTGAACCACTTCTGATGGTCCTAGAGATCTGAAAATTTTACCACAGATAGATCTTGGATGACAATGCATTGTATCAAAATTTCAGATCGATCAAATGTACCGTTATTAAATTATTGAACTTTTAAGTTTATCTATAGTCTATATAAAAGCATCTGTACCGTCGGCTTTTGTTGACATCCGTGAGTTCGCCCCGTGACCACATCACAATGTTTTTAAAACGTTGGGCGGGCGCTTGTGAGGTGTTTGGTAAAATAAATAGAGGTAAAAAAATATTTTTAAAAAACCAGGTTGTTATAAGTGGACTAAAAAGAATAAAATAAATAGAAGTAAAAAAAAGATTTTTAAAAACCACGTTTTTATAAGCGGACTAAAAAGAAGAAAATAATTTAAAACTTATTAGTTCAAGTACTTCGATTTAATATGACTAAAAACGTGGGGTGGGTGTTTGGTATAAAAATTAAAGATTTCTAATTTAGAAGGCAAAAGAGAGATCTATAAGTGAGAGAATGAGTGAACCGCATATGTTAAACCTCATAAGCGCCCGCCCCACGTTTTTAGTCATATTAAATCGAAGTACTTGAACTAATAAGTTTTAAATTATTTTCTTCTTTTTAGTCCGCTTGTAAAAACGTGGTTTTTAAAAATCTTTTTTTTACTTCTGGAATGCAGAGGACGAATGTGTCTTATGTCCCTGTATATAAGGACCGCTCAACGACGCCTGCCCTAAATTCCTAACAATTCTATTGGGTGAACCTTTAGTGCCCTGGGTGCCAACTTTCTTCTGGTTGGTCAAACCCTAAGTCCCAATAACCTTTGGGGTAAACCCCGACCCAAATAAAATGCAGCATCCCTCAAAAAATGCCTAGCCTAAGTATCTATTTCGACCTGATTACTTTAGTTCGCTTCTCACCCGCATTCCCAAATCTTTGTCTTTGTCCCTCCAAGGTTAGTGTCCACTCACCAGCGTTTCCAAACTTTTTCTTTGTCCCTTGAGTACCTCAACAGCCCTAATCGATATATACATACTTGAAAAATACCTGCACTGAGCAGCGGCAATGTAGCATTCAGTTATATTTTGAATGCGCGAATCAACTTATTTTTACATGGGCCTATATTGACGCAATACCTTTTGGAAAGTGGAATATATATTTAAATACATTTTTGTCATGCCAACGAAATAAAAACTTTAATCATTTTCTGTTAACAGAGAGAGGCGCCGAACGAATTCCGTGAAGATAAGCTCATCAAAGACAATTGTTAACATGGTAAAATATGTCGATCACTGTGACATTTACGCTAAAAATTGAGAAGAAAAAATCTACAAATACGACATTGTGTAAAATTCAATGGTGAATGATGTTTTAATAGATTAAGAATATGATTTTTCAACCCCCCCCCCAAATCTCGAAATTCAGACATGCAGAGTTGAATTTACTAAATGTGGTAAATATATTATACATTAACCCAGCATGGTAGACACACATTTTAAAATTATTTTTATATAGCTTTTTTTAGGAAAAAGGAAAATTATGGTCCCCAGCCAACAAAGGATGTAATTTAAGAACTTGTAAACAAGAAACTTCTTCCGGGATGATATTAAAAAACGACCCATAGTTTCAAGAAGATCGGAAAAATAGAAAAATATTAATACAGTTTTATTTTAAAAAGACGACATTAATTTCCCCTGGGCACAGTCGTTGCAAAAGTTCAAAACACTAAATTGTTGATTTCCAACTGGATCATGATGGATATATTTTTGTGTCAATATTTCTTAGTATTTTGTATTTAAATTATTGGGGAATAAAATGACATTAAAGACCCCCGAGTGCAAAGGGCACAACAAGTATGATTTCAAAATGTCCAAAAAATTCAATCTTTATCATAATTGGAATATTTGTCAATATATGTCAAAATCGTGTAAAATCAAATGGGGAATACAATCTTACATGTTCATGAATTGTGTGTGCAGGTCCTATTTCGCCGGAGCAAAAGAAGTCCAATGCCCTATATTATTTTAATATGGGCTTTGAATTTTTTACATACCAAGTTTATTATATGAGCTGAATAAATATTATGTTATTTATCTAGACGCTATGAAACTATGGGAGGTTGCTGAGCAAGCACCTGCACAGTTTTTTGGCGTACGTTTTTTAAAACCTTATTTTGCGCCGGGGGCCTAAAATGTCATGAAAAATATAAATTGTTTTGAGTTGTCAAAAAGCAAAATCAATTTTTAGATGTAACTATTCACAATTATCCCCGGATTTTTTATTTTTTGTACAACTACCATTTCTAACCAAATATTTTCGATATTAAAATATGTTTAACGCTTTTAAAAGTTTAATAAATGTTTTTTTTTCTTCTATTTTATGAAGAAAACCATAAACATGCCGATAAGGTAGTGTAATTTTTTAATTTAACATATTTAAATACTCACATCAATTAAAATTGTCATATTAAAGTATTTTGAATGACACATAAATCGCCCTTTAAAGTATATCAAATATACTTTCTTCTTAGTGAAACATATGCTGACCCACAAGGTTTTGGTTATAATTTTAAATTGCCAACATTTTATGATATAAAACGTATCTTCTTAACCACACATGAATATATAGAACGAAAATGAATATTTTAATATGTATACCCGCTGACGTATAGCAACGATCTCATAAGAAGAGTAATTTTAAAACCATATCAATTAGTGGTATTTCGCATGTGTTTACTCAACGATTTAAAATCAACGTCTAAAATATTAATTTTAAATGTATTCTTAGGTTTCTGCAGACTCAAACATTCTTGAGTCGTAGGAAGGC
This sequence comes from Ampullaceana balthica, assembly GCA_944989445.1. Taxonomy (NCBI): domain Eukaryota; kingdom Metazoa; phylum Mollusca; class Gastropoda; family Lymnaeidae; genus Ampullaceana; species Ampullaceana balthica. Next base: position 637,016 of record CALYLW010000573.1, read on the forward strand.
TGCCACTGCCATCCAAATCCTTATTCTGACATCATCATCGTCACGCAGCAAGGGGTCTCCGCAGCGTGGGAATGTGCATCCCGTTGCGACACCAGTTTTCATGTTCCTCTGCCCAGAAAAAAAATTGATTCTTTGAATTAATATAAATTTTATTACAAAATTATAATAGAGACCCTATACATTTTTGTCTACCTCTGTCAGTTTTCCTATAGCTTTCAAAATAACCCCAAAATGAAACCATGGTATATTCACTATCTTATATTCTAAAGTCTGCTTATTGTATTATGTAGCAGCAATAAGATCTTTACAATGTTGCGTAAACATAGAAAATAATGCGCAACAACATAGTTGTAGATTTCGTTTAATTTGGAGCAGCATGCAAACAAATCAGTTTAATGATTAATTTCAATGAAATATTTGAACGATTCTACAACGTTTATTTTAAATTTAAAATCTGAACATATCACACAACTAGAATTTATATTTCATCCTTATTTGAGACTAGAAATATACCCGCGCTCATCCAGCGGGAGTTTACTGTCCTCTAAAGTTTTATTACGCATAATAGTTGAAAATTTGACCATAATTATTTGTTAAGTTTGTGTTAATCGACGATTTACATTATTTCGAGCTGCTGCTTGTGTCCGTTCTCTCACCCCCATCTGTTTACTATCTATGATGGACAAGTTTGCGGTGTATGCCATGCGCGGGTCGTATCTAGTACCTAATAAATTTATCAAGATTATATCTTTGTTAATGTTTTTATTTTATTTTTTATTGATTTTTTTTTAAAATACTGATTCATCGGCATGTAACTTGCTTAAGGAATTATTCCTCACATAATTTTAGTAAGATATGTACGATTCAAAGAGGTTGCTAGCAAAAATATAAAAAGTTGAGAACCTTCCCTAGACCTGCCAGACAAATTATTTTAAAAGTTCGACTGGCTGACTTAATTTTTTGGCTGATATCCGGATTAGCCGGATTTCTCCATATATTGATATTTGCGTCTGATTTTCGACTGATTACGAATTATTCGGATGAAATTTGGCTGAAGCCTGGCTAATAATGAAATATTAAAAATTCAGCAATAAAACACTTTTTAAATACTTTAGAAAAAGTTTTATTATCTTTAACAATAGAACAATGTTATCAATAGTGTTACAATTTTATATGTTCAGTCCTGGTCTAAAAAGAGGCCCTGGATCATCCATTTACTGCTGAGCAGTGACAGACAGCTAACAATGAACTCGACCTTCGTCAACATTTCTCCCATCAGAAGAGAACATGCCACCAAAGTATTTATAGCATTGTGTCTTAGAATTTCCATTTTGGCTAGGGGGTTTTGGTTTTACTTGTAGTTTTTTTGTATGAACTGCCTCTCTTCCCGGTTTAGATGACATTTGCAGACATTTGAGTTCGCCTAAAATCATCATAAATAATTGTTAATTTAGAAATGAAAGAACATAAAAGTCATCAGTTATTGACTCAACTAGTATCTAGTTAATTGAAACAATTTAGGCTTAACTTTCTACTAGTAGAAGATCGTTGAGCCATATTTGAGTAATAATAAACCGTCTATTTACGACTAAGATTAACGATAATACAATTAAATAATTAATATTATTTATTCATTTATATTTTAATTAAGATTGTAAGATAAAGATAACTCGAAAGAACTGTATCAATAATTATTTAGTTATAAATAGCTGTATAAATGATAGTGTGTATTGTCTCGTCTGCTTTGTGTAAGAAATATTGTATCTTAAATTAAAGAGTTAGCAATATATTTATAGCCTTTTCATTATAATTTTAAAAATAACGAATTTTGTCAGCAGCTTCTTGGTCAAATTGAAAGAGCGACCGATTGCTGAAATAGAGGTCTGGGGTTTGATTTTTAGTTGGTGCGTTTTTTTTTCTTATATTTTTTTCATGGGTTTGTCCCTGACAGAATCACTATCACATTTTAAGTTTAGGAAGAGGTTTTAGGGTTTAAGGTAGGTTCAGTGAGATAGGTTTTACTTTTAGGGTTAGGGGTAGGTTTAGTGATAGGTTTTACTTTTAGGGTTAGGTTTAGCGATAGGTTTTAGGGTTCATTTTTTTCTCCTTGAGCTTAAAATTACTTTTAAAACATGCCAAAAATAACAACAAAAAAATTAATTAAAGTTACATAAAGATTGTGGCGGCGCTTTTCTGTTCATTCGAACTATTTCGACATACTTTTAGCTCTTCAATTTTAGAAACACGATTTCTTACACAAACCAAGCGTGACCATACACGCTACCTGTATAAATATTTAGTTTTTGTCACACTTCCGGCGAATGTTAATCTAAAAATGCAATCGATCTTAAAACGGAACGCAATGAAATTTAAGAAAGCAAAAACATTACGGTACGGCGGCTCGTTCATTTTTCGGCAAATTTACGGTGGACAAAAAACGGCGGTCTAATGCGGGGCGCCGCATATTTTACGGCGGATTTTTGGCGGACGAAAATTGGGCAGCGTATTCCGCGCACGGCGTCGGCTGAGGGGTCTACACACCCATACCCCTACCCCCTTTTGTGGAAACCCGTTAATTATATTAAATTAGTAATAAAGTAATAATGTTTTTTTTTAAATAAATGCATTTAATTTTTGTTAAGGTTAGGGATTCCAGATTAAATTTTAGGTAAATAAAATTGTTTTTTTGAGGACACGAAATAGGGTGTGTGGTGTACTGAATGGTTTCAATATTTGTTCATTAATAATTGTCATGGTCAAACATGGAAGACAATTAGAATACAATCATAAGCAAGTCGTTGAAGTTCACATTGAACGCCATATTTATTATTTACATTACTGCCGGAAGTGACCCCGTTATTTTACATAGTTATTTACGGTGTTCACATTCCGTAATACTCAATATACTACACCATCTCCCCTCCAAAAGAAATGTAAAATATGTATATTCAATTCAAACAAATGCACTCTTAAAGTTCACTTATTAGTCTTTTAGTGGGCTTAGATTGTCTCTTTGATCTTCTTAAAACATTTTCAGAAGTATCTGTCGCTTTTAATGTACTTTGATTTGTTGGTTCCTTTACTGCTGAGGTGTCAGGAACAGATGAAGTCGGCACGCTATCTTTACGTGTAGAGGCTGGATCTGCGACCTGAAGAGGAGGGAACCATTTCGGTATTTCTTCCCTTTGAATGGCTGGAGGGATGTGTGCCGATGATGATCTTATCTGATCTTCATGTCTGCGAAATGTTATCCCTGGATATGTTTCAACAATGTAGGAGAGCGGACCAGATCTCTCTACCATTGTTCCACTGATCCATTTGTCTAGATTCCTGTAGTCCCTTATGAGGACGGTTTATTCCTGGACTGAATTCACGGAATTGTCCTTTGTGGAATCTATGTTGCTCAGCTCGTTGCTTAAGTACTGTTTCGTCAACACTTGGTTTGACTATTGAAGTTCTGGTGCGAAGTTGTCTACCAAACATCAATTGTGCAGGTGATTCGCTCGTTGTGTTGTGCTGAGCATTACGATATGCAAGTAGGAATCTTGCTAGTTTTGTGACAATACTTCCAGAGTCACTTGCAGAAGCTTTCATTGCATGTTTGAAGCTTTGAAGTAATCTTTCAGCAAGTCCATTTGTGAAAGGTTTATATTGTGAGCTGGTAATATGTTTAATACCATTGTTAGTGACAAATCTGTTGAATTTCAGCCCATTTCGTGTGTGCATTTATCACCACTAAAAACATAGTCTTGAGAAATGGTCCTGCATAGTCCACATGCACTCTTTGCCATGGTTTGTGAGGCCATTCCCACGGATGAAGTGTGGCTTGTGCTGGATTTGATAATTGTTTTGCACAACCTGTACATATCTTTGTGATTCCTTCTATGTATTTGTCCATATTAGGCCACCACATGGTTTGTCTTGCAGTAGATTTCATTTTCACTATTCCAAGATGTCCTTCATGGATTAGATTTAATGCTTGGGTTTGTAGTTTCTTAGGAATAACTACTCTATTACCCCACATTATGCCCCTTGTTGCATTGATAATTCATGCTTTCTTGTTAGAAATGAATTGAATTCATCATTATTAGTATTAGCATTTTCTGGCCAAGAAGATTCATTTATGTATATAGAGGTCTGAGATAATATTGTGTCTCTAGCTGTCTCTTTCCTGATACTTGTAGCACTTATTGGAGCGTAGTCAAGGATTTCTCTGTAGTAAAGATCAGCAATGTCTATCATTTCCTTAACTGTGTCTGCTAATGGTAATCTTTATAGACAATCAGCGTTACTATGTTACTCTGTTGATCTATACTCAATTGTATAATCTAATCCAGATAGGAATACAGCATAACGTTGCAGTCTTGAAGCTATCATTTGTGAAATTTCTTTCGCTGGTCCGAATATAAACTGCAAAGGCTTATGATCAGTTACCAGAGTGAATTTCCTAGAACATACATATACAAAAGAATTTCTTTACTGCATAAATGATTGCCAAAGATTCTTTATCAATTTGAGAGTAGTTCTTTTCAGCCGTGTTTAAGGATCTTGATGCATAAGCTATGGGCCTTTCTTTTCCTTCATGTGTAATATGTGATAAAACTGCTCCAAGTCCATATGGGCTTGCATCACAGGCAAGTCTCAATGGTAATTTAGGGTCATAGCGCATTAAAACTTTTCAGATGCTATGAGTTCTTTAGCTTTTAGAAATGCTTTCTCTTGTTTATGAGATCACTGCCATTTTATATTCTTTTGAAGAAGTTCATTCAGTGGATTGATAACAGTAGCAATGTTATTTAGAAATTTATGATAATAATTTAACATTACAAGAAATGATCTTAATTGCGTTACATTTGTTGGTCTGGGAGCATTTATGATTGCTTCCACTTAGTCAACAGTTTTATGTAGTCCATCTTTATTGATTTTATGGCTACAGGACAGTATTTCATCTTGGAAGAAATTACACTTTTTTAAATTTGCTCTTAAGCCAAATTTTTCCAATCTATTTAGAACAATGTCAATGTTCTTTAAGTGTGATTCATTGGTTTCCCCTGTGATGATTATATCATCTTGATTATATTGGACATTTTCCAATCCTGACAGCACTGTATCCCTGATACGTTGAAATATGGCAGGACTTGATGTAATTCCAAAAACCAATCTGTTATATTCATAAAGTCCTAGATGGGTGTTAATTGTAGTGAGCTTTTTAGATTCCTCATCTAGTTCACACTGTAGATAGGCTTGAGTGAGATCAATTTTAGTGAATTTATGTCCTCTACCCAGATTTGTGAAAATATCTTCAATTCTTGGAAGTGTATATGATTCTGAAATTAGAGCTGGATTTAAGGTGGTTTTATAATCTCCACATATGCGTACATCCCCAGAAGATTTAGTAACTGGAACGATAGGTGTAGCCCATTTACTTTTTGTAACCTTGGTGATAATTCCTTCCTTCTATAGTTTCTTTAATTCGGCTTCAACCTTTTCTTTTAAGGAGTATGGTACAAATCTTGCCTTAATAAATTTTAGTTTGCATGCATTTTTCAAATGAAATTATGCTTTAATATCTTTAATTTTTCCAATTCCACCTTGTAATACACTTGAGTGTGTTTTCAGAATTCGGTCGAATTCTACCTTCTCCTTGTCACCTGAGACTGAGGTATAGTTAATCGACTTAGGCAATTTTATTTTTAATTTATGAATCGATTCTCTGCCTAGGAGTGGATGTGCGCCATTCTTCACAATCACTAAAGTAAGGTATTTCGTGTTGTTGTTTATGGACACTTTTTCTGTTGTTGTTCCTACAGGAGTGATTACCTCTCCTGTGTAGGTTTTCAACTTCATTCTCACTGGACTGGTTACTGGTGCCTTCTTAAAAATAGAGTGATAGTCTGCTTTTGTCATCACAGATATAGGGCAGCCTGTATCGAGTTCCATTGTTACTTTAACATTATTTACGAGAGCAATGCCCGTGCGATTCTACGGGTAGGCACAATGAAAATAACTTTATTTGGATTTGAGTTTCACATTCCACTTAATAATGAGTGTAAACGTATCAGGAAATTAGGGTAGTCATAAATCAAACTCCTTCTTTATAAAAATCACGATATGTGTGTCTAGAAAATAGAAAATATGATGAATTTAAATTTTACCCATCAATTTTAGTATTTCTGCTTTAATAACGCACGCTTTTCTCTATATACTTTACCAGAATAACAAAGGTCCTTAACAGTTACAAAAATCTAATGGGAAAGGCTCAATTTCTTTTTCCAGGAATCAACAAAATGAAAACAATATCTTTGGTTCTAGGAAAAAGCTCTTAAAATCACCCACTCCATTTTATAAGCAAAGTATGAAATTAGTTCACGACGAAGAGGATATTTTTTTAGCATAGTAAAAAGCAATAAATTGGCAGATATTTGTTTCACTTAAATAACGGATTTTTTTTCTTGTTACCTATATTCAAGCCTTTTTTCATTGTAGCTTTTTTAGCTTATAAAATGACATATAAGTTAGGGCTTAATGTATAACATATATTATGTAGGCATTTGATTTTAAAACAGAATAGTTTTTAAAAAATCAGTCTGTATACAAAACTTTATCCTCGTATAATATTGCTAAAAAAAATCAAGTTGTTATGTCACAATATCATTTGCTGTTAGTGTATTTTTTTCCAGAACATGGGTAGGCACAATTAAAAAATAACTTTATTTGGTTTTGGGTCTCAAATTTCCCTTAAAAATGAATGTAAATGCTTCATGAAATTAGGGTAGTTGTAAATCAAACCACTTATAAAATTCACGATATGTGTGTCGAGAAAATAGAAAGTATGATGAATTTAAATATTAACCATCAATTTTGGTAGGTCTGCTTTATAACGCATGCTTTTCTCTATATAATATACTCCTACAGAATATGAAAGGTACTTAACAGTTATAAGAATCTAATCGGCAAGGCTCAATTTCTTTTCACATGAATAAAAAAAGTTAAAAATATATTTCCATATGATTCCTTTAGATCTAGGAAAATGCTCTGAAAAACACCAATTCCATTGTATAGTTCAAGCATGAAATTAGTTTAAGACGAATTAGTTATTATTTGAGCCAGATAATATTTATTTGAATATGTATGCTTAGTGGAGGGTGGAAATATGGTTTATGTGTATACAATTGTAATTACGGACACTTCGACCCCGGACGATTCGACCCCGCACGGTTCGACCACGGACGATTCGAACCCGGACGATTCGACCCCGGGCGATTCGACCCCGGACAGTTCGACCACAGGACGTTTCGACCCCATGGGTTTTATTTGTTTTAAAGAAACATTTTGAATCGCAAGGTCTGGGCTTAAAATTTACCCTGCTGATTTAGTTTAATCTATGCAAAAAGTATAAAAACTGTTGCTAAGCTATAGTGTTTATGTCATCCAGGGTTGGGCGATATTATTGACGCTTACCCCTCCTATAAATGATACACTTCAAAAGGTCATAAAGTTGTACTCAATATAAAAATAGCTGTTCCACTTATTACCCACACTCATTGGTCCGTGCATATAACTCCTATATATAATTCATTTTCGTCTATAACAGTACCGAATTTTTTTTTCATTCCTTCTATTTCCTTGGGGGATTTTATGGAGCAATCGTTCCAGAAAATAATAATCCTGTAAACTATTTAAGCACCGAAAGGACGCGGTGGTCGGGTGGCAGTGCACTGGACTGTCGTACCGATGGTCACGGGTTCGAATCCGTGTGAATGCAAGGGTTTGTTCCCGGGGCCTATGGCGTCCCCGAGTCACCCAGCTCCGAATGGGTACCTAACACTACATGTAGTTAGGCAGCTGAGTAATGCGTCGAACCCACAAAGCCGTGGCCTGTGAACGCTGCATCACTTGCCAACAGATCATCTGTCATGGTCTGTGGACGCAACTATCTTCTGCATAGAAGGAGCATCTGTATAGATAAGATAAATCTCCCACCTAAGAATCATTGGCATTGCTATCATCACTAATCACTTGCTTCATGCATTTTTTAATATATAAATATAACTTACCTAGCATGTTTAACTTAATTTATGCAAAAAGAATATTAACAGTGGCTAAGCTATAGTGTTTGGTATCTGGTTTCACTCATGTGCTTTCTTTCTCTAATGCATTGAATACAGTGTTAGTATTTGATTATTTATAACTAACTTTTAAAATGTCAAATACATTAAGTATTTAAATTACACATATAAAAGATCTAAAGAAAAGTGGTAAAAGGATACTATGTATTTGATAATAAAGAAAATAATAGTATATACATATTGTTGAAATATTGCGCTAAAAAACAATGACTATGGTTTGTAAACAAAAATGTTAGGTAAATTAAGGTTGAACATAAATGTAGACATCTGGAGAAAGACCAAAGCAAATAAATTTTTCGAACGGCTGGATAAAATACATCTCGAAAATACATAATCATAAATGAAACAGTGTAAAGATGTAATTTGCAAACAAATATTAATTCTGTAATTTTTTACAAAAAATGTATACGTAGTCTTGTTAGAGGCGCAACATTATCACACATAAAAATAAACTGTTTCATCACATTTAGTTCACAACATAAACACACATACACTCACTTAAATCACACACTTGCACACACAAACATAAACACACAAACAGATAGTACCATTAAAAAAAGCACATTTCATTGAAATAACCGCAGCTCTTTTTACTTTGTTTCCATTTTGCAAATTAATATGAGCTCGAACTATGACGTAAAAGACACAATATTTTATGGCGAGAAACGCCGTCTTGTTAATCTCGACAACAAAACTTTTATTATTTTACGTCTTAATTTATTTTATTTTCGGGAGTTACCCCGCATAGCGAGCACCCACACCCCCACACACACGGCTTCGGACGAGCTTAGGCGCAATATATATAGAGACGAGAGCAATGCCCGTGCGATGCTACGGGTAGGCACAATGGAAATAGGCTTATTTGGATTTGAGTTTCACATTCCCCTTAATAATGAGTGTAAACGTATCAGGAAATTAAGGTAGTGATAAATCAAACCCCTTCTTTATAAAAATCACGATATGTGTGTCTAGAAAATAGAAAGTATGATGAATTTAAATATTTCCCATCAATTTTGGTATTTCTGCTTTAATAACGCACGCTTTTCTCGATATACTTTACCAGAATAACAAAGGTCCTTAACAGTTACAAAAATCTAATGGGCAAGGCTAAATTTCTTTTTCCATAAATAAAAAAAATTAAAACAATATCTTTGATTCCTTTGGTTCTAGGGAAAAGCTCTTAAAATCACCCACTCCATATTATAAGCTAAGTATGAAATTAGTTCAAGACGAATAGGATATTTTTTTTGGGACGCGGTGGTCGAGTGGCAGCGCACTGGACTGTCGTACCGATGGTCACGGGTTCGAATCCGTGTGAAGGCAAGGGTTTGTTCCCGGGGCCTAGGGCGTCCCTGAGTCACCCCGCTCCGAATGGTTACCTAACACTGCATGTAGTTAGGCGGCTGGGTAATGCGTGGAACCCACAAAGCCGTGGCCTGTGAATGCTGCATCACTTGCCAACAGATCATCTGTCATGTTCTGTGGACGCAACTATCTTCTGTATAGAAGGAGCGTCTGTATAGATAAGATAAGATAATAAATTGGCAGATACTTGTTTCACTTAAATAACGGATTATTTTTCTTTGTATTTATATTCAAGCCTTTTTTCATTGTAGTTTTTTTAGTTTATAAAATGACATATAAGTTAGGGCTTAATATATAACATAATATATTATGTAGGCATTTGATTTTAAAACAGAATAGTTTTTAAAAAATCAGTCTGTATACAAAATTTTATCATCGTTGTATAATATTGCTCCAAAAAAATCAAGTTGTTATGTCACAATATCAGTTGCGCTTAGTGTATTTTTTGCCAGAACAGGGGTAGGCACAATTAAAAAATAACTTTATTTTGTTTTGGGTCTCAAATTTCCCTTAAAATTGAATGTAAATGCATCATGAAATTAGGGTAGTGATAAATCAAACCACGTCTTATAAAATTCACGATATGTGTGTCAAGAATATAGAAAGTATGATGAATTTAAATATTAACCATCAATTTCGGTATGTCTGCTTTAATAACGCATGCTTTTCTCTATATAATATACTCCTACAGAATATGAAAGGTACTTAAGAGTTATAAAAATCTAATCGGCAAGGCTCAATTTATTTTCACATGAATAAAAAAAAATTAAAATATATTTCTATATGATTCCTTTGGTTCTAGGAAAATGCTCTGCAAAACACTAATTCCATTGTATAGTTTAAGCATGAAATTAGTTAAAGACGAATCAGTTACTATTTGAGCCAGATAATATTTATTTGAATTTGTATGCTTAGTTGAGGGTGGAAATATGGTTTACGGGTGTATGGTTCTTATTTTCTTTTCACACGAATATTAACATAAAAACAATGTTTGTTTTTTTTAAATTCCTAGAGATTGATTTTCTAATAAATTGCGTCATTTTGAAAGGACTTTCCACTCTTTTCTTCTAGCATTAACAAAGCAATAAGTTGGCAGATACTTGTTCCACTAAAATAAAGGATTACTTTTCGTTGTATTTGTATTTAAGCCTTTTTTCGTTGTAGCATTTTTAGCTTATAAAATGACATATTTGGTAATGGTCTTAATATATAACATATATTTGTAGGCATTTGATATTAAATCAGAATAATTTAAAAAGAAATATTTTAAGAAAGTGTATACAGCTTAATAGAAAACTGCCATTTAGTAAACAACATGATCTGCCTTTGAAATCAGTCTTTATACAAAAATTTATCCTCGTTGCATAATATTGCTCAAATAAAATCAAGCTGTTATGTCTAAATATCAGTTGCTGTTAGTGTATTTTTTCGCTTGAGCACGCACTTTCTGAAGCTAGAACCCTTATATGAGTCGTAATACCCGCGATATGTCTTTACACTAAATATATTTATACCTTAAAGAACCGTACAGTTTATACCTGAAGAGTGTGCCACGCAACTCATTGTTCTAGAAATGTAACTATTTTTTTAATGAATGGTTTAGTTTTGTAAGCTCTTAAATACCTTTAAAGTAGCCTAATGATTTTTTTAATGGGAAAAGCATATTATTTATGTAAATTTTGATGCTTATGTAAGGTGTGCATGGGTTTTATTTGTTTTAAAGAATCATTTTTAATCGCAAGGTCTGGGCTTAAAATTTACCCTGCTGATTTAGTTTAATCTATGCAAAAAGTATAAAAACAGTTGCTAAGCTATAGTGTTTATGTCATCCAGGGTTGGGCGATATTATTGACTCTTACCCCACCAATAAATGGTACATTTCAAAAGGTCATAAAGTTGTACTCAAAATAAAAATAGCTGTTCCACTTAATAACCACACTCATTGGTCCGTGCATATAAATCCTATATATAATCAATTTTCGTCTATAACAGTACCGATTTTTTTTTCATTCGTTCTATTTCCTCGGGGCAGTTTCTGGAGCAATCGTTCCAGAAAAAAAAATCGTGTAAACTATTTAAGCACCGAAGGAAAATAAATATCCCACCTAAGAATCATTGATAAATATAACTTACCTAGCATGTTTGACTTAATTTATGCAAAAAGAATATTAACAGTGGCTAAGCTATAGTGTTTGGTATCTGGTTTCACTCATGTGCTTTCTTTCTCTAATGCATTGAATACATTGTTAGTATTTGATTAGTATTTGATTATTTAGAACTATCTTGTAAAATGTCAAATACATTAAGTATTTAAATTAAACATATAAAAGAGGTAAAGAAAAGTGGTAAAATGATACCGTGTATTTGATAATAAAGAAAATAATAGAAAATAATAGTATATAAATATTGTTAAAATATTGCGCTAAAAAACAATGACTATGGTTTGTAAACAAAAATGTTAGGCAGATTAACGTTGAAGATAAATGTACACATCTGGAGAAAGACCAAAGCAAATAAATTTTTCGAACGGCTGAATAAAATACATCTCGAAAATACATAAAGGAAACAGTGTAAAGATGTAATTTGCAAACAAATATTAATTCTGTAATTTTTTACAAAAAAATTATACGTATTCTTGTTAGAGGCGCAACATTATCAGACATAAAAATAAACCGTTTCATCACATTTAGTTCACAACATAAACACACACACGCTCACTTTATTAACACACTTATACACACAAACATGAACACACAAACAGATGGTACCATTAAAAAAATCACATTTCATTGAAATAACCGCGGCTCTTTTTACTTTGTTTCCATTTTACAAATTAATATGAGCTTGAACTATTACGTCAAGTCACAATATTTTATAGCGAGAAACGCCATCTTGTTAATCTCGACACCAAAATGTTTATTATTTAATATTCAATCATGTATTTTATTTTCGGGAGTTACCCCGCATAGCGAGCACCCACGCACACACACGGCTTCGGACGCGCTTAGGCGCAATATATATAGGGACGAGAGCAATGCCCGTGCGATGCTACGGGTAGGCACAATGAAAATAACTTTATTTGGATTTGAGTTTCACATTCCCCTTAATAATGAGTGTAAACGTATCAGGAAATTATGGCAGTGATAAATCAAACCCCTTCTTTATAAAAATCACGATATGTGTGTCTAGAAAATAGAAAGTATGATGAATTTAAATATTTCCCATCAATTTTGGTATTTCTGCTTTAATAACGCACGCTTTTCTCGATATACTTTACCAGAATAACAAAGGTACTTAACAGGTACAAAAATCTAATGGGCAAGGCTAAATTTCTTTTTCCATAAATCAAAAAATTAAAACAATATCTTGGATTCCTTTGGTTCTAGGAAAAAGCTCTTAAAATCACCCACTCCATTTTATAAGCTAAGTATGAAATTAGTTCAAGACGATGGGATATTTTTTTAGCATAGTAACAAAGCAATAAATTGGCAGATACTTGTTTCACTTAAATAGCAGATTATTTTTCTTTGTATTTATATTCAAGCCTTTTTTCATTGTAGCTTTTTAAGCTTATAAAATGACATATAAGTTAGGGCTTAATATATAACATATATTATGTAGGCATTTGATTTTAAAACAGAATAGTTTTTTAAAAATCAGTCTGTATACAAAATTTTATCATCGTTGTATAATATTGCTCAAATGAAATCAAGTTGGTCATGTCACAATATCAGTTGCGGTTAGTGTATTTTTTGCCAGAACAGGGGTAGGCACAATTAAAAAATAACTTTATTTTGTTTTGGGTCTCAAATTCCCCTTAAAATTGAATGTAAATGCATCATGAAATTAGGGTAGTGATAAATCAAACCACGTCTTATAAAACTCACGATATGTGTGTCGAGAAAATAGAAAGTATGATGAATTTAAATATTCACCATCAATTTTGGTATGTCTGCTTTAATAACGCATGCTTTTCTCTATATAATATACTCCTACAGAATATGAAAGGTACTTAAGAGTTATAAAAATCTAATCGGCAAGGCTCAATTTATTTTCACATGAATAAAAAAAATTAAAAATATATTTCCATATGATTCCTTTCGTTCTAGGAAAATGCTCTGAAAAACACCAATTCCATTGTATAGTTTAAGCATGAAATTAGTTCAAGACGAATGAACTTTCACTTGAGCCAGATAATATTTATTTGAATATGTATGCTTAGTGGATGGTGGAAATATGGTTTACGGGTGTATGGTTCTTATTTTCTTTTCACACGAATATTAAAATAAAAACAAAGTTTTTTTTTAATTCTTAGAGATTGATTATCTAATAAATTAGGTCATTTTGAAAGGACTTCCCACTCTTTTCTTCTAGTATTAACAAAGCAATAAATTGGCAGATACTTGTTCCACTAAAATGAAGGATTACTTTTCGTTGCATTTGTATTTAAGCCTTTTTTCTTTGTAGCATTTTTTAGCTTATAAAATGACATATTTGGTAATGGTCTTAATATATAACATATATTTGTAGGCATTTGATATTAAATCAGAATAATTTTAAAAGAATTTTTTCAAGAAAGTGTATACAGCTTAATAGAAAACTGCCATTTAGTAAACAACATGATCTGCCTTTGAAATCAGTCATTATACAAAAATTTATCATCGTTGCATAATATTGCTCAAATAAAATCAAGCTGCTATGTCTAAATATCAGTTGCTGTTAGTGTATTTTTTCGCTTGAGCACGCATTTTCTGAAGCTAGAACCTATATATGAGTCGTAATACCCGCGATATGTCTTAACACTAAATATATTTATACCTTAAAGAACCGTACAGTTTATACCTGAAGTGTGTGCCACGCATTCATTGTTCTAGAAATGTAACTATTTTTTTTAATGAATGTTTTAGTTTTGTAAGCTCTTAAATACATTTCTTAGCAATGATTTTTTATGGGAAAAGCATATTATTTATGTGAATTTTGATGCTTAAGTAAGGTGTGCATGGGTTTTATTTGTTTTAAAGAAACATTTTGAATCGCAAGGTCTGGGCTTAAAATTTACCCTGCTGATTTAGTTTAATCTATGCAAAAAGTATAAAAACAGTTGCTAATCTATAGTGTTTATGTCATCCAGGGTTTAGCGATATTATTGACTCTTACCCCACCAATAAATGGTACATTTCAAAAGGTCATAAAGTTGTACTCAATATAAAAATAGCTGTTCCACTTATTAACCACAATAATTGGTCCGTGCATATAACTCCTATATATAATCCATTTTCGTCTATAACAGTACCGATTTTTTTTTCATTCCTTCTATTTCCTTGGGGCAGTTTATGGAGCAATCGTTCCAGAAAAAAAATCGTGTAAACTATTTAAGCACCGAAGGAAAATAAATATCCCACCTAAGAATTATTGATAAATATAACTTACCTAGCATGTTTGACTTAATTTATGCAAAAAGAATATTAACAGTGGCTAAGCTATAGTGTTTGGTATCTGGTTTCACTCATGTGCTTTCTTTCTCTAATGCATTGAATACATTGTTAGTATTTGATTAGTATTTGATTATTTAGAACTAACTTGTAAAATGTCAAATACATTAAGTATTTAAATTAAACATATAAAAGATATAAAGAAAAGTGGTAAAATGATACTGTGTATTTGATAATAAAGAAAATAATAGTATATAAATATTGTTAAAATATTGCGCTAAAAAAACAATGACTATGGTTTGTAAACAAAAATGTTAGATAGATTAACGTTGAACATACATGTAGGCATCTTGAGAAAGACCAAAGCAAATAAATTTTTCGAACGGCTGAATAAAAGACATCTCGAAAATACATAAAGGAAACACTGTAAAGATGTAATTTGCAAACAAATATTAATTCTGTAATTTTTTACAAAAAAATTATACGTATTCTTGTTAGAGGCGCAACATTATCAGACATAAAAATAAACCGTTTCATCACATTTAGTTCACAACATAAACACACACACATCACACACACTCACTTTATTCACACACTTATACACACACACATAAACACGCAAACAGATAGTACCATTAAAAAAATCACATTTCATTGAAATAACCGCGGCTCTTTTTACTTTGTTTCCAATTTACAAATTAATATGAGCTCGAACTATTACGTCAAGTCACAATATTTTATAGCGAGAAACGCCGTTTTGTTAATCTCGACACCAAAATGTTTATTTTCAGTAATTTATGTTATTTTCGGGAGTTACCCCGCATAGCGAGCACCCACGCACACACACGGCTTCGGACGCGCTTAGGCGCAATATATATAGGGATAATGGGGTAAACCCAAAATGTCTTTGTGTGTTCTATGTTGTGAACATTATAAATCTCAAAAATGGTGTTAGAATCTTCATCTGATTCTTCATTCCATTTAACGTGGTGAATCTTTCCTCCTTTACTTTTAGTACTTGCTTGTTGACTATTTTTGCAGATAGCTTTAATGTGTCCTTTCTTTGAACAGCGTCTGCTTATGGCGTCCCTGAAACTGAAATAACATTGAGATCTCTGGTGGTTAGTTTTACCACAAGAGTGGCAAGGAGGGTATGCTACACTCTTGGATAATTTTCTTTTATTTTCGAAAGACACTTGTTCTTCTTCCTCACTTGAACCTTTATGTATCGAGAGGACATCCTTGGTGGCTTGCTCCATAGCCAGGGCCAATTCAACTGCTTTATCCAGAGATAACTTTCTTTCTTGTAAAAGCCTTCTCTGAATTGTGTGATCTCTGATGCCCACCACAAATTTGTCCCTTAAAGATTCTTCAAGATTTTCCTTAACTTGCAGTATTCAGATAACTTTCTGATTTCTGCAAGGAATGTGCTCACTGATTCCCCTTCCTGTTGAATTCTTTTGTGGAATTTAAAGCGTTCCACAACCTCCAGAGAGGCAGGGGACAGGTGGTCCTGAAGAACTTTGCACAATTCTTCATATGATTTTGTGGATGGTAGTTGTGGTGTGGTCAAGGACCTCAATTATTTATACATTTTGGGTCCTATTGAGGAGAGTAGAATTGCAGTTTGCTTCACGGGAGCTTTGTCGTTCGCCATGAAGTATGCGTCGAGCCTTTCTTTGTAGTTTGAGAATGGCTCGAGGCTCTCATCAAATTGTTTAAGTTTAGACATTCTTGTATGAATACTTATTTATTATTGTCCTCCACTTGACATATAAATATAATAATGTCGTTCGCCAATCATATTCGCCAATGACAATGTCAAACAATGTGAATGTGGCGTTTTTCTCGTCTTGTCTAATTTACGTATCTTTCTTTATTAATTGTCATCACTGTGACATTTATATTTGACTAATTATAGTTTATCCCTAAGGGAACATAAAGTTTATACTAAAGTTACAGAAGACCCATAATCTTCCTTTAGAGCTGAGCCATCTATAGATATGACTCAGACATGGTTTTAACAGCCGAATCTAAAATTGATCCTGAAAGATAAACAATTAAAGCGAGCTTGAATTTGACCATGAAAATAATAAACCAATTTATGCTAGAATATGTACAAGAGCTTCAGGGAAGAAATGGCTATGTCACATTTTTGTAGTCTTGAGATATTCAAGTTTAAACGTTCAAAATTATACCGATTTCTTATACATTTCTTATACATTAACTGAATAGATTTGAATTTTAATAGGGTCAGAGATATAATTTTGTCATTAAACCTATTTCAGAGCATTCTATTTTTGATCCTCTATCAGATACAGGGGATAACTAAACAAAAAATTAAAATTTTACATAGCCGTTTCTTCCCTTGAGCTTATACTTATATACATTTTTATAAAAAAAAAGAAAACCAATGAAGAGAATAGGTTAAGAACCAAATGAAAACTATTTGAAAACTTACTTTCTGGGATATCCCAGCTCAAAATAGAGGCTAAATTGTAGCTTACTACTAATCGACTAATGACTAGAGCACTAACTATTACTATTACTTTTGTTTTGACAGAGCTATCATAGACTTTGAAACAAACATTTAAAAAATAATAATAATAATAATTTTAAATCAAGACATGAAATTCCATTTTGACATTTAATTGTATGATTTCTCTAATTTTTACTTTTAAATAATTAGTCATGAATAAGATTTCGTTCGTTTGCGGGATCATACGTACCATTTTCCACGGGTGAGAGAAATCATTGTAATAAGATACGGTGGGGATTTCCGTATTAAACTTCATGACGTGACATGTTTAAAATAGCATCGGGGAAAAGTCTTGAACTTTTTTTAGGATCGGAAATTTGATCATATGTATGAATAATTTTGCTACGTTCTAAAATAGCAAGACGATCAGACAGTTGATAAAGTGACAGTTCATCATCCAGTCGAAGTCTCTTACTACATGTATGTGTTTTGCGTCGCATATCTTTGATGTTTAGTAACTATTGGTAAATGAAATGTAGGGCCAATATTTACAAAGGCAATGGGGGAAAATTTGAATTTAAAGTCGGTAGGTAAAATCTAAAAACTAAGAACTACGTATAACAATATTACTTTTGTAATTTTTATTTTACATTTAAAGAGTTACTGTTTTATGGCAGTAATATTTTAAAATTTGACTAACTTGCATCTAAATTAAGTTCCTTTTAACATTTTAAACAATTGCATTACATTACAAATGTTACATTATATTAGGCCTACATTACCAGCAATTAAAATACAAACTCAAATCCCATAAGGTTGTAACCAGTCTGTATTGGGATTTCTGAATCACAAAATAACAAATTAATATGAAATAATTCAATAATAATGTATTGAATTTCGACAAAATAAGAACTTGGCTTAATTTTTTGGGATAAATTTCAGCTTTCCAAACTCTTCGTACATAAACCCTGAGACACACATATCGTTGCAAATTATCGTAAACTCAATGTGAGATAGGGGAGAGAAACTATGACGTCCAATTCAGCTATGAATTTCAAAACATCAAGTGCGGAGCAGTCTGTGGTTTCTTCTGCTGCCCTGATGTGCTTTATCAGCTTTGGTAATTCTAATAAAAGCTCTTCCACTAATAAAGCATCATAGAAAGTGGACAACTTTGGAATGGACAACAGTAACTCTTCTTCTCTGGCATATATTAAACTTTTGTCTCAAACATAGCTGCTACATCCTTGATGGCGGTTTATCTAAACTTGAGTTCATAATGGAAACCATGAATACACTCAAGCATCACCATCTTGTTTTCTTCTTGCAGAGTTATCTCAGCATCTCTTGTGCTCTCACCTGCCATTCCCTTTTTGAACCTGGGTCTGCTCTCTACTGGAATTCTAAATTAGTCTGATTTTAAAAGAGTCTGTTCAAAATGATGCTTTACTAGATGATTTCGTTGCTGGTAAAGAAATATTTTTATAGACTATGGCACCATTGTGTCAGGAGTTATGCCCTTAGTCTGAAGGTACAGCTGTTTTAAGATATAAGCTGTTGTTTAATTTTTTTAAAAAATTGTGAAGTATGTCTTTCTTAGAAAAAAGGATTCCGCTTTCTGCAGCAAGTATGCAGAAAACAATCCGTCTCCAAATGGTCAACTTCTTAAAGTACACTCCACCAAAAGTAGAGGGAGCAAAGAATCCGAAAAGTAGAATTGCAGGTATTGTTGAGAGCCCGCGAACCAATTTTTTCGGAAAATGGGACTATAAGTATAAAGACGATGTAAGATTTAAAGTTCAAAACACATACTGATTTCAATCTGGATCATAATGGTTATACTTTTAAATAGGGGTCAAATCGAGTAAAGTGTAATGGGTATAAAAGATTAATTGTTTAGGAAAATAACGATTTTAAGCCCCGGGCTTAATTGACATTAGGAATTTATTGCCCAATATAATTTTAGTATGGGTTATCAATATTTTGAGTACCAAGTTTGGTAAAGAATTATCCTTTTGAACAGTAGCCAAAATTTATACTAATTTTTATATTGCTCATATTTGGAAAAAAATACATTAGGGCCCACCCGCCACCAGTGAATGTTAATTTAAATATTGGTTTTTGTCTCTTACCATCGCGGGAGTGTAGTCAACAACTTCCCAAAGTTTCATGCTTTTAACTTCACAGCAGGTTGAAGAATTAGTGATATGTCAGTCAGAGGATTTGAATTTTATGTGTATCTTTTTTCTAAAGAAAGTATGTGGATTCCCGTAAGAAACTGATTTTAATTTTCCACAAGAACATTATGACACGGAAAACTCTAATTTTTAGGAATGAATTTAAAAAAAAATATTTCCTGCGCTATAAAAATAACATAATCATCCCCCTTTTCAACTAATCTATCTTCAGTGAAGATAAAATGGTAGGTAAATGAGGAGTTCCTTTTCAAAATCTAAATCCCTTTTTGAGTTTTTTAAAGAAAAATATATATTTTCTAATTTAGTATGATTTCTTAAATCTGTAACAGAGGTTTGCGAACTTATTTGCACGATACCCAAATATTATAAAATTGTATGTTGTCATATTACCCCAAAGGAGCAGATTTTAGGGGATTAAATAGGCTCCAAATGAGTCTGCATTACCCCCCAAGAGTTCCCTTGTTAACCCAAATGGGATAAATTACCCCTGTTTGCCGAACCTTGACCTAGAAGTATGTAGTTTTTTGTGCTAAAAGTTTGTCCCATAAGAACAACATTTTGAAAAAAGTATCTTGTTAAATTAATATATATTTTTTGTTTTTATAGCACGATATATTTTATACTTAGCGGGTTTTGAAAGTGTTTTTTGTTACTTAGCAGGTTGTGAAAGTAATTAATTACATAACAGTTTTGACGGCCTAAAACACATTTGCTTAAAAGGGTTCATTTTTTTAGAACATTTACACTTAGTTTATGGCACGTTAATCAACATAAACGTTTTTTAAAAAAAACAATAAAAAACAACTATATATACACAGTTTTACTGTAGTTCATTGAATAAAAGTGTTCATTGGTCAGTTATGTGGTTAAATGTGCTGACAAAAAAATATAATTAAAGGAAGGTGGGATGCCATCTTTCAATAAAATGAAAATAAAGTATAATTGTTTCCATGTCCTCGTCTTTTAACTTTGCATGTTGTATATGTTTACATTTATTCTATGAAAATAATAATCAATTGAGTTATTGTCAACATTTTCAACATTATTTCTAGTCACTGGCGTTCAAAACTAAACATGAAAAAAACAAACTTATCTTATATACCAATTTAATGATTACGTTTTTTTTTCTTAACATTTGTATTGTCTATGGCCCAAAAATATAGTAAGTTATATTTTAAAGCATATAGGGTAGAGAAGAAAACCCAGCTTCACACAGATAGGATGTCGGAATGGCAATAGGTATTTAATAGCTTTGGCGGCAATCTCAGGATATTCCGCAATGACTTTAATCCAGAAGACTGGAAGAGTGTTTTTCTCGAAAGTTGTTTTAAGGCCACCGTCATTTACGATCTCGAGCAGTTGAACTTCTTCTTACACAGTCATGCTAGATTCGCCCGGTTTTTCAACACGGTAGAGCATAGTACTATTAGTATTAGTATCACTATTTGCATGAGTAACTGTAATAGGACATAGAACCAGTACCGGTAATAAAATTAAACAAAGATACAATTATTGCATTTAGTACTCCAATTAACAGTCTAAAAAACAACACTTTTTTATATAATTTTTTTGCAGAAATAAACAAAATACGAATCAAAGAGAATTCCGGAGAGTAAGTTTACTTTATTATTTGTGTCGTAGTCATGTTGTGACTAGTGCCAGTCGGCTATAAACAAAAATGAATTTAAACAGATATCTATGTTCTTAATTCTATGTCTAAACTTTGTCCTAATTTGTGTAATCTAAAAATAAATAAATAAGTTATGTATTCAAACTAAAATCATCTTCATTTTTGAAGTAGTTTCCTATTTGATGGGGGCTTTGTTGCCATTAACATTTCATTTGCTATTTGTTGCATTGCGTTTAGCTTTTTTGATGGCGATTTAAACAAGGTCAAGTGCTAGTAAACTAAATTGTGATTGGTTCCTTTTCAAAGTAACTAACCTGGTAACTTACCTGGGTTTGTTAGTGAATGTTTTTGTGATTTAGCAGGTTTTCAAGTGTTTTTAACAAGAAAAATTCAGCGTATTTAGTACGTTTTAAACCAACGAGAAGGGGTGGCCTCTACGGGGCTCGACGGACGAGTAGGGTCGCGGACCTGACCGTGACCCGAAACCGACATCTCCTGGAGAGCAATGCCGAAGTCCGATATGTTAGATGTTAGGTGCTTGTCACATATGATTACAATCGCTGTACGGATCTTAGGCAAAGAATCTAGATGCAATGCCGATGATGAAAAGCAAAGTATCCGTTGAGGGTTGGGTTACTCCGAATCGACCGTTTCGCCCCCTCAGTTTACTAGCAACGGCATTGAGCGGTGCCGTTTTAGGGCCAGGAGCGCCAGTATGGATTAACAAAAGGAACCACGAAGAACGAAGCGGACACCAGCTCTGAGGAAACCTTCCAGTGGGGGTCAAACATTAGGTAGGTCATTGAGGATCCCCTGCTTAGCGGCGGTCCTAACCATTGAGACTCGTGTGCTTTGCCGGGATGGCACCAAAGTGGTAGCGGGTCGATGTAGGGAATTACAACCACCAATGTGAGGTAAATTTAGTGGAATGCATTTTCGACATTCTGTCCTGGATGCCCTGGTGGCCGCTTCAGAAGCGAGGTTCGGGCGGGGGGGGTTCCCAGCTGTTACGTCCCCTTGGGGGGGGGAGGGGCCAGATAGCTGGGAGTGTCTTCCAGGAAGACCCATTAAGAGCACTAGGCTCGTCGGGGCTACTGACTTTCTTCCACATGTAGGATATTGAGTACATTTTAAATGAAATAACATAAAGAATACTGTATAACTTTACCAAGTGGACGGGTACTTGACCAGCTTTTTCAACAATATTGATAGCCCGAATTGAGAAAGATTCGTGTTGAACAACGAGACCAAATAATTTTTTACTTCATGAAATATTTCCCTATTTGCAAAACATTTGGACACTTCTGTCTTAGGTAATACATTTTCTTTAAACATTACAGGTATTCAGACTAAAATGGAGTTTCACAATCTGTTAAGATGTCTTCTGCTGTTCACATTCTTCTGTAAGACAATATTTTTAAAACTTTCAGTTTTATGTAATGAATAAATTATTGTTTTACATTAAACATAATTCGATACAAATGATTTCAAAAAAACTTAATTATTTTCTAAAATAAGGTGTGTTATTTATGTTCACGATTTAAAACATAAAAATTCGTTTGCCCAAAATACCAGTGCCTTTAGAATTGTTTTCAGTTGTTAAGCAAATAGTTTACAAATGTTGTTGTCTCATGTAAGACTCATAAAAGTATATATTTGTTAGTGCAATTTTTTAAAATACATAACAAACAACATAATTTTAATGCTTTTGCGCTGCGCTTATGATGTAAAAAGTAAATTACAAAAAATATAGTATAGTTATATTTATATAGATTTTCAAGTTAGCATTTTAAAGTTGATTTAAAGCGTAGGACTTTTTTGTAATTCGATTTTTATTATTTTCTTTTTTTTTAAACAGCGTTAACTTTCAGCCAAATTATACAACTGCATCAACCGGAGTGGGATGGCTCTGGAGAAGAATGTAAAGAAGGCATATGCACAAAAAACATCGTTTTTAAAAGTACTGTCAAATTTGACTACCAAAAATCGTCGGAAATCAACTCGTATTATGTGACATTTTATGTAACTGATCTGTTTAATGACAAACAGCAACCAAAAGAAGTGAGTAAAGACAACAAATATAGTTAAATCTCTTTTCGAATTTATATTAATTAATGTCATAATTTTTTTCTAAGTTAAAAATTTTGGAGTAAATAAAAATACACTAAAAAATTAATGGCGAAAAAGTAAATTATTAAATGCATATCCCATTTGTAATATAAATGTTATATTTTCTTTAATAGACAACCTGAAAACATGAAAATAACTTTCCTTAGCCTTGTTTCAAACATTTTCAATTCCATAAAAACTATTTTTATGATGCACATTTTTTTAATTTAATTAGTCAAAACTGAAATTAAAAAGCCATGAGAACAATAATTTCTCATCAAATAAATCGATTATTTAGAGTAGATTAGTTAGTTATGATTTAGATACATTCCGTTTTCCTAAGTAAATCTTCTTAACACTTCGTTTTTGTGTTGGTTATAATGCATTGCTCCTTGTATTTAAATTGTCTATTTAAGTCTGTTTATTAGTATTTGAAATTATTGCAAATGTTCTTGTTGTTTTGTTAACTTGTTTAGTAATTGAATATGTTTATTACCTATAATACATAAGTTAAATTGTAATTAATTTGATGTAATGCTGAGTGTTAAATGAAAATGTCAGTAAAAGCAAAATAATGATTTATTATATGCATGTGATTTCTTGAATTTTGTTGTACGATTTGTGACTGAATTTTTTATTTTAATTTTCATATGCCTAAAATTTACAATATCAATGATAATTATAAAGGTTTCGGTCATATGGGCATTGTCAAATTACGTTTTAAAAAAAGCGTCCACAAATGACTATTACAATTACTAATTTTTTTAAACACAATGTTATTTAGAAAATAATTGTTATTGTTAATTTTAAAAAGTATATATGCACAAAATAACACAAATATAATTCAACATGATTTTTTTTCTTTTTAGGATTACATGTATCCATTCAAACTTACAGAATGTTCAACAAATAAAGATTCTACAAATGTGTGGATTTGTGAATTTAAAATGAAAAATATAATAACTACATCAAATATGACTGTCATTGCGAAACTTCAATCTAATTTAACTGATATTCACACAGACAGACGGGTGTTTCAAAATATATTTGGTAAGTAGAGTTTTAGTTTCGCTTCAATTTTAATCAGCTATTGTAAGTGCATGCCTTATTTATTTCAATGATTTTTTTTAATTTGTTAAAAAAACAGTTAAATAAACAGTGTTATTTCCATATAAAAATCGATAAAAGTTAGAGGAAACATAAGAGGAAAGACGAACGAGTAGCTAGGCAGTAATAACACATAAGGCTTTTATTCCCATACTAGAGAATTACCCGCAAAAAATGACGGCAGTTTTGAAAATAAATACATTTCAGCTGAAATCTATTTATTTTGAAAAAATTCACATCATAATTAAAAATAATGTAATACAGAACTTTAATTTGTTTTATTTATTTTAATTTTATTCATTTATTTTCTTAATGAACAATTTTATGCAGAACGTTCGAAAAGAGTTATTTTTGGTGCAGTAATTTTGTGAGCTGCTTTCTAAAATTAGTAGCGTTACATCAGTACATCCATCCATACATCCATCCATACATCCATACATACATACATACATACATACAGACGACGGGAATTATGTGTTACATACATATGAGATGGCGTCAAAAGGCCCTGAATCACTAAGACTATTATAGAATCCCTCGGGGAATTCCCCGGCGGCTTTCTCTCGAGGAGAGCGAGCCGACGGGGACACACCCGAGACGGTCCTCTATAAGAGGGGGCAGTCTGGGCAGATGACAGCCGCACAAAGTCGACCTAGTCTACCTCTCAAGGGAGTTTCCACCCCGAAGGGTGGATGTGGAATTTTCCTATTTCGACCCGCCGTAGCTACGGTGCCACCACAGCGCGGAATATGGGTCTTATATACCGAGGACTGCCGCAAAGCAGTGGGGAACATCATCGTCGACAGCTAATGGGGGTGCGGGCAACCGCAGTAACCAACAACTGAATGTTGGATAAGAGCATCCCCAATGAGTAAGTCTCCTCAGAGCTGGCGTCCGACCAAATGTAATCGCGGCACTTTTTATAGAAGTTTACTGGCCCACCTGGTCCCAAACAGTGCCGTTCACTGAAATAGCTAGAAAGGGGGAAGAAACGGTCGCTTCGGATGACCCGACCCTCAACGGGTACAATGGTTTTCATCATCGACGGGGGCTTTCTCCAACACGAGTGCCCCGTCTACGATCCGTGCAGCGACTGTAATCATCTTCTTACTTGCCTAGCTAACCCAAACGGGACTTCGACGTTCCTCTTCGGGACTGTTAGTTTGGGGCTTCGCGTGCCTTACTTATCCAGGAACCCCATAAAGGTCAGCCCCTTCCTCCGGGAATTATGTATAATGATTGATATACATATATATAATCAATAACAAAAATAAAAGAAGAAAAATAATTGATACCAATAAATAATTTTTTTTTATATTCCGTATTTATTAATTTTAAAAAGAAAATACAACTTTTAATGAAATCTAATGAGAAGAAATTGTGAATAAATAAACTAAAATTAAAATGGTAACAATTAGAACAATATATAAATAAATAAACTTACACACAAGAAGCCTTTAATTCGGAAAAGATACGAACAGCCGTGTTTCATGTTTGACATGTTATCTTTTAATTAAACATTTATTGGTAAATATTTTTTTTTAAAGTTTTGAGGAAAAAGAATTTTGTTTGAGTATTTATTTTCGTTAGCACTCTAAGGTCAAGGACACTAAATCAAACATTTTGGATGTGTGTAAAATAGCTAAAGTTATCACCACTGTCGAAAAGGGGTTGGCCTCTACGTGGCTCGACAGACGAGTAGGGTTGTGGAGCTGGCCGCTACTCGAAACCGACAACTCCTGGCAGGCAATGCTAAAGTCCTATATGCTATGTGAGAGGTGCTTGTCACATTTGATTACAGTCGCTGCACGGAACCTAGGCACATGATCAGATGCAATGCCGATGATGAAAACCACAGTACCTGTTGAGGGTTGGATTATTCCGAAGCAACCGTTTTGTCCACGTCATTTTATTAGCAATGCCATTGAGCGGTGCTGGTTTAAGGCCGGGAGCGCCAGTACTATTAGCAAAAGGTACCGCAAAGAACATAGCGGACGCCAGCTCTGAGGAAACCCTCCTGTGGGAGTTAGACCCTAGGTAGGCCATTGGTGATCCCCGATTTGCGGCAGTCCTAATCATAGAGACTCGTATGCTTTGCCGGGGTTGCGCCGAAGTGGTAGCAAGTCGAAGTCGGGAAAATTCCACCCCTCCTTGTGAGGTCACTTTTAGTGGGAGGCATTTTCGACTTTATGTCCGTGATGCCCAGGCGGCCGCTTCAGAATCGACGGTTCCGAGGGGTCTCTTAGCTGTTACGTCCCCTTGGGGGAGGGCGGCTGGATAGCTTAGGGGGTCTTCCGGGAAGACCCATGAAGAGCACTAGGCTCTGGGCTACTGATTTTCTTCCACATGTAGGACAATGTGGTCATGTGAAAAATGTTGTGAAACTATGCTTCTTCTTCTTCTTCGTTCTCACATGTTTTGATAGAGGATTTAGACAGCAATTCCTATATTTGTGATGAACTGTGCTGTGACTGTCAGTTGGTCCAGTCCTACATAGAGTTTGTCATCGAGGGTAGCTTCCTGGGGCCATATGTCTGTCCGGGTATTGTGGTACAGTGGGCAGTTTTGAAGAACATGTTCCACATTTCCGCAGCTGTCCCGTAGGGGCACATTTCACTTTCTCCAATTCGAAGTTTGAGGAACATGTGCTACCTAAGTTTCTAGTGACCAGTTCTTAGCCTGAAAATGATGTTTTGTGATTGGCGGGGAAGTTTGAAGTATGTATGCATTACTTTTTGATTGGTTTTCTTTGAGCTCGGATTACTTTCAGATTCACTTCTGTTGAGAATTGCCTTGATTTCTTCGTGATGTAAGGATGGATCTGCCTGGTTTTGACTGCCACCAGTTTTTTCCAAGGCGTCAGCAGTGTCATTTCCTTCAAGTTCCACATGTCCAGGGATCCATTGGAGAATAAGTTATTTTGTTATTTGGCTCAGTTTTAATAGTTCTGTACTGAGTGTCTGATTGATCAAGGTGTTTGGGTTTTTGAGAGACTGGAGCACTGTTTTTGCATCAGTGAGGATGACAATCTGGCTGTTTTTGGAGTGGGGTTGGCTTGTTAGTATTTTCGCAGCAAGTTATGCTACTTTTCTTTCTGCTTTAGGGCTATCTGAGAGGCTTCCTAGGGCAGTTGCTTTTTCAAGGTGTTCGCAGTTAGGCCAATCTATAAGAATGCCGGCTCCTCCATTTCGTGTGGCTTTTTCTGAGGAGCCATCGGTGTAGAATCTTATCCAGGAATTTTCAGGGTATTGTTATCTGATGATGTTATTTACTGTTACTCTTAGTATGTCATTTGTGTAGTCAGATTTTTTCCTATGTTTCTTAAGTTGACTCTGATTATTTGAGGTGGACTTGGGCCCCAGGGTCGGAAGTGGCTGTGGGGTTGTGTCGCTTTAATCACGATGATATTAATGTTATGGTTAATTTTGTAGATGTAAGGCTTCTTTTATAAAATTTGATATTTTGATTCTTTTAGTTGAGTGGGATTTTTGCAGCTTGGGTATTAGTGGGTGACGTCATGATGCTTCTAATTTGGTGAACTGTGCTAAGGTTTTGGTTTCTCGTCTAACTTCCATAGAGCTTAGGGTAGCTAAGTCCTCCATTGCTCTGATTGGGGTAGTTTTCATTGCCCCTGTTATTATTTAAAACCTTAGGTTTTGAACTGTGTCTATTTTTGTAGGTTCAATTTGGATGCTTTGTCCCACACTGTGACTCCATATTCTAGGGTAGGTCTTATATAGTTGGTGTATGTTTTCTCCAGGATGGAGTGGTTTGCGCCCCAGTCTGAACCAGCTAGTTTTTTCATCAGCGCCAGTCTTTGGATTCACTTTTTTGTGCGTTTTCTACTTGGTTTCTCCAGGTTAGCCTTTGGTCAAACGTAACTCCTTGATATGTCGGATTGTTATTTGTTTTCCAGGATTGTTTTGTCTAAGGTTAGTTTGATGCTTTGTTGTTTGGTTTAGAGGTAGAATATTGTGTAGGTAGTCTTTTTGGAATTTGAAAATTGAAAGTCCCTTACACCAATTAAGCATGATTTTAAATATTTAAATTTTAAAATATTGTTCCTTTTTTAAAAAAACAATTGTTTTTCTTCAAATTAACTTTCTAAAGGAGAATTATAATCATATATTTCAAACTACATGTAAGTAAGTAGATATATCATAAAAATATAAGCACATTTTAAATTTATTGTGTTACGAATAAATAAACTTTTTTTTTAAATTTGCAATAGAATAATATTTTTTTTAAATACATTTTTGTAAATTAATTTTATTCCAATAAATATATTACAGTTTTTAAAAATATGAATGTTTTAAATATTCTTCATATTAATAATAAAACAAATGTTAATTCTTTGTTTATTTTTAATAGATTTATTAGACACAAGAATAGTATCATGTGAACCAGCGGAATTAGATAAACAACACGTAATTTCTTTCAATCTGACCTCAATTAATAATCGTAAAATTCGAGTCAATTCCAAAAATGGACCTATTTATGACTGCCAGTTTGGTGGAAGTTGCGAAAGCCTGTATAAAAATCGGTATGGCATTGCAGTGGATTACTCTGAAAATGCTGCCCTACTTACGATCACGATATACAACGTGTCGGCTGAGACAAAGAGTGGTGATCCTTGGTTTGGTGTGCAGCTTGGCAAAGAAACAATGGAAGACCGCTGTAAACTCAGCTTGTTCTGTAAGTAGGACAACTACTTGTTGGTGGTTTAAGAATTGCCGTTAAAATTGAAGTGCGTAGATCAATGAAAATTAAGGAAATTTTTTGTTAGCATTCCTTATAGATATACATGTATGGTGACATGACAAGGGAAAACAAGACTAGTAAACAGATGACAACTGAAATTATATACAACTGATGACACCACAAAGGAACGCAAAGCTAAAAGAAATATAAAAAAAAATATACAGAATGTCAAACTTCAAAAAATGTATTAGTATTTTTTGACTAAGAACCCGTGTAGCTAATGTTGTAGATAAAGTATAAAACTTCAAAAAAGTAATCTATACTAATAATAGGCAAAGCCCGGACTGATTCACTGACTGACTCATCACTAATTCTCCAAATTCTCGTGTAGGTAGAAGCATGAAACTTTGGGAAGTTGTTGAGTAGCCTCCCGCGATGATAATTGGCGTAAAAGAATTTTAAAATTCACACGCATGGGGGCCAGGGGCCCAAAAACGTGTTTTTTTCCTTTTGAAAATTAAAAATCACTAATTCTCCGATTTACCGAGTAGCTAGAAGAATGAAACTTTGGGAATTTGTTGAATACACTTCCGGAATTTTTAAAAGGCAAAAATATATTTACATATCACAAAGTGCGGGCCGGGGGCTCAAATGTAGTTTTTTCATTATACGAGCTATATAAAAACTGTAAATCACTAATTCTCCTATTTTCCTTGTCGGTAGAAGCATGCAACTTTGGGAAGTTGCTGAGTACACTCTTATGACGATAATTAGCGAAAAAGAATTAAACTATTTACACTCATGAAAGGGCGGGGCCTAAAACCTTTTTTTCCCCTTTTTTGGGCGATAAAAAACTGAATCAACACTAATTCCTTATCTTCCCGTGTAGGTAGAAGTATGAAACTTTGTCATGTTTTTTGAGTATCCTCCTGCAATGGTAACAGTCGAAAAAATATATAATTATCACTAGGGGTCTACCGATATGCCTTTTTGCCGATATTGCCGATACCGATATTACCGATATTTTTTTTGCCGATATGAGTATTTGTTAGGACAAAAACCAGCGGTCATATTTGATGACGTCATTCTTAAATCTATCACTCGTAATTATTTATCTTTAATATTAGGGGACTACCGATACGCATTTATGCCGATATTACAGATATTTTTTTCCGATATGAGTGCCGATAGGGTATTTGTTAGGACAAAAACCAGCGGTCTTATTTGATGACATCATTCTTAAATTCATCACTCCTAATTATTTATATTTTATATTAGGGGTCTACCGATAAGCATTTTTGCCGATATTAGGCCTACCGATATTTTTTTCCGATATGAGTGCCGAT
Organism: Ampullaceana balthica; assembly: GCA_944989445.1. NCBI lineage: Eukaryota > Metazoa > Mollusca > Gastropoda > Lymnaeidae > Ampullaceana > Ampullaceana balthica. The sequence continues at coordinate 667,512 of CALYLW010000573.1, forward strand.
ATGAGTATTTGTTAGGACAAAAATAACAGCGGTCATATTTGATGACGTCATTCTTAAATGTATCACTCGTAATTATTTATATTTTATATTAGGGGTCTACCGATAAGCATTTTTGCCGATATTAGCCTACCGATATTTTTTTCCGATATGAGTGCCGATATGAGTATTTGTTAGGACAAAAATAACAGCGGTCATATTTGATGACGTCATTCTTAAATTTATCACTCGTAATTATTTATATTTTATAATTAAGGGGTCTACCGATATCCAGTTTTGCCGAAATTACCGATTTTTTTTCCCGAAACGAAGTTTCCGATGTGTTTACAAGTTCCAGTTCATGACCTACATAGGACTCATAACAAAACGAACCGTCCTTTATAAAAATGTACAAGCATATTAGGTACTCCTTTTGGAAACTTCAACCTTGACTCATAATTATTAATTCTAACCAATAGTTTAATGGCTTTTGCACACGGCCACCTTTTATGAATGAAACAATGAGAACAAAGTACAATAGTAATAGAGTGAAAATGAGGCTGAAGCTTGAATGGTTGCCAATGACAACAAGTCTTCACACGGTACATTTTATTATTCGATACGAAACGAAATGTTTAAGACTTCTGCGATTCTGCGTGCATCTTTGCTATTAGAGCAATTACGTGAACATAATGTTTTACATGTAATACATTTATTAGAGCAATTACGGTATACTTGGCATCGGCAATAATGTATTTACACAGTATTTCTCAGTATACGAAAATCGGACGATACCTAAACAATATCAAAGCACATGGCACACTGTATCGTGGCTGCACATATTAATACTAGGACTAGGACTCTTTTGACTATTTCAATACCGGTATCGGGGTCGATATATTAATTTGTCTAGATATTGTAAATCTAAATGATAGTTTTTTTGTTTCTGTTTTTTTTTGGGGGTCAAAATGTCACTTATTATGAAATATTGGTGACGTCAATATCGGGACCTTTACATGCTACCGATACCGATATTGCCGATATCCAGATATTGGTGCCGATATATCGGCCAGCCGATATATCGGTAGACCCCTAATTATCACGCACTAGGGGGCCGGGGGCCCAAATGTAGTTTTTTTTCCTTTTATGAGCTATATAAAAACTGAGCATGAAACTTTGGGAAGTTGTTGAGTACCCTCCCGCAATGGTAAAAAAAAATTATCAGCTCAAAAGAATCACGGGAAGTGTGTCATTTTTTACTTTTCGCTTTTGTTGTTCTGCTGGACAACGACAGACAGACAGACAAGACGGTGAAGTTAATATATGTAGTATATCCATCATGATCCAGGTTGAAATCAATTGGTCTTTTGAATTTGTGTTACGCGGGTATTCAACGGTAACTGAAATCCTAATTTCCGCAGCAAAGCGCGGGTATTTTGCTAGTTTATCAATAAAAGAGAAACAAATGATCACCAATGATAAATTAATTAGCATATTTGTTTAGCGTTGTCATAATTTTTATTTGTCAATATTTTCATTTTAATCGTCAAATTTGCGAAGCTTTAAAGTACATTGAAGTAGAAAATTTGATAGAATTCATTAAAAAAATATGTTAAAGAATTCTCATAACAGCAATTTCAAAGTGTGTAGGGGGAAAAGAAATGAAATATCTAAGCTAAACTCCAATCATTATTTAAACATCTATCTAGTAAATTATCTCTATTTTTCTAATTAGATTTGTACTTAACTAAATATGTGACATTCTCATTAGAGGGCTGAGTCACTTAGACTCTTAGAGCCCGGGCTACAATACCAACAGCGAACCTCAACATAAGAGCATTGCTTCGAAGATATTCCTCCACAGTGCGTGTGCTGTCTGACTCGTCCACGTCCCAAATCACCGCAGAGCATTCGGTCAGCAGTTGTGCCACTGTCTCCTCAGCCCTACCACATAAACGGCAGCCGAGTTCCCTGTTTTTATCTAACTTGTGCATGTAGCTGTTTGTTGGGAAGTGTTGAGTCCGCATTTGCGTAATGAGGGACTGCAGCTAAAAGGCAGCTTCCACAAGGGATCTCGCTTAAGCGGTAGCAGCATTTTGTCATAAAGCACTCTTGTCGTGTTACCATTTTCGCAGCCCGCCAGCCATCCTTCTATAAAGCAGGCTGTAAGCCACAATTTGACACCCAGTTGAGTCATTGGGTGATCGATTTGGGGCTGGGCAGCTCCCTGCTGCGTCAGCAGGTTTGACCTTTCCTGCTGTGGTATTTTTGCGTTCCCTGTAATGTACTGTAGGACCACTATGCCCCAGCGAGATCTAATGTTGCTAACGATCTCCAGTACAACTTTGACAGTTTTCGTCTCCATTGAGCTCCGACCAAGAGATTCCAGGGAGTATCTTGATTCGGTGAAGACTACGACTGCTGGAAAACTCTTCCATCTACATAGGCGTAGGCGCACCTCTTTGATACCCCTGTGGATAGCTTCTATCTCGACATTCCCACTCGAGGCTAGTCTTCGACATGGACCAGACAGTTCAGTTACTGCTGAACCCCCGCGGGGTATTCAATTAGTGCATCGTACCCGCTTCGTCCATCTGTGAAGCATGAGCCGTCTGCGTATACTCTCACTACGCCGGTTCCATAGGCATCGATAGTTATCAGCGCTTCTTTGTGCTGAAGCTCTACTGGACTATTTTTCCCCACCGTGGCAATTGCAAGTGACAAACTTAGATCGGGCAGAGAGAAGCACTCGTGGGGTCCTCTCGCCGGGACCATGGACATTTTGTCCCTGCTTTTGGGTATATTGACTTAAACCTCAAGCTCGTTGACCACGTCCATGAAGGAGGGTCGTTTCATTCGCGAGCATTTTACCCACCTATCTTGCATCTGATAACAGGGTTCGTTACGATACATTCTACGGTATCTTTCCACCGTAGTAAGTTTTGCCTTCTCACGCCGAAATTTGAGCGGATCCACGTTTGCCAACACTGTAAAAAATCTTACCGTAAAATAGCGATTGCTTCTCGTGTACTAGCTGCCATTAACTAAGCGCTTTTTAACGGTAACTTACCGCAGCGATAACTTATCGTTTTTGGCTTAACGTTATTTTACGGCGGAATGTCGTAAACTCTTAGGATACCGTTAACGTTAAGTTAACATTATTTTTTTAAAAAAACGATAACCACCCCCTCTCCATTTTAGGGCAGCCCCCCCCCACCCTCATTAATACAGCCCTTGTTTTAACATTAGCTACTAATAAGCAATACAAACTGGACGCAAATAAATGAGATAAATATTTTAAAAATTAATACATTTTTTATTAAGTCCATTCAGGTCATAACAGTATCAACATTCATCTTTGTGTACATTATTTATTTTTTATTTTAAAAAAAAATTTTTAATTTTTTATTTAAAATTGAAGGATTTCTTAAAATGGGCAAGAAAATTTTGAGAAATTAAAATTAATACAATTTTTAAAAATATTTTTAAATAATTGGTGAAAAAACTTAGTTATTTCAGCTTCCAAGAGAAAGCTGCTTCTCAAAAAACAGCTTTGCTATAAGTTTCTTGTTGGCTGAATAAAAGGGCACACATAGATGGGTTAATGAATACTAAACCTCCTTGGCTAAGATTTCAACAAAGAAGTATAACAATAATAACATGACTAGAAGAAAACGATTCAGAAGACAAAGTAGAAAAAAGACAACACAAAATTTAGTTTATTAACGTTTAAAGCCCCATAAGGTTTTCGGTAAACTTCCGCCTCAGTCCCGTAAGGATTTCCCTTTAATTGCGATCAACTGGTTATGCAATTTAAAAAAATTACGGAAAATGTATTTATATTATTATTATCATACTGACTTCATCTTTTAGGATAAGAATGGTTATTTTATGTATCCAAAAGACCGACTTGAGTTTAATACTAATTTTATCTGTAGTTTAGTACTATTATATTTACAAAAAAGCATAGCAAAATCACATCTTCAGAAAATTTTTTAAAAATTAAAACATGCACAACTTCGCGAATGGAGCGATAACACTAGCAAAGGCAACTGTCGCCATTTCCGGAAGTCGACTAAAGCTTCTCTCACTAAATGAAGAATTTCTTTTTTTTATGATCTCATTACTAAAGAGAGTGCCATCGAGGCGCGCATTACCGCGCTTTGGGATTAGAGACAAGGCGCGCATTACCTCGCTTTTGGGCATTAAACGTTAAAATTATCTATATAATCTGGAAAGAGCCTTTACTAGTTAATCTTAGCATCTGCAACCATAAGGCGGAGAGGGACGCATACCAGATAGTTAAAAACTTGTTCATAGAGGGAAAATTAATTGTGGAAAAAAAGGAAAATTAGAGTAAATACTTCTGAAATGAAATTTACAAATACGTTTAATCACATATGAAAACATAAATTTCTAACCTTTGCAAAAACTCCAAAGTTGAGATTGCTTCTGTATCATATTTAATGTTGAATGTGTAATAGGCACCGCAGAGGCAACCAACAGCCTTTAGAAAATCATTCTCATCAGCATGGATGACTACTTTGCCATCAATGGAAAGCATCCAGTCCTCAACTCCCATGAGACTGTTACCTAGAAACAAAATAACAATTTACTAGTGCAAAACATTAAAACCATGTAAGTCTTACCCTAAGACAAGGGTATTCAAATGAAAGCAACTTTTCAAGTTTTATTTTAAAAAATTAATGTGAAAACGTGAGCTATATTAAAAAAATAAAGGAAACCAAAAAAAAAGTGTTTAAATTCACTAAATATTTCACATACCCCTTAGAATTAGATGAGGTGTAGGGGGCAAAGATTTTTCTTCAATTTCCTCCACAGTGCTGGCAGGCTTTAAAAAAAAAGAAATAGTACAAATCAAATCATGGTACAACAAAAGTCAAAGGGTATCTGTAATACACTCCCAAAGAACTTTTTGACTTGAAGATATTCACTTAACTTTCAATAAAACTTGTAACCCTATAAAATTAAGTAGAGTCATTGAGATGGGATAATAGAATATTTTATATTTTAATATATAGAAATTACTCAAACCTCAATTTTACTGATATGTAGGACAAAGAATAATACATAAAAATAAAATTTAACTATGAAACATATTAACCTTAGAATAACAAGGTTCTATGTAAACTTTTGGTCAAACCAAGATATTGGCGTTTGAAAATTTGATATTATGTAGGGCCATATAGAATTAGAACCTTCAGTTATTCTAAGGTGGCGATATGTAAGCAAAATCTAAATTAACAAACAAGATGCTATTTCCACTTACTTTACTTATGATTTAAAACAAAAATATTGTAGCACTCTTGAGTAAAATCAGAATACAATCTCACATGTTAAATAAGTGTAATTATGACATAATTATTAATCACAAAAATAAGCTTTCAAAATAAAATCAACTTACCATTTCAATATGAAGTCCGAATATTGAACACTTTATCTTGGTATTATATCCACTGTGACATTGTACGCCTTGACTAATCTGTAATCAAAGACCACCTTATTTCTCTATTATCTGAAATGGAAAGTGAAAAAAAAAGAACTTTATGATTAAAACAAATCTGATAACTGCACAGCTAGTAAGAGATCTAAATGCTCTGATTGATTTTTAGTCTTAGCCAAAATACAAATTATATATTATCTAGTTTTGACAAAATTAGGGTGACAATAATCTTAACCAACACCTAAATAATAAAAAATAAATGTTAAATCTCTAACTAACGTTTAAATGTACACATGGTTTAAATATCTCAACTGGCATTAGAACCAAAAAATATTACCATGATTTATAAACTGATAAATTTTGTTAAGACTGATACTTATTTATAATATAACTTAAAATCAGCAAAACATTCAATTTGAAAACATCCAAATTTAACACCTTTCATGACAGACCTTAAAGTGGTTATCCATCTTTTTATTGTATGCAATGGTCATTCTGTAATCAAAGACCTCCCCTTTTGTTATTGTAAAAGACAGAACCTGAAATTTCAAGTAAAAATAATTAACTAAATGATTACAAATAACAATTTTCCTTTTGTTACAGAATTTATACATGTGTAACATAACTACATACCTATTAAAAATTAAGAAAATGTAAACAGTTTTTAATATAATTAGACTACATCTACTTAATTCTGTATAATAATATTAAAAGACATGAAAAATATTCTGCATATAAATATTTATATGCCATACACTGACTTTAAAGTTGACAAATGATAAATTCTCGTAACTTTTTCTAGACTCATACTTTCATTACTGTTTAATTTAAAATGTATTAATACTTACATATCGGTAGTGGTAATGTTAAAGCATATAATTTGCCAAGACTTGTAATGTTCAGTTAGTTTAACCTAGACTCCCTGTTTCATGTGATCTTTACCTGAAACCAAGTTTTTTTGAAAATAATGTCATAGATGTCAGGAAGAGTCCTAACTTACATAAACTTAAGGTATTATTAAGCGTTATTAAACTTAAGCGTTATTCGCACGGTTTTGGCAGTGCAAATAATGCCCAACATTATCCGCACGGTAAACCGTGCGGATAATGCCTAGCGTTATTCGCACTGCTGCACGGTTTTGACCGTGAGAATGATGCCAAACGTTATCTAAAGGCCTGTTACTGACTCTCACTTTAAATTTTAAAATTTTGACCGTGAGAATAATGTCGAACAAATTCAATTGTCATTTTAACTGTCTTTCAAGTGTCTGGAATCTTATATTTGTATCCATTTTAGCAATAATCTGAGCGGACCTGCATATCGTTTGTTAATGATTTAATCATTAATTAATTAATTAGTAATACTGCGGATTTAGCTGATATAAAACTATACTTTTATTAACTGTTCCAGTGCAATCAACTTTGTATTTTTATTCTGTATAATTATGAAGTAACTTTTTATTAACTTTCATACATAATATTTAATTGGACGAGACTCTGTAATGAAAAAGAATAATTATTATTCTCCCCAAAACTAGCATTGTACCTGTGGTCAACATAAATTCATTAAGTTAATTTAAAGCATGAAAAAACGAAAGACGATACAATGGTATAGCCAGTATAGCATAAACATTTTAAAGTGAGAGTCTGTAACAATGACTGTTAGTAACAGAATAGATAAGACAGGCATGGATGGGGGAAAAATCAAATGTTTCTGGGAAAGCGCCTGCTTGTGCGTTTGCAAACATCCTCACTGTGGTTGTAACCCCCCCCCCTTTAAAAAAAAAGTAAGACTGTCCTAGGATTCGATCCGCTTACCAGTACCATTATGATAAATTGAACTAAGCTAGATTAACCACTCAACTGGAGAAGCTGATGAAAATATTTGTTATTTAAAACTTATAAGTAACTATCATTAAATGCACACTAAAATTTTTTTATGGCAATGGTACTTTAAAATTTCACCAATCATGAAATTGTAATATGTGTTAGCATATAAATAAGGTGACCAGATTTTCCGGGGGGAAAAGCGGGACGGGGCCCCTCGGACCGGGGGGGGGGTCCCCCAGGTTTCTGCAGCAAAAAATCGGGACGTCTGGTCACTTTAGCGGGACATGAAGTCTGAAATCGGGACGTCTGGTCACCTGGCGCATCGGGATCACCGACAAGTCACGTGAAGGCCGTATCAAGGAGTAAAATGTAAATAACCACAGAAATCGACGCACCAACCGGCTTAGCTAATAATAAAGTAATTAAATGTATAAAAAATATCACTGTTTTGAATATTTAATTAAATTTAAGAAAATATTAAGTCATTCGTACCCAAAATCAAAATAAAACTAATTATATTTAAAGTATTGAAAAAAGCGGGACAAACGGGCGTCCCGCCGGGACAAGCGATGGTCAGCGGGACATGAGGTCTGAAATCGGGACTGTCCCGCCTAAATCGGGACGTCTGGTCACCTTAATATAAATTACACATTTTAGCCTAAATCGAGTGATATCGGCCATTATTTTGTCTACACCGGGCGCGTTTTTCTTTCATCGTGACCAGCCACTATAAGTAAGACGCAGACGACCCGTGCAGATAATATCACCATTATCCGCACGGCCAAAACCGTGCGAATAATCACGTCGTAAACTTAAAGCAGCAAATTAATGTAATAAACGTGTGGCATATGTAGTAGTTTAAATTTTAAGGCATAACTATATTAAAATGGATGCTTGGACTGTGATTAGGACTCATAGATTTATTAAAGATCTCATGAATATTCCAAAGCATCTTATGCTTCTTTTTACCTGATCCTCATCGGATTTACAACTTCACAAGAATCTTGGTAAAGAATTAGCCAAAAAACATTTTCATTATTAAAAAAGGGATTTGATGTGTGAAATTTACCATCGACTAAATCTTCAAACACACCATTTACAAATTGTTTGTAAAAAGAATTGCTATGGACATTAAAAAAAATTGAATATTTGTATATCTTAGTCTACCAATACCTTACTACAATATTAATTCTATCTAGTGGTCTTCTATTTATCAACTGTAAATGAATACTGAGATATTTATGGGCTTATGAACACAGTGCGTTCTATTATAGCTAAAATATGTTAGGCCACTTCTCACCCTCTCTGTCAACTCAAAAGCCAATACTTAACTATTTTTAAAAGTCTATTGCCAATAGTATTGGGAATATTTTTGAAACTATAATGGCAGAAATTATTCTCTAAAGTACCGCCATGTGCTTTGTAAATATTTAAAATCTTATAGGCCTATGGTGTATTTCACATCGTGCAAATTAAACATGCCTCGGACTAGACCCCTCTACCTATAGGTCTTGCCAAATATTTAGGCCCACTCCATCACCAGCTTATTCTATATTTTCTATTTCAAAATTAATGCCTATTGACATTTGCTATGCATTAATGAACATTGACCATTATTATATTATGATCACTATAATACTATTGAAGCTATTGACAATCTAATGTTACAATTAGATTAGTGTCCACCCAAATCTGGTCCAAAAAAATCCTACCAGCCACCAAAAAATCCTACCATCCAACCGACAAGTAAAAGTTATTATTCGGACAAGTAAAAGTATATATTCGACAAGTAAAAATTTAACTTTCGGTATTGTATGTTAACACTTAGTTGTTCAAGCCACTCAGAGTAAGAAGTGTCTTTTAACCAGTCTGAATTAAAATAACATTTCCCCATGTTGATGGGATTGATAGTGTTTTTTGTAATAGTATACAAATTGTCAATATCTGGATAGTGAAGTAAGGAACAAAATTAAACTGACAAAAAGTAAACTAGTCTTAAGACTTTAGTCAAGAATTTGTCTACTGCAGCCTACCCTAAAATTTTTTAGTTAACACACTTTAAATTGTAACCATTTAACTAGACTAGAATCTAGATTTCTATATGTTTAGCACATAATTTTCAACACTGAACAGGACTGATTTTTAATCTATTTAATCATAAAAAATAAGCTTTGATTTGAAACAGAATCTAGATCTAAACCTTTTTAAATAGTTGCTATAATAGTTGTGACTTTGGCATACCCATGGGCGTCGCTAGGAATTTTTCCAGCAAAAAAATCCCACTTTTTTTTTCATTTTAACTGGCAATGCCATACAGGTACAATTTTCAATTAAATTCAAGTTCAGTATAAAATAAGGGTTGAAAAAAAGCCTTAGAAATTAATAAGACTTACAAATTAGTGCTGTAATAGTTAAAATACAACATTTATTAATGCATTTAATAAATAAATTTTTTTTTCTCAAATGTAGGGGGGGGGGCAAATGCCCCCCCCTTCCCTACGCCCATGGCATACCGTGACTGTTTCGGTATTTTAAAAGAAATTAACTGAACTAGATCTAGATTTTAGACGTGGCTAGGCTAAGCCTAAGGTTTTTTTTCGTTTTTAATTTTCACAAAATACTAGATTAGAGAGATCTATTGACTTCAAGCAGTCAAAATGGCGACTGCTGCTAAAGCAGCTAAACAATAAGCACAAAAATCGTAGTTAACACTGCTCCCATAAATTTTTTGGAGATATAACAAAATTAAATTAATAACTGGAATGAATCTTCATACTTTTCTTGACGTTTTATGACCGTTTTTAAGAAAATATGTTGATTTATAAAGATACAGGGCCTTGTCAAAGTTTTGAATCGAATGGTCATTTTTTTTCTCTCTTCCCCTTACTTAGAATCTAGACTAGCTATTTTGCTGTCAAACATAGATCTATATCTGCCTTAACTTAAAAGTATCCCCCATTAAAAACTTTTACAATACTTTAATAGTTGGGGATAGATATCTATTATTTACTCAGATCATGATATATTTTTAACCAAAATCCTAATATGAATATCTAGATCTAGTATATTACACTAATTACTATTACGCGGTTACTAGATCTATACTATGGCTAAGCGTAAGTAATTTAACAATTTCTATCTGTTTCAATCACAGTGCACTTAATGTTGACAATGCCATCTTTAACGAGAATTATTTTGTTTAATATCTGTAATTTGTTTGTATAAGTTTAGTTTTCGACTTTTGTTTTAAAACACACATTTAAAAAATAATAAAACCATAGATATATACGATATGATATCGATATGAACAGGGGACTCTGTCATAGGTAAACAATAGTTTTTATACCGCTGCGAACTATTGGTATTTCCAAACCAAAACAATGTGCAACGTGAGCTTCATCATTCATTTATTTATATCTTTTATCCGACCGAGGAACGTTTATCCTACCGAGATTTTGTTTATCCGACTGAGGATCGTTTATCCGACCAAAATCCGACTTATCCGACCACAAAATTTTTATCCGACTAAAATCCGACTTTCCGACTTCGGTGGACACCCTGTGTAACAGATACAAACTATTGACTAAAGTGTCTAAAGCATGACCGTGTCAAGCCATGTGCTTTGGACCTTGGACATATTTTAAGTCCTATGCCTATAAGTTTAAGGTATATTGCACACCACGCAAATTTAATATTTAAATTTCTTGAACTCTTCTATTCTGCCTGTAGACCGTCATTAATTTCTATTATTTTCATTAATAATACTAATGACAACTTAAATGTAATGGACATTAACTATTCACTAAAGCATGGCCATGGGCCATGTGCTTTGGAAATATTTAAAATCTTACATTTCCTAGTGTGCTATGTAATCCATGCTAATTTACTATTACTTGTACTTGTTACACTTTCCCTATAGTATAGTTTTAGGCTTGAACTTTAGGCCTTGCCAAATATTTACACCCGCTACATCACTGAGTGAATCACTGGCTTATATTATTTAATATCTGAATCTGCTATTCAAAATTTAATGCAAAATATGCTAGTTAATGACTATTACTATTTTTATTGGTAAAATATAAAATGCAATTAAAACTATTGACACATTTAGTTGACACTTACTACTCAGTGACTGCTGAGAATGAATCATTAAAAACAATAAATGACCATGACCATAGCATATGATGCCATGTGCCGTCGACCATTAAAAATGTTTTCAATCCTTACAACTGTAAGATTAAAATTAGTATTATGTTATGGCATATTTAAATACGGCCATACAATCTTATGAGCAATAAACAATAGAAGCAGTGAATAATAAGCCTGAATAAGTTCGACTCAAACTTTTTTTAACACAATGGCGGCTTACCACTTACCGTCATGCCGTCAATACTATCAATTGTGAATTGGGGCGAATTTAATTAAATTTAAACGGCTGAAGCTATAAAAATAGATATATAACCATTTCAAATGAAATAATTACCTGTTTCTTAATAATTCAATTATACAATCAAACGCAAAGACGAAATTTAAACTTAATATACTGACGAAATATCAACTAAAGTTTAAGTAATTCCATTGATTGAAGATGCCGGAAGTTTCCCATTAAGACAACTATTTTAAAAAAACAAAACATGTATACGACGAAACAATGTTTCAAATAAATTGAATAAACAATAATAAACAAATTTAGTATAATATTAAAGAAAACTTATTTATTTTCTAGTAAATATTTAATATTTACTTATAAACATTTAAATTATAAACATGTTGCAATTTTTTGTTTAAATAAAACAAATTTAATGTAAGGAATGGATAATGAGTAAAAAATTGTCTGTTAGTTTTACTGTTCCAATATAAAAAAATATATATATTAAAGCTTTTAAATTTAAAAATATAAATGATAATTAAATATTTTTTAAAGATATTTTTAAAATTAAATTTTATTATTATTATTATTATTATAAACTTGAAATCTTACCTGGAGTGTGTCTCAATTACTTTCAATTCAAAAATTTTATTGCGATAGAATACAATAATGATAAAAATATCTTAGGGCTGTTAACGATTAATTAAAATTTAATCGTTATATTTTGAAAAATTAACAATTAATTAATCGTTAATTTCGATTAAAGCCAAAAAATTAAAATGTATGATGCATAGTACGCCTATTAAACGTTCTTGTTGAAAATCTAAATAACACTGGAATGTCTCCTTTATTACTTTATATGTCATCTTTTCACCAACTACGCAAAAAGACAAGTATGTTGGCATTATTTGGTTCAAGTGATGAGCGGGTCTAATTGACAATATAACCAGCCGATCTGGACAATCCTTCACTTGGAACTGTAGTAACTGGTATGCACTAACCGGTCTTGGCAAGGAATTGCATTATCGGATATCGGTGTTTTCACCATTGTAGAGTGTCAATGGATTCGGGAAGTTTCATCTCCATTTTGTAACGCAGTAATTCATCAGAAGAGCTGTGGTCATTTTCTGTCTCTGAGTCAGACTCCATTACTGCCATTAGCTCAATAGGCTTTTCATTTGGTTTGATAAGTAGGCGAAGTGTTAGAACCATGGTAGGCAAAATTTATCAACATTTTGAACATTCCCGTCAGTCAATAGTTTAAAACCAAAATGTTCATGTAATTTATCAGCCACTATTTTTTTTTAAAAATTTATTATTTTTAAAAAAAAATTTATATATTTTTTAAAAATATTTTTTTTAAATTTCCAATAATTTTTAAGTGATGGGTCGACTAATCCGAAGCCCTAAAATATTTATATTGAATAGCTTAAATAAGAAAAACAAAACTTCATTAATTAATCATTATGGGTTCCCGGGCAAAAACGTTGCAACATTTTAAATTTAAAACCCCTACAGTATAGATTTTAGTCGGAATCATGCCTAATGTTTATATATAATACTATTATGTCAGAACTCGATAATTTGTGGAAAAAAATGTGTCTGTTCCCATGTGAAATAATTAATACTGATTTTTAAATTGAGCTAGATTACCTGTCACGCATTGCAGAAATGGCAGAAGAAAAAGATATTAAAAAAAACTTGAAGTCATTTTTATATTTTAAAATAAAATACTATACACCTTTACTTTGCGAGAGTGTAGGCTTACTCAACAGCTTTCCAAAATTTCATTGCGATCGGGTGAATAAAATAATATTTTTTTTAGCTTACATAAGAAAAGAAAACACATTAAGGTTCACCGGCCTAATTAGTGCAAGTTTAATTTAAAACCGTTATAAGGCTAATCATATCTTTAAAGGAAATCTATTATTTATTAAAAATTATTTATACTATTTAATACGAAAGATGTAATTATATTTAAAATCATGATATTAGTAATAGTATATTACTAATAAATATAAAGGCATATTATTTCGTAAGGACAAAAGAAAAAAAATAATATAGAATTAAATGTAAGTCAAGACTAGACTGCTAATACTAATACTAGGACTTCAGCTTACGACTATCGAGCGACCACTCTTTACCACGTTTTTTAATAACTTACTTTCAGTATTTATATACTGTATTGAAAATATTTATAGACGAACATAGATTACACTCCATTACTGTTAAAAAAGGGGAAACAGTGAAAAGTAGTCATTTACAACCATTTAGCGTTAAATAACAGTATAAATGTGTTAAAAAACATTGTATTTTTTACAGTATAAATTAATACCGGATTTTATTGTAAATGAACTTAAATTACATTACCGTACTGTTTTTTTAAAAAAACAGTAAAAAAATCTTCATTTACAGCAGTTTAGTGTAAAATAACGGTATAAACGTGTTAGGAAACATTGCATTTTTTACAGTGAAGATTTCTACAGTGGCGTTGGGTGTGGTACGCATCGCCCCACAAACCAGTCTAAGAGCTTGGTTTTGAAATCGGCCCAGGTCCTCGAAAACCGTTCTGCTCGCAAAGGCCTGGACGGTGAGGCTCTAGTCAATGGCGCCTCTAACTTTGCTGAGGTAAAGAGCTCTCAGCCTTCTTGTGAAAGTGCACCAAGTAGTGCTTTCTAGTTTTTTCACCAGGGATAATTGAGCAGTGGTTTTTGCGCGCAATTAACGTATATGGTTGTGTAGCTTTAGTTTTTGGTCCAGTCACACGCCCAAATACATTGGCTCCTTGTCTAAATTCAGCCATTTCTCGCAGATATTAAGCAAAACATCGTGTTTGAGTGCATTTCTTACATTTGTGAAAATGGAATGGACGGTTTATTGAGTGTTCACTATTAGTTTTCACTTTTTGGCATATGCTTCGATCTTATCGAGATCGTGCTGTAGTCTATTCTGCAAATTCACTACGTTTTTACCGGACGTCCAGACGACCAAGTCATCTGCGAAAATCGCGCACTGACTCTCGATAGACATTTGAATGTCGCAAACGTATGCTAGAAACAGCGTACAGCTCAAGGCATGGGAGTCCGTCTTCGAGCCGAGCATCACTGGATAGAGACTCCCCCATGAGGGTTCTGATCGTTCTATTCTCCAAAACTTGATTTTATCAAGGCATGCATTTTTGCTGTTATTCCCAATTGCTGGACCTTATAAATAAGTCCAGTATGCCAGACTTTGGCGTAAGCATGTTTTAGATAGAAAAACACAGCCACTGCTGTTTCAAAATAGCAGCTCAGTCCTGATAATTTGCACAAGTCGTACTACCTGGTCCATCGGCTGGCGTCCCTTAAGGAAGCCGCCCTGAGTCAGAGGAATGCACTTACTCTTTTCCAGAAACCAATAGAGCCTGGCGTTTACCATCCATTCAGCTATCTTTCCCAGACACGATTTCAAGGATATCGGACGATAACTGTTGTGGTATTCGCCTGATTTTCCTTCCTTTTGAATTGGGATAATTGTGGCTTTCTTCCACTGCTTCGGCAATATGCCAGTGGTCCAGGTCCTGTTAATACACTCGAGTAATTTATTTGTATACTTAACTAAATATTTCAAATTATCAGTTATTCAACGTTACTTCATTTCTTAAAATTTCCCTTGTGGTAGTTCCCTTATCTATTAAAGTTATCAGTGTGTACACGTGAATGTGTGCTTACTTGTCAGTGAGTTAATTTGTCGTGTGCTCACTTGTCAAGTGTTCAGTTTTTTGGGAACCTCGTGTGTATATACACTCAACTCTCGAATTCTGTCTGTGCCTCTTATCATCGACCCCTTACTTAACGTGTCTTTGTTTTATCGGGAATGTTTGGTATGTATATTCTGTATAGGGGAATACAAATGAAAAATAATAAAACAAACCTGTAAAAACAAAGTTTTCTACTATAAATCCCTTATATTTTAGTCATAATTAAAAGTATTGATTATGTTTCAACGCCACAAATATTTACGGACTGACACCGAGTGATGTGCACTGTCTTTTAACGGGGGATTGGTCGTGAGGGGTGTCGGCACGACGGTCGACGTCTAAGCGTCAACTCAAACTCACGTGGAAAAAAACAATAACAAACTGTGAATTTGATTTACATACCTCATATAAGTATTAACTAAAAATGCATTAATTTAATTACGGTACGTTCGATCAATCTGCAATTTTGAGACGATGCATTGTTAGGTCAGACGGGTCCGTGTGCCAAATGTCAGCTCGATCGGATCACGGGAAGTGGGTCATTTTCGACTTTTGTTTTTCCGCCCGCCCATGAGATGACGACAGACAGAGAGACAGAGACGGCGGTGAAGTTAATATAAGGGATTTAAAAAACAAACCCGTAAAAACAAAGTTTTTGACTATAAATCCCTTATATATGAGACAGAACTTAAAGTATTTACAAATATCTACAGACTGAATCTGTCTTTACTCCCCTTTGCTTTTAACCCAAAAAGGGTGGGGTGGGGGTGGGAGAGGGGAAAGGTCTTGTCACCGATCGCTGGGCCAAGTTCACCGTGAAACGCCAAATGTAAACAAAAGCACGCCGCTTTACCTGGTTTAAGCACGAGACGTGTTCACACCGGTGGCTGGCCTTAAGTCAAGTGACCCGTAAAATGTAAACGATAGAGACCTCTACATATAGTTTATATAGATAAACTAAAAATGCATTAATTTAATTACGGTACGTTCGATCGATCTGAAATTTTAAAACAATGCATTGTTAGGTTAGACGGGTCCGTGTGCCAAATTTCAGTTCGATTGGATCATGGGAAGTGGGTCATTTTTGACTTTTGTTTTTCCGCCCGCCGAGCCCAAGACAGAGAGAGATGATGAGACGCCGGTGAAGTTAATATAAGGGATTTAAAAATTATAAATGAACATCAATCGCCGCCATTATCCCTAAATGAATCAATTTCTTTGGCTAAATTATATCACTATTAAAATGTTTTATGAATTTATCCTTAAAAAAAATTCAACAAATTTTAAAAGATAAAATTAAATACAGTCGATTAGACTTGCCTTTTATATGCCGTTCTCTTTGCTAAATTGTTTTTTAATAGATAAGTGTTTTTCCTTAGACATTGACAGACAATAAAACAAGTTTTCACTTGACATGCACATTTTAATTTTAAGAAAAATTCAAATAACAAATACTCGTTAGTCTTTTAACATTGCTTAAATGTCTATAAGTGTCTATGTCTGTCTTTTGTGCGTGTCACTTTTTAAAAAAAATTATTTATTTATTTTTTAAATTTATTTATTTTTTTTAATTATTTTTTTTGTCAACACGATGGCTTTCAGTTAGGTGGACTAAATTTCAGATATTAGTCTTAGATCCAATGCGAGGGCTTCATGCAAATTTGGGCTATTTCCAGTAACCGTAAAGTAGTGGCACATTACAACACTGGAAGCCGTGGCGTAGCTAAGAGGGCAGGGGGGACATATGTCCCCGGGCACCACGCTAGGGGCCGCCAAAAATGAGTATTAAAACTAATTATTTAATTTTATTTTGATGCTAACTAATGAATCCCAAATACGTTTGCAAGATTGAATTTTGGAGTGCCGCAAAAATCTTCATTACAAACCAGTTGGCAAGCATGTTTTTGGGGCCCCCATTGAGCATTAAGGTTCGCCATTCTACTTATTAAAAAATGACACATGCACAATGTAGGATTGCTGATGGCGTTTAAAAAAAAACTGTGAGTTGCTGTGAGTGAGACTAGGGGGGCAGTAATAGACAAAGGCAATTCTATTAATAGAACAGACAGAGATCACACTAAAATCAACCTCATACTGTATGAGAATAACTATCGTGTCGAACAATCAGAATTCCAACACTGGTTTATACTTAACTTATTAATGTGTTGTTTAATATAAATGTAGCAAATATGTTGTTGTTTTAAATAATATTTTAAATCTAATTAATATTTCGGTAACTATATAATATAGTTATGTTAGAAAAACACCTACAATATGACCGAGAAAATCAAGGTTCAGTATCTTATTTATCACTCGAAATCCAAAATGAATTTATCCACCTACTTACATCGACTGTAAGGAATCAGCTGTTGAGTGAAATCAGAAAAAACAAAGACTACCGTATCTTAGTTGACTAACACCCGATCTAGGACACCAGATGTGGATTTTCAAACTAAAAAAGTAACCATCAAAGAATGATTTTTAGGTTTCGTTCAGATACATTCCAGAGACGCCGTCAGCCTTGAAAGAGTTATTGTAGATAAACTGGAATCTGATAACATACCTCTAGCCGACTGTCGGTCACAATGTTATGACAATGCTGCTGTAATCCGGCCTTCAACAGCGAATATGTGCCAGAAATCACAGCGAATTGTTCGTCAACTGTGACAACCACAGCTTAAACTTAGCAGGAGTACACTCAGCTAAACATGATCAAGTTGTTATCACGTATTTGGAACAGTTGAAAGTATATATTTGTTTTTCTCTTGTTTAACGACTCGTTGGGAAGAATTAAAAAGAGTTGTGCCAATCACAGTGAAGAGGGAGCCTGAAACACGCTGGAGTATACGATAAGAAGCTGTTTAGGTTATTTATGAAGGACTAGATAAACTAGTAGAGCTTTTGGAAAAAAAATATCAGAAGATGCAACTATGACGTCTGACACCAGAAGTGATGCAGACACTTTGCTGGCAGGTATATTAAACTTTAACTTCCTTGTTTTGTTACATATCTGGAACATCATACTTGGGATAATTGATCGTGTCCAGAAACGGTTGCAGGATCCTACTATGAATTTTAAGGAAGAAGCATCTGATCTTGAATCGCTGGAGCAAGAACTTGCCAACATTCGTGATAATTTGAACCAGGTTGCGGTAGACAATGGAAAAACAAGATTTACAACTTGGGGAATCGAGGCTGACAGAAGGATTAGACGACATCAGAGGATGCCTGGAGAATTAGCAAGAGATGCAGGATTTTCTGCAGACGAAGAAATTGCATGACGTCTAAAAACCTTAACTCCAAATTTGGATTTTTACTAGACGTCAAAACTCTTCTCGCGGAGACAAATGTCAATACACTTCGTCAAAACTGCTTAAATTTTGGAAATTTTTATAACACTGACGTCAGCGGTCACGAATTGTGCACATAAATCGGAAACTTCAAAATGCTGCTTAGTACCTGGACTGAATTTCTACCGGATACTCCTTTGGCTCTTCTTGGTTTTATTGCTTCATATGGAGATGACGTATTTCCGAATCTGCGCATTTCACTGCATTTTACTCCTAACAATTGCTGTTTCAATTGCAATCTGTGAGCGGTCCTTCAGAAAATTGAAACTTATTTTTTTCTTATTTACGTGCTTCAATGGGACAGAATCGCCTTAGTTATTTTGCGCTCCGTAGCATCGAAAGAGAAACACTTGATAATATTAATTTAGACAACGTGATTGACGAGTTTGTGACAGTCAAATCAAGGAGAATCAATTTGTTGAAGCATATTTCTATTCCAGTCAAGTATAGTTAGCAGAGTATATGTTTTTCCTTCAAATAAATTGTTTACAATCGTAAAGAGAATTATTAGTCTGTATTTTATTTCATTAAAATGCCAGATGCTTCGAAAATGAACCATATAAGCCGTAAAATTTAAAAATTTTCTTGGGGGCTCAGTGAGCGCAAACTTTGTGTCATGTCGCTGGGCGCAGATGACCCTAGCTACGCCACTGACTGGAACTCTTTACTTTTATATAAGAAATTTTAGAAATTTTAGGGAAGCTCACTATGTCTTTCATATTATTTTTTTCAAGCGCGGCCTAAAAACGTCACATGTAGAAACTCTTTCGAAAGTGACGGATTGCATTTAGTATGTACAACTAAAGAAGTTTATTATCAACCAGTAAAATGTTACATCAGAATAATTTATAATAAGGTAAACTGTGAACTAACCGATGTTGCCACTTACTGGTTTATTTTTTAAAACATGGTTAAAAGCTGATTTTCAAACCCAATTTCATAGTGTTTATAAGTAAAAATTGTAAAATTATGTAAAATATACTTAATTTGGCGATTTAAAAAAAAACATAAACAAACAAACAAACTTTTGAATACAAAAACGTAATCATTAAGTTATTAAACATGCATTTATTAATTTATTTATTAACAACGCAGAAATGAATTTTTTTTTGTTGAAAGTGTTTCTCATTTTGATAATCTCCAATATTCATCACTTACACTTTTATAATAATTATCATACATATGGTGATAATATTTTCAACAAAAATGGAATACCAAAATGGATGAAAATGACATGTAACAATTTTAGAATTTATTGTTGTTTCGAATGTAGCATAACTATTTTTTTAAATTTTAAAAACAGTCCGTCGAGGACCGAAGACATACCAGTTTATTGTCAAATCAAGAGTATATGGCCCATAATCAGTTGATGCCAAACTGCAGCTTATGTTTGCCAAAGAAGAATTTAAATCCTGGTTTATATGACGTCAGCGTCACCATGTCTGGTATTGTAACGAATAGTGAACGTGACATAATGTATGGAACAAACATAACACAGTCTTTTACTTTAGGTTTGTGGTTTGTAGATCATTAAGTAACTTAGATTCGCTTTGCTCTGTTCTTTTATTTTGGAACAAGTTTTTATTATTTTATTCTTAAGATCATTTTACCCATATGTTAATTGATATGTACTTTGAAAACGAACAATATTAACAATAAACAACACGCATCCATACACAACATACAACTATAAACAGAAAACAAGATGTTGTAACAAAAATGTTTTCATAGACCTCTAATTAGCATTCTCTGTTATCAATTTTAACAATAACAATATATGTTATTCTTTAAAAAATAAATTTTGTAACAGTGTCGGAACAATAATATTTTGCTTTACAGGATATATAAATAAATGTATACTGTGGTAATGCACATTTAAAATTTTATAAGTATTTTTTAAAATGATTTTGAATTAAATGACTTCGTTGTTTAATTATTCTATAGTAAGGCTTCAAAAACTGTTTTTAAAACTATCTTTTAATGAATTATTTTGCAGATCATATCAAAATTTAGACCTATGTTGTTTTCTTTAAAATTTGCAAGCTATGTTTAAATAGCTTTAAATTTTACTCATAACATAGATAAGAAGTTGGAATTTTTTACATACTCATAAAGGTTAATAAGAAAGATCGAGGGGACATAAACGAGTAACAAAATATATATTCATGTATTAACCTCCAAGCGCATATCTTTTGGATAAAGGGTGCTTTCAAATTTTTTTTCATTAACGAAATTTTATTTGAATTGTTTTATTTTATTTGAAGCAACCCCTAGAGCTTATTTCCAGAACTGCCCAGAATCTGCCAGTGAACATACACATGTGGTGTGTAACTGTACAGCAGAGTCATCGCAACCTGTTGATGTTTCTGTGGCCTGGTATGATTCTAATAGGACTATTCTACAACACGGGAAATCATCACAAGTCATTAGTTTCAATGTGAACAGGCTGCTATCAGGTAGGCACTGAGAGATGCACTATGCTGACTTAGAGTGTAGATAATTCTCATAAGATACGAAGACTGCTATTATGTAAATTTGTGGTGCTACATTACGTGAAAGGAATGATACGAAAACAAATTGTTGTACTTTACACATAGTTTTAAAATTATTATTAGAAAATAATTAAAGATTTGACTCTACTATGAGTTCTATCCAGTATACAATGTATTTAAATGAATATACATTGATACATTTAGTTAGTAATGATTTATGGAGTTTTGATGAACTTTTAAATAAAATTCTCCTAAAATAAACAATAAATTATCTTGATTGGTAAGTTTTTAATTAAAAAAAAATTATTAAAAGATATATTATGAAATTAAGTTGACATTTTTGCTCAACTTTAAAATTGTTCAATTTATATTATTTGCATAATTAAGATTACTCACTTTCTTTTAGTACCATAACCAACTCCTACCCCTCAATAAAGGGGAAATATATACAATGAGGAGCCCAAAAATTATACAATTTTTAAAAAAAAAGTTGTGATAATTATAATTTTAAACAATTATAGGAAGTAAAAACATAAATAAAAAAAACATAAATGATTAAATTAACTCCAAAATTACCAAGTAAGTTTTTAAACATTTTATAAAAGAGCATGGAAATTAGCAAATAATGTCCTTTTTAATGACAAAATATATTTAGCGATCACTTCATTATGTCACAATAAGGTTTCTCAGAATTATTTCGTTTACATTTTAAAATTTCTTTTATCTTCTTCCAGGCTTTTATTACTGTCAAGCAATCAACACACTTGGATGGCGGAGTGAAAAATTGTTTTATAATTTAACTGTTTTATGTAATTTTCATTTCATTAATAACATTTTTTCGATTAAGTTTCGTTTGCAGATATTGCATAATCTCTTTCTCACGCTCTCTCACTTATCTCTCACGCACTATGCTCCCTCTATCTCTCTTTATCTCTCTTTCTCTCTATGTATATATATACATATACACGCGCACACACACGCACACGCACATATACATATATGTGTGTGTGTATGAATATTTTATAAAATAACATTTTTAAACATTGTGTTTTTAAATATTTTAGAATAGACGTAATTGTATGTTTTTTAATTTATCATTACTTTGAAAAGCGAGAAACTTTATATTGCTAATTCTTTCAGTTCCAGCTACAATACATAATTTGACTGCCAACGGCAATGCTATAAGTACGACAATAGAACGAAATTCCAGTGTTGCACTTCATTGCCATGCTGAGGGATATCCCATCAAAGAACTTAGACTTTACAACGGTCCGTTTATTATAGGCCAGGCCATCCGAACAATTGACGTCAATTACAGCATGTCGTGTGAAAGTGTTAACACCATCATGTGTTTAGTCATTCAAGACATTATGGTTGAGATAAGAAGAAATATGAGTGTTTATGTGAAATGTAAGTATATATAATTGTAGAGTTTATTCAAGAAAAAAATATATTCTTACATTTTAAATATATATATTTTACATTCATAATCACATACGATTAAGGAAATGCTTTATGTCATCATAATTGTTCCAAACCAGAGCATTCAACATCGGTGCGAATCCATATTTAAACAGGTTGACGTTATTGGCACCCGATTTTGATTTTCTTGAATTTTTTCTACAATTTTTGAGCAAAATATTATATTATCGTCATCTATTTAGAGGCTATTCCTCTTTCCATTGTTTTTTTCTGTTTTAATCAGAACTTTAAGATAGATGTGTGAAATACCATTTTTATCAACGGAAAAAGGAGTATTTAAAATATCCTTCAACATTATTTACGTATTCTAAAGCCAACACATGTTTTTTGCAGGTCCTTTCAAATTATCACATCCAAAAGAGGTTACACCACTTATCAAACTTTCTCACCAAAACAGATCAATTGTGTTACACATGTTTGGTTATCCCAAACCTGTAAGCTATATGTTGATCCAAAACAATAACTTAGTGAGGAGCTTCAAGAACGTTTCCAGGCTGGCAATGGACGATAAATACAAGATAGAATATCAAGAAGACGTCAGCCCTTACGGAACACTAAATCTGACTTTTTTAAGCTTACTTGAAACAGAGAGAACTCACTATTTACTCATCATAGACAACGGAAATGTAGAAACACTTGAATGCCGATTTACAATTCAGACAGGTTGGTATTATAAAATTCTTTCACTGATTATTTTATCTTCATAACATATAAAATATTAAAACTATATATATATATATATATATATATATGTATATATATATAAAACCGGGGCAAGGTGGTCGATTGGCAAGCGTTCGGCTTCCGTGCCGATGGAGAAGGTTCATGACTCACGGACTTGTTCCCTGAGTCTAACCTGCTCCGATTGGCTAGCTAAGACTAGTTAGGGACACACATGAGATTTGGTAATTCGTGATATATACATACACACACATATATATATATATATATATATATATATATATATATATATATATATATATATATATATACGCGCGCGTGCGCGTGCGTGTGCATTACGGAGCAATTAAAACCAAAGTAAATTTACAAATATATATATGTATATATATATATATATATATATATATATATATATACACATATATATATAACTATATATGTTTTCACTATGATATATTAGTTATATATTAAAGTTATGATTTGTTTCGACATGTATCGTCTGATCATAACATTCCATCCATTCGCTTATGGCTAATTTTATTTATTATGTATATACATTGAATATGCATCCATTAAATACACAGACACACATATATACATATATATATATATATATATATATATATATATATTTGTGAACAGTTTTGTATAAATAGTTTACTATTTTATAACTATCTTCTATATGTTTATGTTTTAAAATTCCACATTCTTGTTTATATATGAGATTTGTGTATAAATACATACAATATTGGATCCTACGCAAAGTTTCAAGCTTCTTTCAAATTTATTATACTAGATTATAATCGTTAATTTTGTTTAATTAGTTTGATTAATCATTTAGGTGGTTCTGAAGTTGTCTTTGAAAATGCTTTTTTAACACCTTGAGTAGTATAATATTTAACCACCGAGAAATTACGCTGACACTAAATGATAATTGCGTACTTGCACAAAATAAATTATGTTTTTTTTTCTTTTCAATTAGGAGCAGATACTGTTTACTTTGACGATGGAAGAAATTATACAGTCTGGATACTTGCTATTGGCAATGTATTGATGGTTCTAGCAGCCATGTCCTTTTGTGTCTGCTATTATTGTAAAAGAAAAAGTAATACATATATATTTTTATTTAAATTAAATATCACATATAATAATAAAAATGTTAAATCGATTTTTAAATCTAAAAATAACTTTAAAAAATTAATTATGTATACATATAATAATTAATAATATTTATGCTATAAAAATTGAAAATTATGTTGAAAATACATTTTTTAAAGCTCCTCGTACAGTCCAAGACAATGCACCTTCCAGGCGACAAGATAGCGTATTTTATGAAACTATGGATTCCATTAGACGAGCCTCCATCGTTGAGAATTCTGAAATTATCACAGTGTCCGATCTTCATAATAGCGAATCAACGTATTCTTCTATAGAGGAGCCGTCTGTTGTAGAAGTTATTCAACTTGTCAGTGAAGTCAGCTGTATTACCGTAACTAAGAACTCATATGACCCTCTGGACAACGACCGACTGGGCGAATACTCGAGTAATTATTTGAGTGTGAATCAGAAAGGTTATGACTCGGACACTGATTATATAACGCCGATAGACGAGAATCTCGTAACAGAAGAGGGTTACATAACTGTCATTGACTACATTACATTTTCAAATGATGAAAGTGTCACCGCTGAAAAAGGAGGGTATTCTGAGGATAAGGATTATATCACTGTTGTGGATAATCCTTGAGACGAAACGATCAGCGATTCTGTCAGTCATGAAGTTAACAGTATGGTAATCAATATTTGATGTAACATTTAAACACTATACTTTGTTTCCTTTAATTTTTTGTTCATATGTGCGTCAATGGGATCTGCATTATTTTTTGTGTTACTCATTTTTGTACATGCTACAGAAACCAGTGTGTTAGGAAGTTTGAGATTAGAAACACATATGTGGCAAGGGGCTACTCCAAAATCTTGATTTATGAAAGTTTTTGATTTCCTACAGTAGATATAAGAATCTTCTTTGTACATTCAATCTCGAAATAATAAACTTGTTCTCGTTTCTGAATTGTAAAAAGCTGAGAAAAGAGAAATCGAGTAAAAATTTTATTCTGTAAATGACACTACTCACAGCGAAAAACATCTGGTTTCTTTAAATGAGAAGTGTTAATATATATCTTAAAAATTGAACACCCATATTGAAAGAATGTTATGAATAATTTTCAGTACTTCCATTTACGTATTCATAAATAACGCTATGTTATCAATTAGTATAACATTTACATAAACCATTACTTGAAAAAAAAATTGCTGTTTAAAAAATGCATTTATGTTAAAATATTCAATCAGATTTAAAAATTATGTATAATAAGTCAATTATTATTTTAAAATTAGTTATATCTCTATGGGATAAAATAAAATAGTAACAAAAATATTAATCAGCAACAGAAATAAAGCATGGAATTTAAGTAATACAGCCACCAAAGGAAAAAAAATGAAGCTAAAAACATACAAAATGAGCAGTCAAATAATATTTCGAGATATTTATAAATTAATACACATGTAACATTTATAACATTTTAATAGCTTAATTTAAGTTCATCTAAAATATATATTTCTTCAATTTTCTAGTGATTCGTAATCTTTGAAATTCGGCTCTATTTATCTTTAAATTCATCAACATTTTTATTTCGAAACCGATTTTAATTTCGTTTCACTGACGAACATGAAATGCACATTTATATTTATTTTTTATTCCTATTTTGTCTTCAAATACAATGATATGATGATATTTAAGAAATCAAAATTGTAAAAAAATATAAGTAAATAAATAATTATATTTTAAAAAAAATTAAAGTTGATAATCTTAATACCATTGATCCTACATGTGGAAGAAAATCAGAAGCCCCGAGCCCAATGCTCTTCATGGGTCTTCCTGAGAGACCCTACCAGGTATCTGGCCCCCTCTCCCAAGAGGACGTAACAGCTGGGACCCCGGAGCGATCGCTTCTGAAGCGGCCACCTGGGCATCCAAGACAGAAAGTCGAAAATGCCTCCCACTAAATTGACCTCACAAGGAGGGGTGGAATTCCCTACATCGACCAGCTACCACTTTGGCGCCACCCCCGGCAAAGCATACGAGTCTCAATGGTTTGGACCGCAGCTTGTCGGGGGATCATCAATGACCTACCTAGGGTGCAACCCCCAGTGGAAGGTTTTCTCAGCGCTGGCGTCCGATGAGTTCTTCGCGGTTCCTTTTGCTAATACGTACTGGTGCTCCTGGCCCTAAACAGGCACCACTAAATGGCATTGCTAGTAGAATGAGGGGGACGAAACGGTCGCTTCGGAGTAACCCAACCCTCATCGGGTACTTTGGTTTTCATCAACGAAATTGCATCTAAGATGCTTTGTCTAAGATCCGTAAAGTGACTGTAATCATATGTGACTAGCACCTAACACCTAACTTATCGGGCTTCGGCATTGCCTGCCAGGAGTTCTCGGTTTCGGGTCACGGGTCGCGGTCAGGTCCGTGACCCAAGACCCTACTTGTCCGTCGAGCCCCGTAGAGGCCATCCATTCTCGACGATTAAAGTATTCATGTAAACAATCTTTCTAATAGTATATACACACACATATACACACACACATATATATATATATGTGGGCTGCGGAAATTAACGATTAATTTCTAGATTAATCGTTAAAATTTTTTATAGATTAAACTTGTTTTAATCGATAAAAATTCGATTAAAATTAAAGAAAATATTTATAATATTTTAAAAAAATAAATTATTAATAACTAATTATTAATAATTAATATTAATTTATTTATTTTTTTACGTACAAACGTCTCCCGCGTAATATAATTAATTTTATGATTTTATGTGGACCGGCAGACGTCAACTAAAAAATGGCTGACAGCATCAGCGCAGTTAAATTTAAACATATATCTTGAAAGGTAAGTAAATAGTATTGTTTTTTAGCTAACTGCGGATGGCACAGTCGAAGATGGTGAAAAAAGTTTACTGTGTTCACTGCAATAAACAATTCTCTTTTGAAGGAGCAAAAACATCGCTGACGTGCCACCTTCAGCACAAACATCCGATCAAGTATCAACACATTGTCATAAAATTTAGTTCAAAATATTCTTAATTTTCAAATTCCGTGAGACAGGGGTAATAACTCAATAAAATAAAAAAGACAATTACATGTTATTTTACTTCCCTTGAAATGTTCAGTTTAATGTCGTCATACATGTCTATTTTTGGCTTTAATCGAAATTAACGATTAATTAATCGTTAATTTTTCAAAAGATAACGATTAAATTTATATTAATCGATCACAGCCCTAATATAAATATATATAACTAGAAATATACCTGCATATAGTAGCGGGAGTGTGCTGACCCTTTTTCACAGTATTAGTTGCTGGTTATTACAATTTTTATTTGCCAATTTATATTTCAGATTCATCTTTTAGTTAACATCTTATGGGAAACAGAGATATTCCATTTTAAGGGAAAAAATAACAAATATAATTTAATATATATATAAAAAAAAAGCAAAAAAAAACCAGACACAATTATTTAATTTTTACCATTTTACCGCGTGAGTTGTTTTCACTTAATGCAGTGCCTTTTTACATTACCTTACTATTTTTAAGATATGATTTATCAAATAATGAATCTTGTCGACCATAATAACTAAATTTACTATTTCATTCCCAGTTGTACTAAATAAACATAAATGATAGGTTTTCCGAAAGACCTCTACCACCCTCGTCACTCAAAAATTGCATATATAATTACGACACTGCATAGTAACACAATTTTAAGTAGTACAATATTTGTAACTGCGTCTATGAGATAAAGAACATATGGCACTATCCCTTAAAAAGGCAAACGCTACATAACTCATAGCACCAATAAACAAAATTATAATTGTACTTTCTAAAATACTTTTTTTTTAAAAACGTCGTATTAAAATGATTTCAAGAAAATGTGCACACCATATTTAGATAATAAAAGATTATAGAAAGCTGGCCGCATAAAATAAAGTCTTGTTATGACCTAAATGTACTGGACCACAATAACACTTCCTTTGGATGTATTAACGGTAGCCGAAGTAGGGATATAATATTTAATAAATTTTATGTCTCTAAATTGTACGATTTATATTTACGGTTTTTATGCAAGATGTATAATTTCAAAAAGGAATTCTTCTTTTTTTTTGTTCCGTATTTCTGATAAGGCATCATATTTTGTAAATTATATTCAATACACACACACCAGATTTTGTTTCTGAAGAAAAAAAATATATAAATATCCAAAATATAAAAAAAAATTCAACCTTCCGTTAATAAGCACATCTGAAAAATGATTAAAAGTAACTTTAGAAATGGCCTATGTTATTCCGACAGCCAAGGAATGAACATAACATGTTCAATTCGCAATTCATATTAATTAATCGTTTTCAGGATCATATTATTAAATTTAGTCAACTTCTGTTAATACGTTCGGTAGCGAAAGTTTATAATGAATAGT
>CALYLW010000573.1:698753-729192 GCA_944989445.1 Ampullaceana balthica
AAAAAATCTGTGCTAATTCTTTCTTGTGCATCTATGTATATCTCCTTCATATGTAAATTGTTTTATTTATTTTATCGAAACGTCCGGGGTCGAATCGCCCGGGGTCGAATCGTCCGTGGTCGAACCGTCCGTGGTCGACCCGACCGGGGTCGAAACGTCCTGGGGTCGAACAGTCCTGTGGTCGAATTGGCAGGGTCGAACCGTCCGGGTTCGAATCGTCCGGGGTCGAAGTGTCCGACCACCGAAATAGTTGAGCGAGACATTGGACAATGGCCATGAGACGTTGAAATACACTATACAAACTAGCCTTTTCAGTGTTTATTATTTTTTGGCTGGGCTTGTCAATTGTCATTGTTCTGTTAGCCTGTTTTTCCATCTCAAACTATTCCAAAGTAGATGAAATATTATGTCCCTTTGATTTATCATGATCAGACAGTCTTTTTAAATCCCTTATATTAACTTCACCGGCGTCTCTCTCTCTCTCTCTCTCTCTCTGTCTTGGGCGGGCGGAAAAACAGAAGTCAAAAATGACCAACTTCCCATGATCCGATCGAACTGAAATTTGGCACACGGACCCGTCTAACCTAACAATGCATCGTATCAAAATGTCAGATCGATCAAACGTACCGTAATTAAATTAATGCATTTTTAGTTTATCCTTATATGAGGTATGTAATTTAAATTCACGGTTTGTTATTGTTTTTTTCCCACGTGAAATTTTGAGCTGACGCATTGAGGCGACCCAACGAAGCGACGGGGCGCTTTTGTTTACATTTTACGTGTCACTCTGAGCTCGGTCAAGCGAATCGGTGACCAGACTTTTCCCCTCTCCCCCCCCACCCCCCCCTCCCCCCCACCCACCCCCCCCACTAGGGTTATGATGCAAAGTTGAGTTAAGACAAATTCAGTCTGTAAATGTTTGAAAATAATCAATACTGTTAGTTATGTCTCATATATAAGGGATTTATAGTCAAAAACTTTGTTTTTACGGGTTTGTTTTATTAAATCCCTTATATTAACTTCACCGGCGTCTCTCTCTCTCTCTCTGTCTTGGGCGGGCGGAAAAACAGAAGTCAAAAATGACCCACTTCCCGTGATCCGATCGAACTGAAATTTGGCACACGGACCCGTCTAACGTAACAATGCATCGTATCAAAATTTCAGATCGATCGAACGTACCGTACTAAAATTAATGCATTTTTAGTTTATCCTTATATGAGGTACGTAATTCAAATTCACGGTTACCCTAGCAAGTTAAAGCCTAAAAGTGGCGTTCTCGTTTTTAAAATGTTCTGAATACATAAATTATTACTAAAATACGCTAGGAAAAATACTTTTTGCATTAGGATAGAGGATGATTATAATATGTTATTATATTAGTATGGACTGTTTCTAATTATTTTATCCTGAAAAAAAAATCTTTCTTGATACATTGTTATAAAAAAAAGTTTTTGCGTAATAGAAGTAAAATTGTAAAAAGCAGTAAAAATGTTTAGTCTAAGCGCGGGCCCTGAAAAGCGCGGGGCCGGCCCTGGTTTCAGTTTAGAGAAAGATCTCTCACAAGCTACTTGGGTAGACGACAGAGTCAATAAAAATTTATATGCGCTAAAGAGATGTTTGTACGTTTGCCCATAGAAACTGTAATAGTTTGTGCTGCGGCGCCGTGGCGCCTGCGGCGCCCCTTTTTTACACAAAGTATTTTATAAATGTTTTTTTTTGCAAAAGCCCAAGTATGTAATTCAAATTCACGGTTTGTTATTGTTTTTTTTCCCACGTGAGAGTTTGAGTTGACGCTTTGACGTCGACCCATCGAAGTACCGGCGTGCTTTTGTTTACATTTTACGTGTCATGCTGAACTCGCAGGGTTATGAAGCAAAGTTGATTTAAGACTGATTCAGTCTGTAAATGGTTTGTTTGTTTTATTTAAATCCCTTATATTAACTTCACCGCCGTCTCTGTCTTTCGTTCGTCGTCGGGCGGGCAGAAAAACAAAAGTAAATAAAACAAACCCGTAAAAACAAAGTTTTTGACTATAAATCCCTTATATATGAGACATAACTAACAGTATTGATTATTCTCAAACACGATAAACATTTACAGACTGAATCTGTCGTAACTCAACTTTGCTTCATAACCCTGGGGGGTGGTAGAGGGGGAAAAGTCTGGTCACCGATTCGCTTGACCGAGCTCAGCGTGACACGTAAAATGTAAACAAAAGCACGCCGGTGCTTCGATGGGTCGCCTCAACGCGTCAACTCAAACTTTCACGTGGACAAAAAAACAATAACAAACAGTGAGTTTGAATTACATACGTTATATAAGGATAAACTAAAATGCATTAATTACGGTACGTTCGATCGATCTGAAATTTTGATACGATGCATTGTTAGGTGAGACGGGTACGTGTGCCAAATGTCAGCTCGATCGGATCACGGGAAGTGGGTCATTTTGGACTTTTGTTTTTCCGCCCGCCCAAGACAGAGAGAGATGATGACAGACAGA
The DNA here is from genome assembly GCA_944989445.1 of Ampullaceana balthica. Lineage (NCBI taxonomy): Eukaryota > Metazoa > Mollusca > Gastropoda > Lymnaeidae > Ampullaceana > Ampullaceana balthica. Next base: position 701,256 of record CALYLW010000573.1, read on the forward strand.
CAGAGAGAGACGCCGGTGAAGTTAATATAAGGGATTTAAAAATGTCATTCATTTAATTAAAAACGATTTTTTTAGTTCAATTCTTGTCTTACATATAATGGGAACAATTTCCTTCCTTAAATTGTTGTCATAAGTCATTAAAGAGTGCACGATGACTAATGGGAGCAAACATAAAAGCGTCATACCCTGTTTGGTAGTCCATTTTGAAACATTAGCAGCTATTACAACAACCACCTCCTATCTTTTCTGCGCTCTTTTGTTGTGTGCTTTTATACTGTTCACCGTCCCGAAATTAATTAGTAAGTTACTCTAAGCAGTGGCGTCACTAGGGGGATGCGAGGCGTTCTGACCGCACTGGATGACACCATCACAAGGGGTGACACCAAAATGTAAAATTCTGTATGTTCCCGTTATTTGGCACTGGAAGACTAGGAGGAGTTCTATGTATTAAGTCGTGAGCAATGTTCCCTTTAAGTTGCGCGGCTGCGTGGGCAACTCATATATTTTAAAAACGCCGCGCAACAGTTTTGAATACCGGGCAGCAAATTTAGTAAAATATTGCACACAAAATGAGTGCTGTGCAACTTTACACACGAATGTTTTTACTTTGTACACGGACAAAACAAATTTTAGAGGGAACATTGGTCGTGAAGGGGTGATCCCATGAGCTACTGCCCCGGATGACACCAACACTAGTGACGCCTCTGCCTTGATGTAAACACGGGAATTTGGTAAACGGGGGCTGGAGTGAAACCAGTGAGCCATGGAGGACAACTCTAGCAGACGACTATACATTCTAAATAGTGATAAATAGAGATAAACTAAAAATTGATTAATTTAATTACGGTACATTTGATCGATCTGAAATTTTGAGACAATGCAATGTCATCAAAGATCTATCTGTGGTAAAATTTTGAGATCTCTAGGACTATCAGAAGTGGTTTAATTTTACGTTTCAAGATTTGAAGTAAGGATGGATGGATGGATACAACATACAAACAGTGTGACTTAAATAAAAGCGTGTAAAATGACCCACTTCCCGTGAAGGCATCGAGCTGAAATTCGGCACACGGACCCGTGCCACCTAACAATGCATCGTATAAAAATTCAGATCGATCGAACGTACAGTTATTAAATTAATGCATTTTTATTTTATCTATATAAACTATATGTAGCGGTCGCTATAGTTTACATTTTACGGGTCACTTGACTTCACGCCAGCCAGCGGTGAACACATCTCGTGTTTTAACCAGGTGGTTTACACCAGGAGTTGAGTTAACGCGTTGACGCCACCCATCCATGTCCACATACCCTCCCCCTTCCCCCAGTTTTAAACCATGGGAGATAATTTCGGTTTCAGTCTGTAAATGTTTGTCGCGTTTGAACATAAATAATACTTTTAGCTAGGTCTCATATATAAGGGATTTATAGTCAAAAACTTTGTTTTTACGGGGTTGTTTATTATAAATTCCCGTATATTAACTTCACCGCCGTCTCTGTCTCTCTGTCATGGGCGGGCGGAAAAACAAAAGTCAAAAATGACACACTTCCCGTAAAGCCATCGAGCTGAAATTCGGCACACGGACCCGTGTCACCTAGCAATGCATCGTATAAAAATTTCAGATCGATCGAACGTACCGTAATTAAATTCATGCATTTTTATTTTATCTATATACGACGTATGTAATTCAATTTCACGGTTTCTTATCGTTTTTTTCACGTGACAGCTCAGTTCACGCGTTGACGCCACATGGTCGATGTACCGGCGTGCTTTTGTCTACATTTTACCTGTCACGCTGAGCTCGATCCAGTGATCGGTGACCAGACCTTTCCCCTCCCCCACCCCACCCCCCCGGTTATAAAGCAAATGGGAGTTAAGACAGATTCAGTCTGTAAATGTTTGTCGCCTTTGAACATAATCAATACTGTTAGTTATGTCTCATATATAAGGGATTTATAGTCAAAAACTTTGTTTTTACGGGTTTGTTTGATTAAATCCCTTATATTGACTTCAACGCCGTCTCTCTCTGTCTCTCTGTCGTTCGTCGTCGGGCGGGTGGAAAAACAAAAGTAAAAAATGACCCCTCCCCGTGAAGACATCGAGCTGAAATTTGGCACACGGACCCGTGTCACCTAACAATGTATCGTATCAAAACTTCAGATCGATCGAACGTACAGTTATTAAATTGATGCATTTTTAGTTTATCTCTATACAACGTATGTAATTCAATTTCACTGTTTGTTATTGTTGTTTTTTCACGTGACAGCTCAGTTCGCGCGTTGATGCCACATCGTCAATGTACCGGCGTGCTTTTGTCTACATTTTACGTGTCATGCTGAGCTCGGTCCATCGATTCGTGACCAGAGCTTTCCCCTCCCCCCCCCCTGGGTTGTAAAGGAAAGGGAAGTTAAGACAGATTCAAGCTGTAAATGTTTGTCGCGTTTGAATATAATCAATACTTTTAGTTATGTCTAATATATATAAGGGATTTATAGTCAAAAAACTTTGTTTTTTACGTGTCTTTTTTATTTTTAAATGACATTTTAGTTTTAAGGGCCGTCGATTCCGATAAATGACGTGACGATGTGTGATGAGGGGGGGGTGGGTAACGAAATCTGACGTCATATCAAAACGGGCTAAAAAGGGCTACTTTAAATAAAAATCCCTTTTAAATATTTGATTGTTTTATTTTGTATCTTATCTTATCTATACAGACGATCCTTCTATGCAGAAGATAATTGCATCCACAGACCATGACAGATGATATGTTGGCAAGTGATGCAGCATTCACAGGCCACGGCTTTGTGGGTTCCACGCATTACGCAGCCGGAGCTGGGTGACTCAGGGGCGCCCTAGACCCCGAGAGCAAATCCTCACATGGATTCGAAGCCGTAAGCATCAGTACGCCAGTCGTACACGCTGCCACTCGACCACCGCGTCGTCGTCCCCCCCCCCACGTCAATTTTTTATTGACGTTTTCAATGACTTCACGAGTGTTACTTACACCAAATACATATTTAAATGGAAAAAAAGTAATTTGCAACACGCTAATTTTTTATTAGAAATAAAAGGCTTTAGGAGGGGTGGGGGTCGTAAAAGCCTTGTGACGTCAAATTGGATTTATGTTTTTTTGTGACGAATTGTGACGAGGTGGGTAGGGTAAAAATCGGTCAAAATCGCGTGCCATCATTTATGGAGGCCCCTTACAAATTACTTACAAAATTGTTTTTTTCTTTTATTTCTTTTATTTTTTTTAAATTCGTTTTATTTATGCAAGAAGTATATCCTAAAATCATGAATTGTAATGTAATTTATACATATTTATTTTTTATTTTTTAAATTGTTTTGACAGGTTTATTGTGAACATGGGGCAATCTCGAACAGCAATAAATCAGTCATATGAGAGAAATAACGATAGTCATGAGAAATTAAAATGTGAGAGAACATGCTTAACTTGGGAGAGGGTCTCTATGAGATAGTGCGGGGGATGTTATTTATGTGAAAATTTAATGCCTTCCTAGAATTGTTTCACTTGAAAACTTTTGTATGAAAACAACGTTCGGTACGGACCGGTTGTTGCTATCCTTACCTAAAATTTCTAGTTGCTACCCTGCAACTTGTAAAATATTAATTAACCTTAAAAACACTTTTTAAAAACTAGTCTTATATTAAAAATGCACTAATTTTCTACTTTTTAGTCTACGCATTTTACAGTAAGTGCAAAGCCAGCTTACCTTTTGACTATAAATCCCTTAAATATGAGACATAACTAAAAGTAGTGATTATGTTCAAACGCGACATTTACAGACTGAAACAGAATTATCTCCCCTGGTTTTTATCTACCCTGGGCGCAGGGACGTTAGGGGGTGTGAACAGTGACGGTCGGCGTCAACGCGTGAACTGGGCACGTGAAAAAATTATAAACAAATAGTTGGACGGACGGTTCCGATTAAACTTACAAAGCAAGCCAATATAAGACTAGTAAAAAACAAACCCGTAAAAACAAAGTTTTTGACTATAAATCCCTTATATATGAGACATAACTAACAGAATTGATTCTTTTCAAACATTTACAGACTGAATCTGTCTTAACTCAAGTTTGCTTCATAACCCCGAGGGTGAGAGGGGAAAAGTCTGGTCACCGATTCGCTTGACCGAGCTCAGCGTGACACGTAAAATGTAAACAAAAGCGCCGCGGTGCTTCGATGGGCCGCCTCAACGCGTCTACTCAATTTTCACGTGGAAAAAAAACAACAAACAGTGAATTTGAATTACATACCTCATATAAGGATAAACTAAAAATGCATTAATTTAATTACGGTACGATCGATCGATCTGAAATTTTGATACGATGCATTGTTTGGTGAGACGGGTCCGTGTGCCAAATTTCAGCTCGATCGGATCACTGGAAGTGGGTCATTTTTGGACTTTTCTTTTTCCGCCCGCCCAGCCCATGAGATGATGAGAGAGATGATGAGATGACGACAGAGACGGCCGCGAAGTTAATATAAGGGATTTAATAAAAAACAAACCCGTAAAAACAAAGTTTTTGACTATAAATCCCTTATATATGAGACATAACTAACAGTATTGATTATTTTCAAACATTTACAGACTGAATCTGTCTTAACTCAACTTTGCATCATAACCCTAGTGGGGGGGAGGGGTGGGTGGGGGGGAGAGGGGAAAAAGTCTGGTCACCGATTCGCTTGACCGAGCTCAGAGTGACACGTAAAATGTAAACAAAAGCGCCCGTCGCTTCGTTGGGTCGCCTCAATGCGTCAGCTCAAAATTTCACGTGGCAAAAAAACAATAACAAACCGTGAATTTAAATTACATACCTCATATAAGGATAAACTAAAACTGCATTAATTTAATTACGGTACGTTCGATCGATCTGAAATTTTGATACGATGCATTGTTAGGTTAGACGGGTCCGTGTGCCAAATTTCAGTTCGATCGGATCATGGGAAGTGGGTCATTTTTGACTTCTGTTTTTCCGCCCGCCGAGCCCAAGACAGAGAGAGATGATGAGACGGCCGCGAAGTTAATATAAGGGATTTAATAAACAAACCCGCAAAAACAAAGTTTTTGACTATAAATCCCTTATATATGAGACATAACTAACAGTATTGATTATTTTCAAACATTTACAGACTGAATCTGTCTTAACTCAACTTTGCATCATAACCCTAGTGGGGGGGGAGGGGTGGGTGGGGGGGGAGAGGGGAAAAGTCTGGTCACCGATTCGCTTGACCGAGCTCAGAGTGACACGTAAAATGTAAACAAAAGCGCCCGTCGCTTCGTTGGGTCGCCTCAATGCGTCAGCTCAAAATTTCACGTGGGCAAAAAAACAATAACAAACCGTGAATTTAAATTACATACCTCATATAAGGATAAACTAAAAATGCATTAATTTAATTACGGTACGTTCGATCGATCTGAAATTTTGATACGATGCATTGTTAGGTTAGACGGGTCCGTGTGCCAAATTTCAGTTCGATCGGATCATGGGAAGTGGGTCATTTTTGACTTTTGTTTTTCCGCCCGCCGAGCTCATGAGAGAGATGATGAGAGAGACGGCCGCGAAGTTAATATAAGGGATTTAAAAATGACCCACTTCCCGCAAAGCCATCAAGCTGAAATTTAGCACACGGACCCGTGTTACCCAGCATCGTATCAAAATTTCAGATCGATCGAACGTACTGTTATTAAATTAATGCATTTTTAGTTTATCTATATAAAACTATATGTAGCAGTCGCTATTGTTTACATTTGACGGGTCACTTGACATCATGCCAGCCATCGATGACCGCATCTCGTTGAGGAGGAGCTCACTCAGTTTTAGGCTGTAAATGTTTGTCGCGTTGGAACATAATCAATACTTTAAGTTTGCTCACATATAAGGGATTTATTGTCAAAAACGTTGTTTTTACGGGGTTGTTTTATTAAAGATTAATTATTATATTGATATCACCGTTCCTGGCGGCCCACCTGGGGATTTACCCGGTGTCCCGGCGGCCCAGTCCATCCCTGGCTCAAAGGGCACAATTTTACATAAAACGCACCACATCACAGGAGTACACGCACAATTTACAATCAAACATCACGCTCACGCAACTCATGCATTTTCACGACGCCTCTCCAACATCACGTGCCACTTGAGCCATGCACACTTCATGCACACTTTATTCACGCTGCACGCTCTGATACTTACTGCATAGATTGTGACGACAGAACTGAAATCTTTGGCCTAGTTTCTCTCGCTTGCAGTCAGAACACGCCACGCCTACTGTGTAAGGTTTGGCATTGGTGAAAAACCTGTTGACAGAAGCACGCGGGATATGACAGGGTTTGAAACATGGTCTTTATTACAATATTCTAATAACATGTCGTTAAAATTTTAATATTTGTCAGTCATTCTACAAATTCATTACCAGATCAAGTGTGTGACGAAGAACTGATTGCTACTATCATGTGAGGCTCCATAAGCTTTTACCAACCTTGAGACGTTATAAAACAGCTGACACATTTTGAGACATTCTAGAACAGCGGCTCCCAACCTCGCAAGGGACCCCCGACCCCCATGCAATTAAAAAAATAATTTTCAATTAGGTTTTTTAAAAAAAATAGTTTTTAGCATAATTTTATTTTCATTTATGTTTATTAATTAATTTAATGTGACGGTTGAAATTACATGTCATCAACCAGCTTCCGAATTGTTGGGTAGTTTTTGTTAACGTCAACCTCATGTCATTCTTAACATATAATTTATTTCCATCTTTGTTTTTAAATAAACAAAAGTTGAAAATCCACTCTTACAGATATCATCATCATCATCATCATCAGTCCCGTGACCGTTGCGGTCGTTGGGGTAAGCACATGGACACATCAACAGATAACGATCTCCACATATGCCTATTTTGAGCGGCGGCCAATAATTCATGCAATTTCATCCCTGTCCATTCCTTTATGTTGTCCAGCCAGTTTTTCCGTTGTCGACCTCTTCGCCGGCCCCCTTCTACCGTGCCTTGAAGGATAATTTTTGTCAGTTAATCATGTCGCAGTACATGACCGAACCATGCCATCTTGCGTTTCTTAATTGTTGTTATGATGGTTTCTTGATGACCCGCAATAGAGTTTATTCTGTCCCAGACATATTCATTCGTCTTATGTTCTAAATAGGAGATCTGGAGAATTTTCCTCATGCATTTGTTTTCAAATGCCTGCAGCTTGCTTTCAGTGGCTGCCGTTAGTGTCCAGGTCTCACATCCGTAAAGGACAATGGTTTTAACGAGAGCTCTGTAAAGCCTGAGCTTTGTTGGCAGGATAATGTTTTAGCTGATCCATATGTTGGTCAACTTCGTCATTGCGGCCATTGCCGACCCCATTCTAGCTCCAATTTCAACTTTACATGTACCATCTCTTACAGATATATGTAGACGCAAATGGAACAAAAACTATAAAGGCAAGCATCTTCACATTTGGGTATGAATGATACATACCACACTGAAACTGTGTGAGCAACTTTTCATTAAACACGTTACGTGCTGAGGAATCATTCTGCAAATCCAAGAGTTCATCTTGTAAATCATCGAGAATGCTGGCTACATCAAGGGAAGCAGAAAATGGATTTCTTGTCAGTGTAGTTTCTTCTTCTTTCAGCTCAGGGAAGTGAAGTAATGCTGCAGTTCGTTTTCAAATGATTCGAGATGCCCAGTAACCGCATCCTTGAAAGTTTCATTTATTTCACATACAGCTTTATCTACCATACTTGAGAGTGGAGAGTTTCTCAAATATGGCAATGTCTACAAGACTTACATTTTACTTCATCAGTTTTGCAGCTTGGATAAAAAAATGCCCCGAAATTATCTAGAAATGCGATAATATTCGTTTCCTTGAAGTTTCAGGTTCAGCCTATTTCGCAGTTCTAATATATCTGCTAGATATGCTGCTCTTCTCAACCAATCATCGTCGTTAAAGTATACCAAAAGTTCATGCTTCCCTAGCACGCCCAGAAACAACCTGATTTCATCTTTCAATTCAAAGACAAGATTCACAACATTTCCTTTAGACAACCTTTCTATTGCATTGTAGTAACGAAGAAGATCAGAACCAATTTATTTGCGCTGTTCTTTAAACAGACGAGTGTTAAGAGCTCCATTTTTGACATAATTTAAGATTTTTATCAACGAATTAAGAACGTCTTGCAGAGGAGTTGGAAGATTCTTACTGACAAGAACATACTTGTGAATTATGCAATGGATTCACTTGCTTCGTGAGCATGTCCTGTTTCTTTTTTTTTGTAAGCTAGATTTTGAACCAAGCACCATCAGGACAAACCCCACAGACGTTTTTCCACTTTAATCCCTCAGTCTCAAAATAACGTATTTATCTTCTCCATAATATATTCACTTTTGTATGACTTTCAAGTCCACTACACAATAGGAAATCTTCTTTGATATCATCCGAATAAATATATATTTCACGTAGACGAGCAGCTGAGCACACGAGCTTACGTCTGCTGGTTCATCACTTGACTTGAAAAGAAAACAATGGTGAAACCTTTAGTTTGCATCGGGGCATCAGGTAAAGTGTGCGACCAATCACAAAGCATACTTTGAAGAACACGTGATATAAATTACTAGTTGAATATTGTTTTGGAGCGCTAACTGTTGAAAATAGTCTATGTTTACCGCTATGTATACTAATAATATTTTAACTTCTCTAATCGGCATTAATGTTAAATGTATTTATATGCACGAGTACAAATCAATCAGTGCAATATTGCATAATAGCAAATATTTTTTTTGAATGTATAAGTTGGTGACCCCCAGAAAACCCTTTGCGACCCCCTTGGGGGTCGCGACCCATAGGTTGGGAACCCGGGTTTTAGAACCTCGATAAATTTAAACGGTCTAGTTTTATTGCAAATTAGTTTTGATATATTTTAAACGCTTTCACGCGAAAAAAAACAACAACAACATTGATAGATGAAAGGTTACCCAATACAAACACAACCATACGCACACAAACACACGCTCGCAATTACGCACATACACATGCATATTTATGTATATGGTGTTTTATCTTTAAAATGAACATCATGTTTTAATTAAAAAGTAAGGAAATAATACTTTGAGCATGCGATGTAGAAGATGTTGAGAAGAATGGATATTTATGTGTTGAGAGAATCTAGAATATCTTCTGCCTACGATTATCATGGATGATGGATGAATTTATATACAGTTATTATAATGTCTAAAATCTAACCTTAACTGTATCAGGAAGTCTCAACTTATGTTATTTGGTATTATTGTAAAGTGTCTAAATTTATATATGTGCGTTGTGAACAAATATTTCATGCTTTAATGATTATTTAATTTAAACAACAGTTGATAAAAGTTTCACATAGCACACTGCGGAAATTCATTATAGAGGGCTGCATTGTCAAACAACAGAATGTTTGTTTATTTTTGTTTGGAAGGATCAGATTAATTTTGTTTAGGCTTTATGAAAACGTAACGTTTACAGATGTAATTAAATAACATAATCTGCAATCTGTCACGTAGTGTCTGCTTTGCGAGATAACTTTACGATAATAAAATGAAAATATAGGAGTAAAAATGTTGCGTTCGAGATTAACAAAATGTGTTTCTAGCCATAAAATATTGTGACGTGACGTAATTATTTGAGCTTTTATTAAAGTGTGAAGTGAACGAAGTAAAAAGAGCCATGTTTTATTTGATAAATATTATTATTATTTTTTGTATTAAATGCTAGTTTTTGTGTATGTGTCGATGTCAATATTACGTACGTAATTATAAATTTAATTTTCTATATTAATAAATAACATTCGTTTTTCGGATTATTAAATTTACAATTGGTTATCGTTTTTTGTCAAGTTTCGATGCGTTTTGAACTACAAAGCCATTTTTTATTACTGCAAATGAAATTTCCAACTTATGCTTCAGTTTAGCGTTTGTTTTTCTTTTATACACTTTGAGATTGCATATTTGTATGTTAAAAAAAATAACGTATTTAAAAATCGTACTCCTCCCCACAATAGTTTTTTTTACTGTTATTTACATGTATTATTTTAATGCGTCTTAGACTAATTTGGAATTTAAAAAATATTTGCTTTTAATATAGAACTGGAAGGGGTGCTGACTTGACAATAACTTATTGGTGCAGTCATAATTGGTGCGCACTATTCAATGCCGCAAGTTAAGGTCCGGCTGACTCCTCAGGAATATTTGTTAATACTTCGAACTTCAAACTTCTTTGCTGTAGTATCAACTTATGCTGTGTGTAATTCACTATGCATTTACTATTATCCTGATTATATCATTATTATTCATGCAAACTTATATAACGCGAAGCCTAAGCTTGGAGGTTTTCTCATAACACATATATTCGTATATATAATCAAAATATATACTCTGCTATGTACGTTTGTAACGCTAGATTTTAGAAAGCGCACCGCTAAAAAAAATAGCCTTGAAAAAATACTGCAAAAAAAAATTTAAAAAAATAAACAACAACAACAACAACAACAACAAAAACAGAAAAAACGCTATTTTCAAATATCCGCATAAAATTGTTCAATATGCAAAAGAGATTTAATTTTTCTCTCTTGGTCTCTATATTTTCTGATTATTTACTATGCGGGTTTCAGGCAAAAAGGGACAATTACAAAAACTGAAATATATCCATTTTGAAAACTTCCGTCATTTTTGACAGGTAATACACTAGTAAGAATATAAAACTAAAATACTACCTCACTTTGGTGAGACCTATATTAGAATATTCATCGTGCGTGTGGATCCATCAACCAAAGAAAACATTGAAAAACCAGAACAAATTCAAAAAAGAGGTGCCAGATTCATTACTGGAGAATACTCAAACTGACAAGAATAACACCATCAGTTAACTCATTAAACCTTGAAACACGGAGGATGGAAGAACAAAGAGCAAATTAGTAGTTATACTTACGGCAATTAATTCTAACTTGGAAATAGAACACAAAGATAGGTCAATACAACCCTCAGACATAGGGATAAAACACTTTTCTTATTCCAGATGCAAGAACAAACAAATACAAATTCTCGTTCTTCCCGTCTGGAATTCGGACGTGGAATTGATTGCCTGAAGAAACAAGGAAAACCAACATTATCAACATTTAAATCTTTTATAAGAATGCAGGACTAGACACAAACCATGGATAAGCGTAGGGTGCAACAAACTTCTGTATTGAAGACGCGTCTGTGACAGATAAGACAAGATAACATAAGCTCCGAGGGCGCTAACCCATAGTTCGCCACTAGGGCACTATTCCGGTAGTAATCGAAAAAAACAATGGTAACACCACAAGGATACCACACCGGGTTACACCGACCCTAGTTGATAAATGTTCATTTATCCCAAAACTAATTTTAATTTTTTTTTATCATCAAAGCGTATTTAATTTCAGACACGAGAAGTAATTGATATTATGATGAAAGCTCAACACTATATCAAATCGTTATGATTTTTTATGAGAAAGAAACAGATGTCCAAACTTTAACTTACTTTACATTTCCACATTCCAGTACATAAGCATTTTTAAAAATCAGTCAAAAGAAAAAAACGATACAATTGCGAAAGCATATAAAAAAAATAATTAATAAATTAAAAGAATTATATGAAGATGGACTCAAGGATATGAAAGATTTACTGTGAAGTTTTGGATTTCAGCAGACAGGCATTGTAGGAACAAGGCAAACTAAAGTTATCATGGCATTAAAGAGACAAGGCAAAGTAAAGATATGAAAAGGACAAAAGGACATGAAATAGAAAATACACATTGACCAAGTGCAAAACAAGACGCACAGACAGATTTCGGTTTTTGTAGGAACAAGACACACATATAGCTTGTTAGTTTTTGTAGGAACAAAGACACGCGGACAGCTTTCAGGGCATTGTCTAACAAGACACACTGACGACATTTTTAGGCATAGTGGAAACACACTGCCGTATTTCCGGGTGCTTTAATAACAAAACACACTGAAACTAATGAACGTTATATGGTTAACATTCGGAGAAACCAGCACCGAAGGTGACACGAAGACACAAATAAGCTTCAATACCAAGACGGACAGGACATTTACGGGAATTTATGAAAACAAGAAACATCTTTTGAACACACAAGAGACGCTGAAAAAACTTACCTGCCGTTGTAGTTACATGCCAAAAACGCAGCTGGTGTCGGGTAAGTGCTGTTAGTGAAATGTGTGCACCTGTTCAGTGCACAGCCGATTCTGTACGACGTGGCGGTTGTAAGCTGTTGGGAGATTTTTTTAAATATAAGTTATACCAATAAAATGTTTAAACGAAATTTGAAATGGATAGAAATTGCCAAAAAAAAGTAAACCTGCCCCACTCTGCTTGCCAACCATAAACTATGATTGGCCGACCCTAGCGATGGTCAGCTATGTTCGCAAAAAGGGCAGAAAGAACGGACACAAAAGAACATTTTTAAATCCCTTATATTAACTTCATCGTCTTGTCTCTCGTGATTGGTCCCGCCCTTTCGCGGAAATAAATTGCACTTAGACTTTTTTCACCAAACAATGCATTGTATCAAAATTTCAAATCGATCGAAGGTACCGTAATTAAAGTAATGAATTTTTAATTTACCTTTATGTAGCATGTACATTTTTGTGCTAGTCTGTCGCGCCGTGCGTATTATATTGAGCAACCTTTTTAATACTTCCCTGTCGCGCGGTGCGGTGCGTATTATATTGAACATACTTTTTATAATATATTCCCGATCTGTAAAATGTTTATTCTATTCTGTCGCGCGGTGCGTATTATATTGTACATAGTAAATACTTTTAGTTATGTCTCATTTATAAACGATTTATATATAAAGTCTTTAGCACCGCTCTAGATGACATCCCTGTTATGCCACTCATGTCAATATGATAAAACGTGGATTCCTGACATCGTCATGACTTTCAAATATCGAGTAAAAAAAACTTGAAAATGACTAAGCTATTTTTTAAAGACATATATGATCATAAATCCCACCATAATTGGGGACCGTGTAATCAGTGTGCATTGTTAAAAATTGTGAATGTATCATAGTCTCTCTGGAGCTGATGTATTTTATTACTCATTATTAACATCACTGTCGACAAACTCCCCACACATTGATTTTCAGCTAGTTACTCTTGCTATTGTCTTTTAAGCCTACAACAATGAAAGAGTTCCACGTAATGAAATTATTCTGGTCTCGTTTAATTAAAGTAAATTCCCATATACTTTTTCTTTTCTTTCTAAACACACTTATTGTCTAAAAGGGTACTACTGCGTTCAATTGGGTTTACTCACAGAGATTCTGAAAATTACCTCACACACAAAAAAATCATGAGAACCCCTGTTACAGAGCTTTCATTATTTCGGAAAAAAGAACCTCCTCATATATCCTTATAAAAGGCCCCACAATTCATGAAACTTGAAAACCAATGTAGTAGAGTTAAGTAGAGCGTTCAGTACTTACCACCTGGTAGTGGCCGCACCCTCTACGATGAGTGCATGTCATGTTGTTGATGTCAAAACCTATGCCTTCCTCCCAGAACATCCAAATCGCTTGTTCTATACTGTAACCGTCTGAGTGACAACATAATAAAAGATTTTTTAAACAGACTAAACTTCCCTATCAGGGTGAACTAAAAGTATAGAATGATTCAACAGTTGTCAAAACAAATTACTCAAAGGAAGACGTGTACTGAATAGGAGGAGATGGGCACATGCTGCAGTCAAAGTAGATTCAATTAAATATTGTTTTCTATCTTTTGAAATTTGCCTGTACATGGAAGCTGGATGATAACATAGTAAAAGAGTTTAAATGCATACTCTTTAAACCAACTAAATTTACATATAAGGGTGAACAAAAAGTAGATTTAACATGTATTCTCAAAAACACATTGCACAAAGAGAGACTTAACCAGAAGAAGCGGAGTTGGGCACATACAGCAGCCAAAGCAGATTCAATGAAATACTTTTTATCTTATGAAATTTTCAGTAAAATGTTTACCAAAAATCTCTTGAATATTTTTTAATATATTTTAAAAAATAAAAACTACATTTCCCAATTAATAGTTCTCCATTCACATCTCTAGATAATCACATTCCATTTTGCTCATTTGCTCAAAATTCACACACCGTTCTCTCTCTCCCTCTCTCTCTCTTCCCCCTCTCTCTCTCTCTCTCTCTCTCTCTCTCTCTCTCTCTCTCTCTCTCTCTCTCTCTCTCTCTCTCTCTCTCTCTCTCTCTCTCTCTCTCTCTCTCTCTCTCTCTCTTTCCCTCTCTGCTGTCATATTTAAAAATAGAAATGTTCCCTTTCGTAATGCACACAGAATTTTTTTTATGAAGGTCATATGTAAACAAGAACAACAACAGAGGGTAATGCAATGTTTATTTTAAATCAATTTTGAACATGGGTTCAATAAAACATTGCACTGAACTTACAAACTATACAATCTGTAAGATCCATAAAGTTTTAGGACCTTATATTGTAAGAAGTGTGTGGCTGGACGGAGAAGGTATGGAGGTGTTGGGGGGGGCGGGCGAGATGAGAAGGGGGACAAGCAAACACGCAGAGAGATGAGGGATATACAAAATAGATAGGGGCACATAAAGGCAGAGGAAGAAGGGAGAAAAGGTCACTGCACATAAAAAGACAGAGAAGGGAGGTAGAAATAGAAAATTCCAAACAGGTAATAGAGAAACAAGGGAGGTTGAGAGAATTGAAGGAAATTGTAATTTCACACAAAAAGACAGAAAAGAGATGGGGAAATGGAGAAATGCGCACAAAAAGGCAGAGGTGGGAGGGAGAAAGAGAGAGGGGGACATAGAAGCTCAGAAGAGTTTGGTAGTAAGACGGGGAGGTGCACAAAGAAAGACGGAGGTGGGAGGGAGAAAGAGAGAGGGGGACATAGAAGCTCAGAAGAGTTTGGTAGAAAGACGGTGAGGGGCACAAAGAAAGACAGAGGTGGGAGGGTGAAAGAGAGAGGGGGACATAGAAGCTCAGAAGAGTTTGATAGAAAGACGGTGAGGCGCACAAAGAAAGACAGAGGTGGGAGGGTGTAAAAGAGAGGGGGACATAGAAGCTCAGAAGAGTTTTTGTAGAAAGACAGTGATGCGAACAAAGAAAGACAGAGTTGGGAGATAATATTGCCTACAGAAAGACAAGGGAAGGAAGAGAGTAAGAGAGAAGGGCCGGGAGAAAGTGATAACTACACACGAATAGACAAAGGAGCGAGGGAGAAAGAGAGATAGGCGGACAGAGCAACAAAAAAAAAGCACTGTGTGGAAGAGAATGTCACAAAGGGAGGAATATAGAAAGTATGAAGAGAGAGAGAGAGAGAGAGGGAGAGAGTCAAACAGGGAGACAAGGTGCTACCTAAGTGTGAGGGGACACACACTGATACCGTGTTAGGTTTTAGTAAAACTTGTTGAATGGTTTTAGACTCTCAAATGGGAAAATAAAAGAATGTAAATAACTTGCTGATTGATGCGGTGTTTTTTTTAAATTGTTTTTTGGCAGGTGTTGGAGTAAACATTTGTTTTGATTTCTATTAGTAAAGTTCGATACTCGCGCGCAAATATTTGTTATCAATGGTTGGGGGGGGGGCTTAAATCTCGATATGAACCTTTTAAATATGTAATGTCATTTAAATTTAACATAATCATATTTTTTGTGGCTCCTCTTAAAAAACAGTGAAATTAGAACAAATTTTTAAAAAACGGGTTGCAAAATTCATTATTGATGAAAAATAACTGAGAAAGAGGAACGCCGTTAGCTAAATTACTAAGCCTAGAGATTCGTTCGTTCGTCCGTCGATACGACGAGGACCACTCTAGTCATCCGAGGGTTGTCTGTGCGTGCGCAGATGGCTGATTAGGCCGATCCTTGCACGAAAGGTTCGGGAACAGAAGGGACAAGGGACGAGTGCGACATCTCCTGGAGGGTTGACAGCATGGTCCTTTCGGGCTTGCCTCTTATTTTCTGCGGCGGTGATCCGGTTTGCCTCGCATGACCCGGCACCTTCGTGGATGGAAGAGCGCCAGGTGGATCGGTCCATTGCAGCTGGTTCCCACGTGTCTGGATTGATGGCAAACGCTTTCATTGAGGCTTTTAGTGTGTCTTTGAAGCGTTTCTTTTGCCCACCGTGGGACCGCTGGCCATACTGGAGCTCACCATAGAAGATTCTCTTTGGCAGTCTCTCGTCTGGCATTCGGACAACGTGCCCTGCCCAGCGAAGCTGGGTCTGCATCAGTAGGGTGAAGATGCTGGGGAGACCTGCCCTGGTCAGTACCACTGTGTCTGGAATTTTGTTCTGCCACTTTATGCCGAAAGCCTAGAGATACTATAGGAAAGAAGAACAAAGAGCAAAGAGGTAATGATCCATGAGGGGATCTACCCTGACTTAGATATACAACGCAACAACAATCTAATACAATACTCAGAAAGTGATGGGTATTCTTCTCGTTAAATGCGCAAGAACAAACACATACTTACCCTACTCAGCAAAAGAAGCCATCGCAATATTGCTGAAGTCTTTGTCTTTGCATAACCTTTGTCTTTGATCAGAAAACTTCTTCATGTAGGCTGATCTATAAATAGTAAGCTTACCCCCTCCCCCCCCCCAAACTACATCCACCAAAAAAAAAGATATTTTGTAATCGAATTTAACAAATGTGCTCAATTACCATAATTGTAGTATAAATTCTCCCCCATGTTGTACCAGTTCTCCCAGGAAGCATTATCAGATGTCCATTTTTTTGGTCATCCTTCCACCGCTGTGAGCCCCAGTGCATTTTTGAGTGTGGTTCCTGGCGTATTCCTCAAGGTCGTTATCCCACTCCTAAAAACAATAATATGCAGTAGGGTTTAGAAAGTTCGCATCGTGTATACATTTATATACCGGTAAATACAATGCAGTCATTACAATTTCCGTTTGAAAGACAAGTACGAGTAATCCAGACTCAATAGTACTTTAATCGTAACAACTTTTTGTGATAAACAAGGCTCAATTTCTGGCAATTTATACATATAATAGTGTATCAACCGTCAAAAATGACGGAAGTTTTCAAAATATATACACATCAGATTAAAAAATAACGTAATACAGAACTTTCATTTATTTTATTTATTTTATTTATTTTTATTTCATTCATTTCTAATCATATTGAACAATTTTATGCGGAACGTTCGAAAAATGTTATTTTTGGTGCAGCACTATAAAACAAAATCGATCGCAGCGCCGCCTAACAGCATTACATGCATATCACAGCACCACCTAACAGCATTACATTACATTATAAACATACAGACAACGGGAATTATGTATATTGATATACAAGATATATACCCGCACTTTGTAGCGGGAGTGTGCTGACCCTTTCCCCCAGATTTATCTATTACCAAGCAATGATAATAGTACCCGTTAAAAGGCAACTGCTTTGTACCACTCAGCTCAATTTAAAATTCGTACACGAAAATGTGCGCACCGTAATTTGACAAGAAAAGATTTTTTAAAGCGCACCGCTCAAAATAAATTATTGGAAAAAAATACCGCACCAAAATGAACTTGTTTTGAATGTCCGCATGAAGCTGTTCAATATCGAAATGAGATTTAATATTTCTCTATTCGTCTCAACATTTTCTGATCTTTTAATTGATGGCATTCGGGCAAAAGGGACAATTACAAAAAAATATACGTAAACCATCGGCAGGTTAAAATGAACCGTCCTGTCAAATTTGGTCTCCGTCTGTCATTTGGTTTTTCAGTGATTGTGGAACTTACAGTCGAAAAGTGAAACATACAAACATACAAAGATACAAACACCAACTGAGCTTTATACATTACTAGAAAAATACCCGCACTTTGTAGCGGGAGTGTGCTGAACCTTTATCCAAGTATTAGGTGATGGTTATTACAATTTTTATTTGCCAAGTTAAATTTCAGATTCAACTATTTAGTTAAAATCTTATGAGAAACAGAGATATGCCATTTTACCGCGTGAGTTGTTTTCACTTAATGAAGTGCCTTTTAACATAACTTTACTATTCAAAAGATATGATTTATTAAATAATGATTCTTGCCGACCAAAATAACTAAATTATTTTTTTTAATTTTTTTTTATATTATTTTATCTATACAGATGCTCCTTCTATGAAAAAGATAGTTGCGTCCACAGACCATGACAGATGATCTGTTGGCAAGTGATGCAGCGTTCACAGGCCACGGCTTTGTGGGTTCCACGCATTACCCAGCCGCCTAACACTATAGTGTTAGGTACCCATTCGGAGCGGGGTGACTCAGGGACGCCCTAGGCCCCGGGAACAAACCCTTGCCTTCACACGGATTCGAACCCATGACCATCGGTACGACAGTCCAGTGTGCTTCCACTCGACCACTTGTACAAAATTAACATAAACTTATATGTTTTCCGAAAGAGCTCTACCACCCTCGTCACTCAAAAATGTAATATATAATTACGAAACTGCATCGTATCACAATTGTAAGTTATATAATATTTGTAACCACGTCTATGAGATAAAGAACATGTGGCACTATCCCTTTAAAAGGCAAAAGCTAATTGACTCATAGCGCAAATAAACAAAATTATAAATGTACTTTCTAAAATACTTTTTAAAACAAAAACGGTCGTATTAAAATGATATAAAAAAATGTGCACACCATATTTAGACATATAGAAAGCTGGCCGCATAAAATAAAGTCTTGTTATAAAGTAAATGTACTGGACCAAAATAACTCTTCATTTTGACGTATTCATAATTGTCTAAACAGGGAAATAATATTTAACATTTTTTATGTCTCTATATTTTACGATTTATATTTACGGTTTATAAGCAATGTGTATAATTTTAAAAAGGAATCTTTTATTTTTGTTCCCTATTTTCCGATAAGGCATCATATTTTTGTAAATTATATTCAATGCACACACACACACCAGATTTTATATCTGAAAAATAAAATAAATTTAAAAAAAAAGATTCAACCGTCTGTTAATAAGCGCATCTTAAAAATGATTAAAAGGCAATTTTAGAAATGGCCTATGCTATTCTGAATACAAAGGAATGAACATAAAAACATATTCAATTCGCAATTCATATTAATTAAGCGTTTTCAGGATCACTTCATTAAATTTAGTCAACTTTTGTTAATACGTTCGGTAGCGAAAGTTTATAATGTATAGTGTATATAAAGCTTAAGTAAACAGTTTTAAAGTGTAAGTTTATTTGACATAGGCCATCACTTTCAACATAAAATAAACTCGCTACATCTATGGTTTTTAATTAAATGTCGAGTTATGAATTAAATTTTTTTAAAATCCCAATTTTATTCATTGCATGTAAAATATTAATACAATGCATCGTGAAAATAATTGAAATAAAATAATTTAAACGCATATGTAATATATAAAGCTCAGTTGATATTTTTATGTTTGTTTGTTTGTATCCATTAAAAAAGGCCACTGCTTTGTTGACATTTTTCCAAAAGATCTCTGCCACTGTCGTCACTAAAAAAGCTCTTATATATTTACGACACTGCAATGTAACACAATTGTAATTAATACAATATTTGCAACAGCGTCTATGAGATAAAGATAATAAAGATAAATAAAAAAAATTAGGCTATATTCCTAATTTTAAAAAAACAAACAAAACAAATCAATTTTATGTTAAAAATGCATGTGAAACCATTACAATAATCGATTTTAAAAATGGCCTATGTTAATCCATCATCAAAGGAATGAACATAACATATTCAATTCGCAATACAAAATAATTAAGCGTTTTCAGGATCACTTTATTTAGTTTAATCTACTTATGTTAATAGGTCCGGTAGCCTAAGTTTAAATAGTATAAGTGTATAGGTTATGTAAAAGACAATAGCTTATGTAAAAGACAAACAAAATATAAATGTTATATTAATAGGACACAGCTAAATTTAAGATGCGTACACGAAAATGTGCGCACAGTAATCAGGCGATAAAAGATTTTAAAACGTGCACCGCTAAAAAATGAAGCCTTGAAAAAAATACTGACACAATTATTACATAAATAGGTTTTTCATTAAATGTCGAGTTATGGAACAGAAAATAATTAAAACAAATTCGCAATTAAATTTAAACGTGTAAACAATTAAATCTAATGCATCGTGTGGCAGTTGTAATTAAATATGTTTACGTGTCTATCTAATATATAGAAAGTAACAGTAAAGAAAATGACAATTCTTTGTACTACACAGCTCAAATTATGAAGCGTACACGAAAATGTGCGCACCGTAATTAGACATTATAATATTTTTTCAAATGCGCACGGCTGAAAATAAAGTATTGGCATTGGGGGAAAAAAACGTCACCAAAAGTAACTCGCTTTGAACGGCATTTGAACGTCCCGCGTAAATTTGTTCAATACAGAAATGAGGTTAAATTTTTTATTCTTTGTCTCTGCATTTTCTGATTATTTAATTTACGGCATTCGGGCAAAAGGGACAATTACAAAAACTAACTTAAAACCACCTTCAGGGTAAAAGGAACCGTCCTGCCAAATTTGGTCCCCGTCCGTCATTTGGTTTTTCCGTGATTGTCTAACAGAAAGTCGAAAAGTGAAACATACAATCATACAAACATACAAACATACAAACATACAAACACCAACTGAGCTTTATATATTAGGTATGTGTGTCACATATCAAGATTTATGTAATGAAATGACAACCATTTAACATCAAATGTCATAAATGACATGTCCTAAATCTCTAACTGACATCTAATGAAACTAAATGCCATCTAAATGAATGGTTTTTTTTTAAACCTCTAGTTATATCATATGCTCTTTATTATTGATTACTAGAAAAATACCCACACTTTGTGGCGGAAGTGTACTGACCCTCTATCCAAGTATTAGTTGCTGGTTATTACAATTTTTATTTGCCAAGTTAAATTTAAGATTTTCTATTTAGTTAAAATCTTATGAGAAGCAGAGATATGTCATTTTACCGCGTGAGTTGTTTTCACTTAATGCAGTGCCTTTTAACATAACCTTACTATTTATAAGATATGAGTTTATTAAATAATGATTCTTGCCGACCATAATAACTAAATTTACAATTTCATTCCCACTTGTACAAAATTAACATAACTTATATGTTTTCCGAAAGAGCTCTACCACCCTCGTCACTCAAAAATATAATATATAATTACGAAACTGCATCGTATCACAATTGTAAGTTATATAATATTTGTAACCACGTCTATGAGATAAAGAACATGTGGCACTATCGCTTTAAAAGGCAAAAGCTAAGTGACTCATAGCGCAAATAAACAAAATTATAAATGCACTTTCTAAAATATTTTTTTTTAAACTGTCGTATTAAAATGATATCAAAAAAATGTGCACACCATATTTAGACAATATAGAAAGCTTGCCGCATAAAATAAAGTTTTTTTATAAAGTAAATATTCTGGACCAAAATAACTCATCCTTTTGACGTATTCACAATTGTTTTCACATGGAAATAATATTTAACATTTTTTATGTCTCTATATTTTACTATTGACATTTACGGTTTTTAAGCAATGTTTATAATTTCAAAAAGGAATCATTTTTTCCCTATTTCGGATAAGGCATCATATTTTGTAAATTATATTCAATGCACACACACACACACCAGATTTTATATCTGTAAAATCAAATAAAAATGAAAAAAAGATGCAACCGTCTGTGCATAAGTGCATCTTAAAAAGGATTAAAAGGCAATTTTAGAAATGGCCTATGCTATTCTGAAAACAAAGGAATGAACATAAAAACATATTCAATTCGCAATTCATATTAATTAAGCGTTGTCAGGCTCACTTCATTAAATTTAGTCAAGTTTTGTTAATAAATTTGGTATCGAAAGTTTATAATGTATAGTGTATATAAAGCTTAAGTAAACTGTTCTAAAGTGTAAGTTTATTTAACATAGGCCATCACTTTCAACATAAAATAAACTCGCTACATCTATGGTTTTTAATTAAATGTCGAGTTACGATACAATGCATCGTGAAAATAATTGAAATAAAATAATTTAAACGCATATCTAATATATAAAGCTCAGTTGATAATTTTATGTTTGTTTGTGTGTATCCTTTAAAAAAAGGCCACTGCTTTTTTGATATTTTTCCAAAAGATCTCTGCCACAGTCGTCACTAAAAAAGCTCTTATATATTTACGACACCGCATCTTAACACAATTGTTATTAATACAATATTTGCAACAGCGTCTATGAGATAAAGATAATAAAGATAAATAGAGAAATTAGGCTATATTCCTAATTTTAAAAAAACAAACAAAACAAATCAATTTTATGTTAAAAACGCATGTGAAACCATGACAATAATTGATTTTAAAAATGACCTATGTTAATCCATCATCAAAGGAATGAACATAACATATTAAATTCGCAATACAAAATAATTACGCGTTTTCAGGATCACTTTATTTAGTTTAATCTACTTATGTTAATAGGTCCTGTAGCCTAAATTTAAATAGTTTGAAAAAAATACTGACACAATTATTACATAAATAGGTTTTTATTAAATGTCGAGTAAAATGGAACAAAAAATAATTAAAAGAAATTCGCAATTAAATTTAAACGTGTAAACAATTAAATTTAATGCATCGTGTGGCAGTTGTAATTAAATATGTTTACGTGTCTATCTAATATATAGAAAGTAACAGTAAAGAAAATGACAATTCTTTGTACTACACAGCTCAAATTATGAAGCGTACACGAAAATGTGCGCACCGTAATTAGACAGTATAATATATTTTGAATGCGCAGCGCTGAAAATAAAGTATTGGGGAAAAAAAACGTCACCAAAAGTAACTCGCTTTGAACGGCATTTGAACGCCCGCGTAAATTTTTTCAATACAGAAATGAGGTCAAATTTTTTATTCTTTGTCTCTGCATTTTCTGATTATTTAATTTACGGCATACAAACATACAAACATACAAAGATACAAACACCAACTGAGCTTTATATATTAGATATATATATATATATATATATATATATATATATATATATATATATATATATATATATAATATATATATATATATATATATATATATATATATATATATATATATATTTGAATGTTTGTTAACCTAATAATAAAAGAAAACTAAGCGTTGGATGCCGTTCACCAGATTTTTAGCCTATACCAATGATGGTTCCTGTAAATTTATATGGGCATCCTTACTCCATTAGGAGTTATTATTTTTAAATCTTCAAAGGAGGAGGGTAAAGAGATATTATAAATATAATTATTCTCAGATCAACTGGTTTCGAACTTCGAAGCGCTTTCAAACTCGTTTAACTAAATGAATGTTCACGGTGTGCGTTCAAAATGAACCTAAATTTGAATTTTTTGAACATTTTCAGTGTCAATTAAATACAGCTCATTGACATGCATTGATAACGCTTGCTTCAAAGTAGTAAATAAAAAACAAACCAAAAAAAAACTTCGGCTCTAACTAGAGAACAATCTTGTTTCCAATTCTGTAAACACCTACATCTCGGTGCCCCGTTAACTCAGTTTATAAGTTTAATGTTAAAATTACCAGACCATCTCGTTACCAATTCTCTAAACACCTGTATTTGGGTGTCCTGTTACCTGAGTTTACATGTTAAATAAAGTTAAACTACTAGACCGTGTCGTTACCAATTATCGAAACACCTACATTTGGGTGTCCCGGCACCTGACTTTATATGTTAAACATAAAGTTAAATTACCAGACCATCTCGTTGCCTGAGTTTATATGTTAAACATAAAGTTAAACTACCAGACCATCTCGTTACCTGAGTTTATATGTTAAACATAAAATTAAACTACCAGACCATCTCGTTACCTGAGTTTAAATGTTAAACATAAAGTTAAACTACCAGACCATGTTAAACATAAAGTTAAACTACCAGACCATGTTAAAGATAAAGTTAAACTACCAGACCATGTTAAACATAAAGTTAAACTACCAGACCATGTTAAACATAAAGTTAAACTACCAGACCATGTTAAAGATAAAGTTAAACTACCAGACCATGTTAAACATAAAGTTAAACTACCATAACATGTTAAACATAAAGTTAAACTACCAGACCATGTTAAACATAAAGTTAAACTACCAGACCATGTTAAACATAAAGTTAAACTACCAGACCATCTCGTTACCAATTCTCTCATGTCTGTGGCCGGTGGGTCGACGAGGCTCCTGTATGAGTTGTGGATCTGTAAGATCAGCTGTTTCTCATCCTCGGTTGAAATTCGTCTTCTCTTTCTTTATTCCCACTTTGACAAATTTTGGGTGTTCCCGGAAAATAGCGTCCCTGGATCCACTGTCGAGTTGCGTCACCGGCTCCACTGTTGATGGTTGACTATCCACCGGAAGTGATGTCACAGCCAGTACAATGCACATGCTGGTTAGACAAGCCGTAGACATCTTGTTGTCGCAGATTTTAGTTTTAGCCTGTTTGGAAAAGCTTTTAAAGAAATACTTTGCAAAATCTACTTTTTTTTTAATGTAATTTTTTAAAACCATACTTGCTATGAGAGATATTTAAAAACAACGTTTAGCGTAGTGCTTGGAAAGAGTTTGAAGGCGTTTTCCTTTTTGTTTTTATTGGCTAGTTATTTTGATAAGTGGAACAATTTTTTAGTTCGTAGGGCTTGTCATTTCTAAAACCAGTAAACGTCATAACTAATTGAGTAATGTTCTATTGTGAGATTAAATTTTATTAAAACAACTAGCTGACCCGCGGCGTAGCAGACGACGCTAATGATTTAATGAGGGGTGAAGACTTCCTGAAAGACACAGTTGTCAGAATGGGGTGGCTTATGGCAAACAACTGTGAGTGAATGAAAAGATGGAACTCTGAAGAGACCCGCGGCGTAGCAAACGCCGCAGACTTGCTCATCATAGACAGTGCAAAGAGCGGATAGAGTACAGACAGGTGACACAGGCCGTCAGCACTAAGTAAATATATATAGATCGAGATTTCTCTGTATATCGCTCTTATCGAGACATCTCTTATACGTAGTTGTTTGGATTTAGCAGTTCGCGCGCAAAAGACTTACGTTGTATTAACAATACACACACAAAAGTATTAATCATTCGCGTTGGTGATAATGGAGCGAGACTTCTTAAGTGAGGCCAGGTTTCTTTCCTCCGGGGGAGGACTTTCTTTGCTCGCGGGGGGGGGGGTACACGAGTGCGTGGAGGGGGTGACATAATGTATGTGCTTCGCCGCGGGGGCGTCTAGTTTCTTATATATTTGCATTGAAGTATTATTTTTCTTAATTTTATAAACAATGTGGCAAGTAAGCTTAAAAGAGCGGTTAGGTATAGTTATAGTTAGAAGTGCATAAATAATTGTCAATTTTCTATACTGTAGATTAGGGAAGAATTTTGTATTTATTTATGTAGTTATATGGTGTGGGTGTGGGGAGTGGTTAGTTCTTTTTTTTTTTTAGTAGGTATTGGTATATTGATGTGATGTTAGTTGTTTTTTTGGTCTAGAGATTTGTTGTATAGTGGAATAGGGATTTGGGGATGTTTTTTGTTGATTTTTTTTGGTTAGAATGTTATCGGGGAGAGTATAGGTGTGTGATTTTGCTATTAGGAGAGGAGGGGGGGGGTTCGATTTTACTAATATTTTAAATTAAGATTTTTTAATGTATTTATTAATGTATTTATGTATGAATTAGGGTTTGTTGGGTTTATTATATGAGAGTAAGACAAGTGTGAGAGAGTGCGAAGAGAGAGAGTGCTCGTAGTGCTGCGTATCTTTACTCCCTAAAAAATAGAGGTAAAAAAGGAGGTGTGCAAGAGAAGAGACACTGAATAGCGGATGCACGAGAGGGCGAGCGTAGCGCGAGAGAGTCGTGAATTTGATTAGGTAATGGGATGGTTGGTTTGTTGTATATTTTAGGGGGAGGGGGAGGTGGTGGTGGTTTGTTATAGAGTGGAGAAGAGTGAGAGGAGATAGTTCCTGTCACTTAAGATCTAGATGGGGGGAAGCGGAGTTTGTTGGTTATGGGTTGTGTTTAATAAATAGAAGCTCTCTCTCTAAACGCAGGATGAGGTGACAATGTTTATTTATTGATGGGGAGAGGGGAGGGAGAGAGGAGGAGGGAAGGGAGAGTGTGTTTTTGGGAGGGTTGTGGTGGGATGATACCATATAATTTTGTGCACAATAGAGGAGACAACCAATAAGATTGCTGTTTTTATTTTATGGACGGGAGAGAATCTCGTATGAGCGTGCATTGCCGACATCGACACACGTTGTAATTTTTTTACACATCTGCGAGCGCCGGGGGGGGGGAAGGGCGGGGTATTTAGGGAAGTTTAATGGATAGGAGGAGGCAGCGGGGATTAATAAAAAAAAAAAGTTTGTTCTGATATATTTATATGTGTGTGGTTTTTATAAGTTTGTAATGTTTATATTTAATTACTTAAAATACACTTCACTATTTAACTGTATTCAAATATAAATTTCCACTTAAAAGTAGGAGTACCGATTCAAATTTTTTGAAATCCGGCAGAGTGAATTGGCCGGATTTATGAAGTGAAATCCGGCAGGAGCCGGAATCAGATGTGTTATTAGGTCCAGATTTGCCGGAGCCATTATGAGTATATATTTATATCTCTACTATACATATAAGACGCATTTTGTTGCTGTCTGTCTGTCTGTCTGTTCCCAATAACTCAAGATCCAGACAACCAAATATCGTGAAATTTGGTACACGTACACAAAATTATACCGGAAAGGTTATTGTATTAAGTTCCGTTAAGAAAAAAAAAAAAATAAATAAAAAAAAAGAAAAAAAAAAAAAAAAAAAAAAAAAAAAAATAGAAAGAAAAAAAAAAAAGAAAAAAAAAAAAAAAAAAAAAAAAAAATAAAAAAAAGAAATAAAAAATAAAAAGAAAAAAGAAAAAAAAAAAAAAAAAGAAAAAAAAATAAAGAAAAAAAAAAAATAAAAAAAAGAAAAAAGAAAAAAAAAAAAAAAAAAAAAAGAAATAAAAGAAAAAAGAAAAAAAAAAAAAAAAGAAAAAAATGAGAAAAAAAATAAAAAAAAAAAAAAAGAAAAGAAAAAAAAATAAAAAAAAAAAAAAGAAAAAAAATTGAAAAAAAGAGAAAAAAAAAAAAAAAGATAAAAAAGAAAAAAAAGAAAAAAAAAAAAAAAAAAAAAAATAATGAAAAAAAAAGAAAAAAAAAAAGCACACCCCCTCCTCCACTCCCCCCCCTCCCCGTCTCCCCCCCCCCTTCCCACCCCCCCCCCCCTCCCACCCCACCCCCCCCCCCCCCCCTCCCCCCCCCCCCCCCCCCCCCCCCCCCCCCCACCCCCCCCCCCCCCCCCTCCCCTCCCCTCCCCTCCCCCACCCCACCCCTCCCCACCCCCCCCCCCTCCCCTCCCCACCTCTCCCCTCTCCCCCCCCCCCTCCCCTCCCCTCCCCTCTCCTCTCCCCTCCCCTCCCCCTCCCCTCACACTCCCCCCCTCCCCTCCCCTCCCCCCCCTCACTCCCCCACCCCACCCCTCCACCCCCCCCTCCCCACCCCTCCCCACCCCTCCCCTCCCCCACTCTCCACTCCCCTCCCCACCCCCTCCCCACCCCTCCCCCTCTCCTCCCCACCACACCACTCCCCACCACCCCTCCCCACCCCACCCCCCCCACTCCCCACCCCCCCCACCCCACCCCACCCCCCCCACCCCACCCCACCCCTCCCCCCCCACCCCTCCCCTCCCCACCCCCCCCACACCCCACCCCTCCCCCCCCTCCCCACCCCTCACCCCTCCCCCCCCTCCCC
>CALYLW010000573.1:744757-789575 GCA_944989445.1 Ampullaceana balthica
TTACCTAATATCAACCCAACATAACCTTTCCAATATTACAATATATTGTTCTCAATTTGAATCTATTACCTTTGAAAGTTAATTCTGCAACAAAGCTTTATAAAAACTAATTCATTTTCCGTTATCATTTTTCAAACGAATTATTTATATATAGATGATCTGTTTCTTCTCTATGTAAAAAAAAATATGATTTAACAAAATTTGAACAAATTTTTGCTTCTTTGGCGAACATAAGTTGCACATTCATCCATTTTTTCTGACACATACTTCTTACTAAATTTTCTTCTCTTTTTTAATAAAAGTTCCACTTTAAATATTTGTATGTGTTACATGGTGTTTTACATGACTTCAACTCATAGTGTTACGAGTATCACAGCGGTCGGGGAAACCATGCTCTCGCGTCGCCTGTGTTGCCTCATTGATCGGCTGCATTTCTCGGCTCTCAAGCTCCCAAAATGTTCGATTTTCTTTTATACAAACACTTTTATTCAGACTCATTTAGATCTGCATATAAAAAATCAAAGCCGTGACAAGCGTAACTGAAACAATTTTATTCAAATGAGATCAGAGGACATTATTATTGTAATCGTATAGCGTTAAAATTTTTTAAAAATGCCACACACGTTTAACTTGAATATATGTTTTATACAATGTATGCTCTCAACAGCATACTTTCAAAATCATGTAGCGTGTTTTTATGGCTCTATCAGACAAAAGTTTTCCCGACTTGCCGATTTTTAGAATGCCAGGGGCCTCCTTAAATAAATACTTAAAATGACAAAATAAGTGTTCTTTTATCATGCTCCTTTGTCAAATAGAAATTACAGCTTTTATGGGGGGAGGGGGAGGGGCGAAAGCTTTGTGACGCCTCCTTTATTGGAGGGGTCTGTGTAAGTTTTTGTGAACGCCCTTTTATTGGGGGACGCGGGGGGCGTCAGTAAATGACGATTAGCACCAGAGGGGGGGGAGCTCGGTCGTCCATTGTGCAGACGAACGCGAGCACCGTCCCGGTCGCTATCCGTATTCAGGTTAGTTCTATGATATGTCACATCAAAACGGCCCGATAACATAAAACATAAAAGATGTCGCTATTAATATACGTCGTTTGTTTACAATTTATTTAATGTCGCTTTTCACCACGGACTTCGCCGCCGTGTTACGATATTAAAAGCTGCCCCACTTCAGCACAGCCTACACTAATATACATATTTACAATGACATACTAAAAAATGTGATTTGTGGAAAACATCCCTAGCTGGTAGCGAGGACGAACTAAAAAGAATTCCTTGCAAAGCTAGAGAAAACAGCAAAGGCGTACGGCATGGAAATCAATGCAGAAAAGACCAAGGTCATGGCAAATAGTAAATTCACAAGTGAGATTCGGATAATATGGTCACAAAAACTCGAAGTAGGTCTCCACCTTCAAATATCTAGGGTCTCATATATCAGACGGAAGGCTCAAAGCACTGAAATTCTTGCAAGAGTGGCCCAAACAATGGCCAGCATTGGAGATAAATATAAAGCACATGTGCAAAGCAAGAAGACTCCACCGAGATCAAAGATCCGGCTAATGCGCTCTCTGGCGATGTCGGTCTTTCTTGTATGGTTGTGAGGCTTGGACGCTCATGCAGACCTCCAAAGAAGAATCAATGGGCTAGAGATGAGATGTTTCAGAAAGATATTGAACATCTTCCTATACAGCGCAAATCACAAAGAAGTAGGTCCGCAACACAATAAGTATTGTCATTGGCCCATACAAGGACCTTGTCACACTCCCATTAGAAGAAAATTACGGACAGGTGACAAGAACTGGAGGTCTCGCAAAAACTATATTGCAAGGCACAGTCAGGGAGGAAAGAAAGAGGCAGACAAAAGAAGAGATGGGAGGACGATATCAAGAGTGGACCGATCTGTCATTCAGCGACTCTCAAAAGGCACCACAGGACCGGGACAAATGGCGTGATGATAGTGTGCAGTTCACGATGGTTGCCCAACGATCGGGTTAAGGGATAGTTCAAATGTTCAAATTAAACGGGGGAGGGGGGGGGGGGCTGGTGGTGGCGCTGGAGGAGGGGCGGAGCGTGAGACGGGGGTGGCTGGGGAGTCGGGGGGGCGGAGTGGGGGGCGGGGGGGGTGGGGGGGGGGGGGGCGGCTGAGGGGCGGGCCGGGGGGGAGGGGGGGCGGGTGGGGGGGGGGGGTGGGAGTCGATGACCGTGGGGTGGGGGTGCGGGGATGCGGCGGGTAAGGGGGGGCGGGGTGGCTGGTCCCTCGGTCTAAACATTTAGGGGGGGCAGGGCGACGCTCCCAGTACGCCCCCGGGCGGACAACACATTTCCATTTTGAGGGCGTCGGCAATTTGTCGGGCATTTGATAAGTACACATCCCATTTCCGCACAAACCGCCCTTTTTCTTTTCGAAGGAGGGGTTTTTTTTTTTTTGGTGGTATAAATTAATCAACATTATTATTGTTAATTTCGAATGACGTCTTTATATTAACTGGTAAGCACAACCATTTGTTTGATTTATTCTGTGGATCTCGTTTATAACAAACGCTACGCTCTTCAAACCGTTCAAAAATTTAAGATCGCTCAAAAAAGGTTAGCGATTTGTTTGAAAAATAATTTAAGCTGTACTACGTCAAGTTGACGCTTTCTATATGAAATAAACTAACAAAAACTCATTCGGGCCCGCTATTAATACTGTGCTATCATTATTACGTATTCTTATCGCCTATACTGTTTATGGTTGCAATTTCTCGACATTGCCAGATTGACTAGCCCGCGAATCAAATTACCTAACAAGCTGCGGTGGTTCAAAATATGGTGTTTTACAACTTGCTAATAGTTACTTTATATTACTGTTTCAGTTTTCAGGGAAAATTTTTAGTAAGCGTAGCTTATTGTTACTTATATAATTTTCTTTTTTTTCGTTTGTTAGCTTTGAAAGGTGCACTCTTATTTCTTGGGGTTTTCCTTACCATTACGGCTCTTTTCTAAACAATAACTTTCTACGTCTATCCAATTCAAGTAATTTTGGACATTAAAGTGAATTCCGTCTTTTTTATCGGAACATTATTATGATTTATGACAAGAATATGCAAATTATTCAGAATTTCTCCTTAATATAACATATCACCACCAATAAGGCATAAATAATCTTCACACCTAGGAAAAATAGAATTATTTAAAATTTCATGGGTCTTGGTAATTTATTAATTGTTAACACTTATCTTATCAATATAAAATACGGGTCACTTCTATGCAGTAAGTAATCCGCCCCGTCCACAGACCTAGAACAGCATGATCGTTGGCCAAGTGATGCAGGGTCCAGATGCCCACGGCTTTGCTGGGTTTTCCCCGACGCATTAAAGCACCGCACCAGCTAGTGTTAGGTACCCATTCCGGTGATGGTGACTCAGGGACGCCCTAAGGCCCCGGGACTCTAAATCCTCTGCATGGACATGGATTACGAAACCGTTGTCCATCGGTTAATATATACCAGTCGAGCCGCTGCCACTCGGAACCACTCGATATCTAAAGAAGAACTTGTAAAAAGGTGGATAAGATGCCGGAATTTTTCTCAAGTAAATAATCGCAATCTTTTTCTTTTCTGTTTATCCTAAATTTATGGAGAAAGACGTCATTTAAAAAAAAAAATTAATGCACCCACCCTTTCCATGGGAAACAAAAGATATGTCGCGAATAGAAAAAATCTGTGATAATTAGCCCAAATTAATTTTTGATTTGACTGGGGAGTTATCCATTATATCGATCCTCGGAGGTAAGTTAGAAGAAGAACAAAAATATGGCGTTGGGAGAAAATTAAGATGACGTCGGGTTCTATCTTTCAAAATTGAAAGAAAATGGGGACTCCAGGTTTTTATGGCTGTTGCAACACTACAAGAAAGACGTATCTATGTTAGAACAAAACGAGGGCTCTATTAAAAATCTTATTCATACAGTATCAGATTGGAAAAATTCTGATTCTCAACATTGTAAATTATATTTCGCTTTGATTTTTTCAACAATTTCTATCAGTGTCAAACTAGTTGTGCGGAAAGGAGCCTTCCAAACTTAAGTGATAAAAATCTATTTACGTTCCAAACATGATGTGATTTTAAATTACAAAAATCTCTGCACATTATTGGCCATAGAACAAGAAATAACATTATAATTTTAACATTTTGCATAGTATAATACTCGTTTCTTTTCATATTTATGAAAGTTAGCGTAAATTAAATGTTAAAATTAGGTTTTACATACTGTGTATACATATTTCTTTGGTTCTGTACAAGAAATCATTTATTTAATAAATACATAAATTAACTAATGTTAATGGGATGTTTCTTATTTTGGGGTTGTAAACTTTGCGAAATATTGTTTTGCTTTCATGTGGGGCCGCGGTGGGGCGCGGCGGGTACCTTGTCGTCCTCACTGTCTACTACTCATCTTATCTCTGGGGCGCCTATAAAATAAAGTATCGTGTATTTTTATAAATGGGTATTAATAAGTACATCTTCTTATTAGGCCTAATTTAATTAATGCATACTTACAATGGCTCTGCCAATGGCTAAACATGTTCCCCACCTTTCACTTCGTTTCAATTACAATTATTATTATGTTACATTATATTAATAAAAACCATTATGTAATCGATCTAAGTGTAGCTCACCAAAAAATGACGTTCATGCGATTTGGCTGATTTTCAGCCCCCACCCCCCATCGAACACGTCCATCACATTAATCACTTAAAAACCCCTTCTTCACAATATGAACGCGAAAAGGTTTGACAACAACACCCCACCCCCCCACAAACAAAAAGCCGTACTTTTTCTATTTGAAACATGGCATGTGGTTTCATAATCAAGTTTTTTGTCCATTTAAGTTTTTGTTTTTATTGTAAGGCTGCACTCTCATATCGTAACACTGTTTTACAAATATAATCAACGTCATTAAATAACGTGATACAGTAATCAAATAATATTTAAGTTAGACAATTTTAATTTTAAGTTGCGCGTCGTTCTTGACCATGGAGTCACTCTTATAAACACCATCCCTCTTGGGCGGTTTCTTCTAAACAAAACATTAAAGTGTTTAGGTTATTTAGTTATCATAGGTAAGTCATGTTTTTACTGCTCAAAGATATACACATTATTTTCATGCATTAAATTTTGCAAATTTGTTTGGCTAATTGGCATATTGTTGCGTCATTATTTTTTTCATTTTAAAAATTTTGTAATTAGCGGATTTTATTATTCCTACAAGTACAAGAATATTATAGATATTATATATCTGTGTAAAGTTCTTTGATTTATTTATAATTCACCCAAAACGTTTTGCCCGCAAGTAATGTCCTTATACTTTGATAGAGATATCCTTTTGGAAGTTAAAAAAAAATAACTCAGTCTTTTTTGGCACATTTAATGCCCGATTAACGCTCCCGCTACTCCAAATAGGGTAAATAATTTATCTTTGACTGTAGCACAGTCATGTGGTGGCGTTAATTAAAGACAGTTTAACAAAATGTGGGACTAACATGCTAGATTGTTTCTAATCAGATTTTTATTTAACAACAAATGAACATTATTCAACCGCGTTCACTTCTTTCCCTGACGCACCACAACCGTCATTCTTACCAACTTCCTTTCTTCTAACATACCTAGTGCATCTCGGCGCGGAGTGCACATGGTGCGGGGGGTTGGGTGTGACACACTACCACAATTCACCCCAGGCCGTTGAATCCCAGCGCCCTCGCTGGTGTGTAATTACAAATGGGACCCTAGTGCGGTGTTGCACATGCGGTGCGCGACGCGCAGTGGGGTGTGTGGACTACAACATAGAAAATTTGGTTATAAACTAATAAATTTGTTTCTAGTTGAGTATATGCCACTGTACTACAATAGGTTTTAGCAACTAGTTATTAAACTACATCTTATGTCTGCACTTGTCTCTTGTCTAGAGGGTGAGTAGATATGCTATGAAATTTTTAACTTGATTCGACGGGCAGCTGGTTAACACGTAATTCTAATTTTGGTGTTAAAAAAACGTTAATTTTGAAAATCTATCTTTTTACTAAGTATATTCATTTCCAAATACAATGACATACTTATCTTTTAAATAAACGCATTAAAAGTATTTTAATTTAATTATTTAAACCGGTAAGGTATGAGAAAAAATACCTAATTAATTATGCAAAAATTTTAAATTATTTAAATTGTCCATAACTTTGCTTATTTTTAACGGATTTCATTTTTTTTTCACCCAGTATGCGAAATTTAAATACTGAACAACTTCTTATAAAAGGTCAACATAAGTGTAAGAATAATTTTCATTGGTTGATAGAAAGGAAGTTTATTTGCTGAAGCCAATCACATCTCTTCTTATATGAAAAAAACAACTTGACTTCACCGGAAGTGACCTCTCGTAAACTCAAGTTGTTTACTTGCACATTGTGAAGCCTGTGAAGATTAATGTGAACTGTGTTGGATTCTGTGTTTTATAAGGACCTGTTTATTTAGTTCTATTTTAAATTTAAAATATCAATGGATAAAGTTAAAAAGCAAGGGAATAAATATCGTTGTAAAAAGCGTAAATTTTACGGAAATAGATTTACTAAAAAAAATAACGCTATTGATAGTGACTCTAACTCTATCGCCCCGATCGCTTCGGTTTCTGGTACTCAAGTTATCGAAGATATTGTTATTGACCCTATAGACAATAATTTAAACTCGATACCCACATCTTCTTCATTTCAAAAACTAAATGATTCTATAAATGTTTCTAGCCCCAATTTTCCTAAAATTAGTGGTTTTCGCATTGTAGATGTTGGATCAATAATAGCATTTATCCAGTCATTCCCTTGCTCATTATGTGAGCAGATTACCACTTATTCTGTTAGAGAAGAGCTAAGTGGAATAAGTAGTATTTTATATTTTAAATGCATCAAGTGTAGGGATGAAATAGAATTTAAGACATGTACTGAGAATGTCAACCTTAGACTACAATTAGCAATGAACAGCATTGGCTGTCATCAAGAAAAAACTAAAAGATTTCTAGGGAACATGGACATGCCTCCCCCAGTTAGTGCTCCCATAGTTACTAAATATAAGGATAGAATTCATTTTGCTACAAATGAAGTAGCAAAAGAGTGCATGTCTCAGGCAGCATTAGAACTAAAAGAAGCCCAGGGTAGTAATGTTACTGTTTCCTGTGATGGGACCTGGCAGCGCCGAGGCTTTGTTTCGAAGAACGGAGTAGCTACTGTTTTGTCAGTAAATTCCAACAAAGGGCCTTCCAAAGTAGTTGATACTCATGTGAGTAGCAACTACTGTGATAAGTGTTCTAAGGCTAAAAAAAGATTTCCTGATAACTCTGATTATCAGGATTGGTTTACAAACCATTTAGGTAACAGGGAATGTGAATCAAATCACCAAGGTACATCTGGTCAGATGGAACCTAAAGGCATTTTAAAAATCTTTCGCCGCTCTGAAGATATGTATGGTCTAACTTACACTGGTTATTTAGGGGATGGGGATTCTAAAAGTTTTAAAAGTGTAGCTGAAGCAATTCCTCCAATTTATGAAGGGGTATCAATTTTAAAATTAGAATGTTGCGGCCATGTTCAGAAGCGAATGGGAAAACGCTTGATAGATAAAGTAAATGAGCATAAGGGTAAATCATTTAAAGACAATGGTAAAAAATATATAGGAATAGGTGGGGCTGGAAGATTAACAAAATGTGCTATAAAGCGCATTCAAGGACATTATGGGGCAGCAATAAGAAAAAATTCAGGGGACATGGGTAAAATGAAAAAAAGTATTTGGGCAATATATCACCATCGGGAGGGTAAGCACAATGATTGTGGTAGTTGGTGCCCCAAAGATAAAGATTTAGAAGCTGCAAATAAGAACTGCCTTCCTCCATTTGTAATGAAAATTATTAAACCTATATTTGAGGAGCTTTCATCGGATGCTCTTTTAGCAAAGTGTGTTCACGGAGGGACTCAGAACGCTAATGAAGCATTCCATAATTTAATTTGGTATCGCTGTCCTAAGACAACTTTTGTTGGGAGAAAGAGACTAGAAATAGCTGTAGATGATGCCACAATAGTTTATAACAATGGTGAATTAAAAAGGGGGGACATATTCAAAAATTTGGGCTTAAATTTTGGAAAATATTGTTTTCAGACATTTTCTAGAATAGATAAAAAGCGCGTATCCTCCTCACTTATTCAAAATTTAGATAGAAGTAAAGCTAAAAGGGCTAAAAAATCTGTATTATCAAGTAAGGAATTGGATAAGGAAGAGTTTTATGTTGCTGGGGGTTTCTAAATTTGATAAAATTCCCTTAAAAATGTAAATTTGTACGTTTTTTTCAATTTTCTCAAAATCTCATTTTTCTTAAAATTAATTCACATTTAACATTGTAACTTTAAAATTACTTATTGTATAGCTGTATAAATTGGCAGGAATGTTCTTTATATATGTATTGGTGTGACTGTCTAAGGTCTTTAAACCTGTTCTAAAACCTAAGGAAATATTCAGGAAAATGTTATCCCCTACCCTAAAAATGTTTCATCGAAGGACATGGATATGTAAAGAATTCAGGTAAATTTCATTTTTTATTCTATTTCAACCATTATAGTCGACATTTTTAGTATGACTGAGTTCTACAACATATCAAATTTTTAAGGTCCTGGGGCTATTTGTTTTTGAGATACATTGATTTTTCATTTATGTCATATTTTAACATTTTCGCAACAATTTACCCTAAAAATGATGAAAAACTATATTTTTTAATAACTTAGATTTTTTTAGTATTTTTTTTATTGATTTTAAACATGTTTTTTAATAACTGAAGCAAAAAAAATAGTCAAATTCCAATATTTCAATTTAGGGGTTTAACCTGCCCTTAAAATGCTTTTAGCGATTAGAGCAGGGGTGCGCAACCTTTGGGCTATTCCAGCCGCTTAAAAAAAATTACTTTTGCAACGGCCGCCAGAAAATTTTTCACTGAAAAACGAAACGGTCACTATAAAAAATTTACCTCAAATTTAAGTCAACGCGAGATAATAATGACATGATCATAATGTATTGTAGGCAAACACATTGCTTAATTACAAACAAAAACATTTTCATTGATATTCTCTTATATTTTTACTTTATTGAACATTATCATGTAAACCTAACATTATGTCACACACGTACAGCATGAATATATATTTTAAGTGGCATTAGTACACTGAGAACACAATAATTGAATAAGTGAGAAGCTGCTTCATTAACACTGTCCACGTAACTTAGCAGTCCAGACTTCTAGAGATTAGTGGCTGCCTTGGTCTTGGATGTTTGCTGAGAGTCGCGCAAAGTCCTGGCATTTGCTGGAGATCATCATTTGTATTCCTAACGCCAGATTGGTGTCCACCAGTCAGGCTCGATATTTGTTCTTGAGATATTTCATTCGTGAAAATGACGCTTCGCACATGTAAGTGCTTCCAAACAGCACTAGAGTGTTTTTTGCTATTTCGCGAAGCTTGGGATACTCCACAGCTACTTTCCATGTCTACAGTAGGGGCCTTTTTGTCATGAAATTTCTTCACGAAATCCTGAAAATGTTATGCGAATTCGAACAACAGTGCTTAGAGGACGTAGCCGGAATTTCATCTTTTCTTATTTCATGGCTCTCGATTAGAGCGGTGAGTTGTGGGAAATGATAGAGATTGAGCTGTTGGATATGACTTTGTAGCAGACGACATTTGTCACAGAAATCCTGTACACTTCTGTGCATGAGGCAAACTGTTGTTCCTTTGCCTTGCAGAGACTCGTTGAGGCAGTTGATATACATTAACAAATCTACAAGGAAGGCTAGAGATGTTAAGAAGGCCTGGCTTTGCAGTGGGCATTCCTTGTTTTTCATGGCATAAAATTCAAGTATTTCTTTTCGTAGCAGCATAACAACGCGAAATGTTTCCGCCTGAGACAACTAACGAACGCTGGTGTGGTACAGAATATCTTCAGCCGACGAATCATTTGTGTGAAGAATTTTTTATAATGAATTGGCGGTGGTGAAAAGCATTCGCGCGAATGAAAAGGATTATGTGATTCACATCCTTCAGAGTGTTATCCAAATCAACAGATTTAGAACACAGCGCCTCCTGTTGAATAATGCAGTGTAGATTTATGAGCTGGTCATTACCGTGATCCTTCAACATATAATCGGAAGATCTAGCCAAGAAGCAATTTTGCTTACCAAGCATGCACAGATGCCTCGCAGTCTCTTCAGATCAACGTGAGAGTCGATGCTAGCTTTTTAATCTGCCAAAATATGTCTTCTCGAGTTTAAGTAATCAGTGTCTCCATGGAGAGCAGATCCTCGCACAATTCAAATGTTGGGGATAGGGAGCGAATGAATATGAGTAGCTGCGCTATTTCAATGTCTATGAGCGCTAAACACTGCAGCTAACGCTACAGCTTCCGGAGTCGTAATTTGTTTCGCAATAACAAGTTCTTAAGAGTGTCAATGAATATTCGATATTACGTTTACAACTTTAAATAATTTAGGAGCAGTATTAATTGCCAGAGCAGCTGGGTAGCGAAGTCAGTAGTGCGCTCGCCTCACAAAGCTGAGGGGCGTGGGATCGAGCCCACGCAAAGCCACAATATAAATGACACCCTAAGAAAGTCCTCGCTGACCCCTGGAAGGGAATTGTGGCCCCCACCAGGTATAAACAAGACCCGAGTAAGCTCTAGTGGAAACATTAAGAATCCCCTACGACCTTCGGGTTATGGGACTTACTTATTAATTGCTACAAAGTTCTGATTACTATCCCATGTTTCAAAACTTCTAATATCATATTATAATATGATTGTTAGAAGTATAATATTTTTATCTCTACACACCTAACTAAAATTATGATGTTGAAATAGGTCCATTGTGAATAATGACTGTTTGAAATAAACTGGTATGGTCTCCCGAAACCATCATCGTAACTCTGTAAAAATAAATCTAGTGTCTTTTAAGATTCTTTCTGATTTTAAATCCTTAAATTAACTTGTGGTGTCTGAGTCCCTGATTGCTTGCGTGCCGAAAAAACTTTGGATAGATTTTTAACCCACTTCCTCGTAACCTAGCGAGCTGAAATTTTGCAGGCAGTTTCGTGCCGATGATAAAAATGATGTTTCAAAATTTCAGATCGATTGCATGTACTGTAATTAAATTATTGAATTTTTATATTATTTTATTTATCTCTATGTAACATGTTAACTTTTTTGCTATAGTGTCGTGGTGCGTATTATAAAAATTATATTGAACAACCTTTCCTGTCGTGCAATAAGGTGCGTATTTTATTGACAATACCTTTTGTAAACATATTCCTGATCGGTGCGCATTATATTAAACATGTTTTACGAGACATAACTAAATTTTGTATTTTTGGGTTGTCTTGCGATACGTATTATAATGAACATTTTTTTAGTTATGTCTCGTACATAAATGATTTATAGTCAAAAACTTGGTTTTTACGTTTAAAAAAAAATTAATCCTTTATATTAACTTGTAGCGTCTGTTTGCGGCCTTGCTTGCCAAAAAACTTTGGATAGATTTTAACCAACTTCCTCGTATACTAGCGAGCTGAAATTTTGCAGGCAG
The DNA here is from genome assembly GCA_944989445.1 of Ampullaceana balthica. Taxonomy (NCBI): domain Eukaryota; kingdom Metazoa; phylum Mollusca; class Gastropoda; family Lymnaeidae; genus Ampullaceana; species Ampullaceana balthica. The sequence goes on from CALYLW010000573.1 coordinate 756,403, forward strand.
ACTCGTGCCGATGATAAAAATGATTTAACAAAAATTTCAGATCGATTGCATGTACTGTAATTAAATTATTGAATTTTTAGATTATTTTATTTATCTCTATGTATCATGTTAATTTTTGAGATAGAGTGTCGCGGTGCGTATTAATTATATTGAACGACCTTTTTAATACTTTCTGTTACACGATTCTGTGCGTATTACATTGACAATACTTTTAAAAAATATATTCCTGATCGGTGTGCATTATATTAAACATGTTTTACGAGACATAACTAAAATTTTGTATTTTTGGATTGTCTTGCGCTGCGTATTATAATGAACATTATTTTAGTTATGTCTCGTACATAAATTATTTATAGTCAAAAACTTGGTTTTTTTACGGTTTTTTTTTATTAATCCTTTATTTTAACGTGTGGCGTCTGTTTGCGGCCTTGCTTGCCGAAAAAACTTTGGATCGATTTTTAACCAACTTCCTCGTATACTAGCGATGCTGAAATTTTGCAGGCAGACTCGTGCCGATGATAAAAATGATGTATCAAAATTTCAGATGGATCGTATGTACTGTAATTAAATTAATGAATTTTTATATTATCTTTATTTATATCTATGTAACATGTTAATTTTTGTGCTAGAGTGTCGTGGTGCGTTTTATATTGAAAAACCTTTCCTGTCGCGCAATAAGGTGCGTATTATATTGACAATACTTTTTTAAAATATATTCCCGATCGGTGCGCATTATATTAAACATGTTTTACGAGACATAACTAAAATTGTGTATTTTTGGATTGTCTTGCGCTACGTATTACATGTATAATGAACATTCTTTTAGTTATATTTCCTATACAAAGGATTTATAATTTATAGTCAAAAACTTGTTTTTTTAACGTTTTTTTTAAAAAATCCTTTATATTAACGCGTGGCGCCTGCTTGATTGCTTGCTTGCCGCAAAAACTTTAGGTCGATTTTTAACCCACTTCCCCGTATCCAATCGAGCTGAAATTTTGCTGGCAGACTCGTGGCGACGATAAAAATGAGGTATCAAAATTTCACATCGATCGAATAAACCGTAATTAAATTAATGAATTTTTAGTGTATCTCTAAGTAACATGTAAATTTTTGTGCAAGTCTTGTGCGCGGTGCAACAAACTTTTTAAATATATTGAACAAACTTTTTTTCCTGTCCCGCGGTGCAGTGTGTATTATATTGAACATACTTTTATATTTTCCATATATGTAAATGTTTATGCTAGTCTGTCGCGCGGTGCGTATTATATTGAACATAGTTATTACTTTTAAGTATGTCTCAATTATAAAGGATTTATAGTCAAAAACTTTGGTTTTTATGTTTTTAAAAAAAATATTATTTGTAATTAGCATTGTTCTGATATGTAAATAGAATTCATATTATTTCATTATTAATAATATTATTACATGTATACCTTAATATAATTGAGGTATCATATATATATTTACGCTCAATTATGTAGCCTAACGCTAAGGGACATCACTCTGCTTTTTAAAATTTTGTGTTGTAAGCAGTGCTGATTTACTCAAATAGTTATTTTTTGGTGCAGTTTTGGTGCGCTGCTTTCTAAAATTAGTTTAAAAATCGTGTGTTGATTAGCACTGTAAAATTATTATATAAATACTTTGTTTAATTTTCAGGAATATTTCGTATTTATCATACAAGGATAAGTTACTTGGGCTTTTGACCAAAAACCAAAAAGAAAAGTAGGCGCCCTACAACCTCAATTTTATATTACTTTGTGTACATTTAAGGTAGTTGAATATTACGTATCTATCATACAAGGACAAGTTTGTTGGGCTTTTGAAAAAAATGGGCGCCGTAGGCGCCCTAAATAAAAGTGGGCGCCGCAGCACAACCTATATTATATACATACTTTGTGTACATTTCAGGAATATTTCGTATTTATCATACAAGGATAAGTTACTTGGGCTTTTGACATAAAAATAAAAATAAATAAACTATTATTAAATACTGTGTGTACATTTAAGAAAGTTTAATATTACGCATTTATCATACAAGGACAGGTTAGTTGGGCTTTGAAAAAGGTGATCGCCGAAGGCGCCCTAGAATAGGAGGTGGCGCCGCAGGCGCCACGGCGCCGCAGCACAAACTAGTACATGTATAATATACTATTTGAGTTATGTAATTTGATCATCCCCCCGTTTTAGTCGTTGAATCAATCTTTTACTTCAGGATTTAACCATTTATATCATTTAAAAAATCAAGCACCACTGCCTATTTGTGTATCATATTTTATATATATATATATATATATATATATATATATATATATATATATATATTATATATATATATATATATATATATATATATATATATATATATATATATATATATATATATATATACACATGTATTTTTTTTTCTTTTGGATTGAGGTTTGAATGAATAAAACTGAATCTTCATCTTATCATCATCCCTTCATTCATCAGTCACTGCTATTTATTATTACTAGTAGTAAATTACAATGGATTTTAAATGATAATGCCAAGTGTGAAATAAATCTAGTTGTGTGTGACAATGAAAACTAAACATCTTCAGCCATAGCAGTATGTATTCATAATTATGCTAGTTATTTACGGATTCAGTAGGAGATAGCACAGTGTACATAATAACTTACATGTTTATAATTTTTAAAAACTGTTGTATATACTGTCTATACTGTTGTATATTATTATGGTCATGGAATTACCAGGTATTCCAATTATAACTTAATATATTAAAGTGTATATTTAATTAACTTTGTTCTGCATAAAAAAAAATATTACAGAAAACTTTTTGACAATTAAAAGGTTAGCCTCTTGCTGGCCCTAAAATGTTGTGTTTTACATCAGTTTCCTGAAAACAATTTAAATTTGTATCCGAGTAATATATTAGGGGCCATCCATATATTACGTAGGCAAGGAGGTGTGAGTGGGGTCTCCAATTAACGGCATTTTGCGTATTCATGCTTACCGGGGGGGGGGCGGAGGGTGGTCTCGACTGAATGTGTACGTACGCAAAACAAATTTAATTTGGATAATACTAAGCCTAGCAACGTAAACCGCTCAGACTCCAACATCATTCGAGACCGACTTAAACTGCAATAATGTTCTATATCTAATGCAAACGAAATTCTGAACTTTTAATTACTTGGAAGTAATTAATATTTGATTCAGACCTAACGTTCACAGTAGTTCACTCATTGCTAAAATATATCCGTCTGATTTATATTCCATTTCTTGAAATTAGTAGAAGTTTCTCTTTCGCCCACCGGTGCCTCAGCCGTTACATAAACATAACGGGACGGCGATTTCACTGCTTATATTGTTCTATTTTATCAGGTTTTGTTTGGCTGTCCATGAATGACGTCACGCGATTTGGGCCGATTTTCACCCCCCCCCCTTTTTTTTTCACAAAACGTAGACACCCCCTTTAATATGACGTCACAAAGATTTGACACCCCCCCCCCTAAAAGCTAATTGAAAATTACCATGTTTCAAATTACTTGTTTGTCATTGAAATATGTATTGTGTGTAAGTATGCACTCTAGTATCGTAACACGTGTGAAGCCATTGAAAATGTTATTAAATAAATTGTAAGCAATCAAATATTTAAGTGGAACTTTTATTTAAAGTAGCGCATTTTGCTGTGACGTCACATTTCTTAAACACCCCTCCCCCTCGTCTCATATCGTCACAAATACGTGACCCTTCTCCCCACCCCCAGGCGCCTAACGTCATTTATAGTCGGCCCCTTTATGCAGTGTTCAAGACAATAAAATTTGAGTGTTCTCTTGTAAATTGTATTTCTTCAATAATTTCAACATGAAAGACACGATATTACAAAAAACTGTAAAGGAGTCGTCCATAAATGATGTAAAACAATTTTGGCCGATTTTTACCCCACTCGTCATAAAAACTTAGACCCCCTCCTATTTGAAAAATTAGCATGCTGCAAATTACTTCTTTTTATAATTTAAGTTAAGTATGTATTTAGTTTTAAGGCTGCACTCTAGTATCATAACATGTGTGAATCCATTGAAAGCGTCCTATTAAATAAATTGCAAGCAATCAAATATTTCAGAGGAACTTTTATTTAAAGTAGTGCCTTTTATGTGACGTCATATTTCTTAACACACCCCTCACCCTCGTCACACATCGTCACAAATGCGTGACCCCCTCCCCCCTAGGCACGTGACCTCATTATGGACTGCCCCATAGCGTAAAACCAATATCTTTCGACTCTGGCTAAAGGTTCATTTTACAAATTGATTTGTACGTACGCATAGGGGGGTCCCAAAAATGTACGGGGTGCAACAGTGGGGAGGTGGGTACGAAAATACGACTTTTGTGCGTACGTAATATATGGATGGCCCCTTATGCAAAATAGAGGGGGGAAAAACACATTTTTTTCATTCTTAATGTTTGTTTTGTTGCTAAAATATTAAAGGATGAGCTGAATCTAGTACTCAGTCAGGTTAATGAATTGATGAATTATATCAAGCCAAGACCAGTGAATTCTCACTTCTTCAAACAGCTTGTCATTGCTATGAAGTCCATGCACTTGTACTTAATTTTACATACAGTACACAGTAGTTGGATGGCTCTCAAGAGGAAAAGTTTTATCTTTAGTGAACGAGCTGAGAGTGAAGAAGTTTGCCTTTTTCACAAAGGAAAAATATGGTGTTTTTGTGTTTGCCCTAATAATGAGTTCTGTTGTGAAAAGATTGCCAGTAACTTAGCAGATATGTTTGACCATTTGACTGTTGTGTACACTGGTCTGAAATGCTGAATGAAGACCACCTGAGTTCTATGGATAAACTTGTATCTCTACAATGAAAAAATCAGATACGGCAATCTAGAATTTTATCTGCAATATTGAAAATCATTGAAATGTTTCCTTTTGTTTCAGCAAAATTTATCATTGAAATAAAAAAAATCCAACGGTCCATCTGCAAAATAAAAAATTCGAATGCAAAGTTGCACAGCATCCACTTTTTGTGCAAAATGTTACACTCCACTAACAGATTATATTATCAAAATTTGCTGCGCTGTTGTTCTAAACTGCTGCCTGGCAGCGGTCAGATATCTGCACTTATGCCAGAATTTTTCACGCATGGAAAATTTTTCGTAGACAAAGACTTATAAAAGTCAACTGTTGTCACAGTACTAAACATTTCTTTAACTGTGTGATAGAGTGATCTGAATGCATGTCAATTTGTTCAAGCTTCAGCTCCTCGGGTGCTGTATCAATATCTGTCTTATCTGTTACAGACGCTACTTCTATACAGAAGATTATTGTAATTGTATCATACTTTCTGCTTGGAACGTAGTAGCAAGTAACGCAGAGTTTACAGGCCACGGCAATGAGGGACCACGCTATATCAGTAATCAGTAGAGATATATAGGTCGTAGTCGCTCAAATTCAAATGGGAAACACGAGGCGAACTTTCGGTCAAAAGCCTCCGAACAGGAAGCAAATCTTAGTTCAAGGCGGGCTTTCTGAATGTCTCGGTCGGCCAAAAGAAAAACTTTGGCGGGCCGCAGAATTTAAGAATTTCATTGTTTTGTATATTAGAAGGGAAGTCTGTAATACTGTTATATATAGATAATAGTTTGAATAAATATAAAATGATAAAAAGCGCAGGTTCTAAATAAGTAATAGCAGAAATAGGTGGCGGCATCGGGGCAGTTGTCAAGGGCACCAGCTTAAAAGGGTGCCACTAAATCTTTATTTTTAAATTTGTATTTAAATAAATACAGTCGGACCTCTCTAAGTCGAACTCAAAAGGACCCGGAAAAAAAATTCTACTTACGGAGTTTTTGAGTTGGGGAAAATGGCGTAATAGGCGCCGATTAATCAAGGACAATGTAGATAATGAGAGGTGGGGGAACATCCATACCGGCTAGTAGGCTTGACAGGAAAGAGAGGCAGTGTCTATGTTTCGTATGAAAGGAAGCCAACTTTGACAATGACATGCCGACCAAGCCCGTGAGAGGAAACACCTTCCCTCCCCTCCCCCACTTTACTCCTTCCACAGTGGGATGGCGGGAGTAAGATTTTTCTTTTTAAAAAGAGTTACAGCATGCAACAAAGGGACGCGAATTAGTTACTACTTACCACTCCTTTTTATTGTATTTGTCTTTTTTTTGTACTTGCAAGGGTCGCCTAATCCCTCGTGGAATGCACTAAGATAAGATTTTACGTCCATTTACGTGGCTCTACGGAACACATGTTCTGAAATGTCAGAATAATAACCCAAACGTCTTGGAAAATTCGACTAATCGAGGTTGAAAGTAAAAAATCTTGGAGTTAAGGAGATTTAAAATATATTAGTCTTATGGAATTTAGCCGGGACCTAATAATTAATTCGATATAGGGAGGTTTACACTTAGGGAAGTTCGACTTAGCGAGGTCTGACTGTATTTCACTTTTATCCTCGATAACAAAAAATTGAATAATTAATTATATTTAAATATATTTAAATATATTTTATTTAAACCATTATAATATTTTTTATTATGTTTGTGACCTTTGCGGGGCTTCTTATTCTTATCATACAATAAATGTCAATATGATTTTACAGTCTTTCTTTTAAAAAAGAAAAAATCTTACTATCCTCATCCCACTGTCGAGGGAGTAAAGTGGGGTGGGAAGGTGTCTCCTCTCACGGGCTTGTGTTGTTATGTCAAAGCAAGTTGGCTCCTTTCATATGAAACGTCACCGCCCTTCTTTCCTGTCAAGCCTTCTAGCTGCTATGATTGTCCCCCCCCCCTTTTTTTTCAATATAAAACATTTTCCTGAATAAATCTTCGCCAATTACGCCAGTTTCCTTAAATCAAAAGCTCCGTAAGTCGATTTTTTTCTCCCTTGAGTTGGACTTAGAGAGGTCCGACTTTATTATTAGCAACACGTCAATACGCCAGCTAACTGAAGTGCTGAGCTGCAGTCGGTGGAGTGTTATTTAAATTTACTTTTAATTGTGAGTTTCTATCGTTATGTATGTGATAATGAGTATGACACATTGACACTATTGTTTTAATTTATAATACATGTGGCTTCAAGTTTTGCTGTATTCTTTATTAACACAACAATATTAACTTTTTATCCACCAATTTATTTGGTATTATCTAGTAAATAATAAACTGCAAATACGTATTTTTCCTGTCTTATGCATTTTTTATATTCACGTTGTATGACTGTCACTGTCAGACTACGCAATTATTGTCATAAATAGATTAGAGAAACTCAATTATTTTTTCTAACAAATGAAAAAAATCGCAAAGTTATAACTTGTCGATTTATCAAGGGCACCAAAAATAAATTAGCCAAGGGCGCCAAAAACCTAGCTACGTCTCTCGGTGGGGGGAACTCTCAAATTTCCCGTTATTTACTCGTTGCTGTGTCAATTAAAGAGAAGATGTGTGTCAGTGAAAGACGAAATGCATGCAGATGTTCCAAAATTAATTCTTGTGAATTTAGCAGTCCCTAAACGCACTTTTTAAAAATCTCCTACAGTCCTAATCACATATAGGCAGCATGCACCAGCGATCAAAGTGGTTCACTGTACCGACAAAATACTGGTACTACAAACTGCGAAAACTGGAAATATAAAGTAAGCCCTTGCGACTAAAAGAAAGACGATCTTTCATTAACTTTCAAAGTCCGCCCTGGTGCTACAACTTAATGAAAAATGTAAACCTTATGGGTGTCTTACTAACTCACTATATTGAGGTGGTAAGGGGCCGTCCTTAAAGTACGTCACGCTATTTTATACCATTTTTAACTCCCCCCTCCCCCCTGTCACAAACTGTCACAAATCTCGGACTAAAGTACGTCACACTTTCGAACAAAAATGTTTTTTAATTAACAAAATAATTAAAATTTAATATAAAACACCATGACGTCACACATGGCCGGACCCCACCCTCCCCCCCTGTCACAAACTGTCACACTTTCTTACACCCCCTCCTCCCCTCTGGAGCGTGACGTACTTTATGGACAGCCCTAAGGAAAGCGAAATAGTTGGCCTACATAATACTTTGTAACAAGGTAGTGCGACGGATAAATTCTTGGAAAAAACAGGACGTCATAAAAGTAACACAGTTGATTGGTGTTTTTTTTTAAAATCCCATGGGAGGTAGCTTACATTATGCTTTGTAGGAAAGTTATGGGGCGTCGCTGACAGAAGCAAGTCTACCAACGATGGCCAAACTAATGGTTTTACTCTTTTCTTGTTAATTATATATATTCTCCATAAACGACTCTGGCAGCTCTTTTTTTAAAATTTAAATTCGTTCTAGCTTATCTTTGGTGGATAGGTCCCAACATAAGATGCACATGTTAGTTAGTACAGTCTCACAAAATAAGGTACACTGGATCCAAGACTTCCTTTCGGGCAGGGAGCAAACTGTAATAATTAATGTATCTAAATCTGCACCAATAAAGGTTAACTCAGCTCGTTCAGCGATTTCGTAGTTCAGTTGATAAATACATCAGGCACACAATGGAAACTTTCTGGGTCTCGTGGAATTGCTGGCAAAATTTGTTTCGGTTTTGCCGGAAAATATATGAAGAATAAAAATTGATGAAATTCATGATCACTACTTTAGGAAAGCGCATTCAGAACGAACTCATTTCGTTGATGGGAAATAAGGTAAGGAAAATTATTGTAGGAAGAGTAAAAATCAGCTAAATACTTTTCAGTAATACTTGATTGCACACGTGCCAATGTCATCAATAACAAATGTTACTGACAATGCGCCATGAAAGCCAAGGAGGTGGATATTCGGAAGTAGCTCATGAGCACTTCATATGTTTTCTAGAAGTGGAAGAAAGTGCTGGGCCACATCTGCTTGCTGTCTTACTATTGGAACTGAGAAAAGTGTGCTTAGATGTTTCTGATATCCGCGGTATACGACAAATGTGCGAACAAGATAGGCATAAATGAGGCATAAAAGGTCATCTTTTACAATTAAATCCCAGGGCATTTTTTACCCTTTGTACCCGTCACAGCTACAACTTGCTACTATGTTATATGGTAAATACTCGTCCTGATGCACTGTCGTTTAAAAAAAAATATAATTTAACAATCTATACTTTATTTCCTGCTTCAACAAAGTGATGGGCTTTATTTTCCAAGTATGTTTGAAATATTTCTGTGAAACCACTTTGTGAAACAAAACTGGAAAGCCATGTGGAAAGCGTAAAGGTTGTGCGATATCAAGCAGGAGAAATCGATGATGCACTTTTCAAAGTACCATAGCAAATTAGTTATCCAAAAGCTTGAAGTGAAGCAGAGTCTTTGTGAACTTAAGAACTTCAATTTCACTGTTTCAAATGCTTTTGGTACTACATATTGTTCCAATTTAATTACATCAGCAAAGAATTACAAAATATTTATGTCGATCTAGTAACTGAAGTTGAGAGCATGGAAAATACTTGCAAATGGTGGAAATCTTACTGAATTCGCGGTTTTGAAACAACAATAGCACTTGCAAAAGAAATTGTCACAGACATAGAAGTTGAACCCATATGAACCCATTTGAAAAAAGAAAGAAAACAATTTAGATATGAAGGAGAAGATGAAGGATATGTAGATGCACAAGAAAAAAATAGCACGTACTTTTTAACCAGGTTGTTGATATGCAATCATGTCAATAGACATTTCATTTTAACAAATACTAAGGCATCATGACTCGTTTTGGATTTCTTAATAAAGTTCATCAATTACAAAACAATGATGTACTGAATTGCTGTATGAATCTGGAAAAAAGCCCATTGCCTGCGAAAGTAATTATCTTGATGGTTTCATGCTTGCTGATTAGTAGCAATCATTGAGTCCCATAATTCTTTCAGTTACCTGCAACGATCCTGTTAATATTTTGCAGTTTCTTTCAGTTAAAAAAAAGCTCTATAGTGAATTTTTTAACAAACACATTGCAATTCAAACACTTCCAACTATTCCTGTCACCTTGGCTTCAGAAAAAAGAAGCTTTTCGAAACTAAAACTTATTGAAACCTTTATGGGATAAACAATGATTCAAGATCGGCTCAGTAACTTAGCTATTTTGACAATTGAGACTTATGTTGATAAGGATCTTGACAATATTGAACTAACCAGTATTTCAGATCTTGCAGCCGCGAAAGCTCACAAGATTTGCTTGTAAGTTTTAAAGACAAGGTGGAAGTAGAAGATACAACAAAACCAACGCTAGTGTATATAGTTTGTATTGTTAAGTGTATAATATATATATATACGTAAACTGTCTAATTAGCATACCAAAACAAAACATTTTAATTATTTAATTTTTTTTGTTGAGTTTTAGGATCTTCAATTAAAATTGTAATCATCGATGTGTCAATGTTGTTATAGATTAAAAATGTAATTAATTTAATTTTTTAAAATTTCATATCATTTAATATATTATGTAGAAATGCTAATGTTTGCATGGGTCTCACTCCTCATCTGCTGCCATGGGCTCGGGGCTCCGCATATCGTATGCTGCCTTGGGCCCCACATGCTCTAGGGCAGGCCATGACTGAAATACATTAAGAATCGCTTGCGAAGTTCATTGACTTCTACACACCTTGACGCTTTTATGCTCATGTCAACAGAAACCGATGTTTTAAGTGAACTGAATAATGCCACAATTATAGATCATGTAACCGAAATGGCACCCAGCTTAAAGAAGTTGCTTATACTATAAACACCATCACAGTGAGTTCGAATAAATTGATTTATAACTTGAATTGAACCATTATTGATATTTCATTTATAAATATAAATGTTATTTATCGGTGTGTTGTTGTTGTTTTTTTTTGTGTGTGTTTTTTTTTGTATATTGTAATTTGTTAAGTGACCCATGACTTTGAAGGACTCGGCCCTCGGGTTTGGGTGGAAAAAATGAACAAGGAAAATAAGATAGGGCCGCTTTTTGTTGTTTTTCCCGGGCCGCTTGAACTCCCCGGTCCACCCCTGTATGGGACCCATCAACCAAAGAAAGCATTGATAAACTAGAACAAATTCAAAAAAGAGCTGCCAGATTCATTACTGGAGAATATTCAAAACTGAAAAGAATAACACCATTAGTTAAATCATTAAACCTTGAAACACTAGAGGATTGTAGAACCAAGAGCAAAGTAGTAATCATACATAAAGCAATTAATTCTAATTTAGAAATAAAACACAAAGATAACTTAATACAACCCTCAGATAGACATAAGGATGTAAACACCTGTCTTATTCCGTATGCAAGAACAAACACATAAAAATTTTCGTTCTTCCCGTCCGGAATTCGGGCGTGAAATGGGTTGCCTGAAGAAACCAGGAAAGCCAACACTTTATCAACATTTAAATCTCTAATAAAAATGCAGGACTAATCACGAACCATAGATAAGCGTAGGACGCAATAATCTTCTGTATAGAAGGAGCGTCTGTAAACAGATAGATAAGTTAGCATTTTAGTATTATATTCTTATTACACTTGCACAGCTTTCTCTTTATAAACACTAAGGTTTTGTTGGATTTTTGAAAAAAAACTACTTCATTGACATGGGGCTGGGAATTCCATGATAATTTATCATTCATTTTAAACACCATTTAAAATATCCCTAGGTTAAAGTTTAAGCAACATAAAACTACACAAAGTAGTCTCCAGTGCCCGGCTTGTCTCATCCTTCCACGTTTTTTTTTCACAGCTCTCTATAAACAATTTACAAAAAAGGTAAATTAATGTCTTTCACAGAAAATAGTGTCAAACGATAACAAGAAAAATAAGGTCTTCAGTGTTTTGTTACAGATTATTGACTTGTTTAAATTCTTCGGTTTAGTTTGGAGTCTCTAATGTCCATCAATGTTGCTAGTTATTACTAGAGCATTCGCTTTCATGCTTCCCAAATCTTAGGCGTGGTCTGACGTAAGTCTGGCAACCAATGTTCCTTTTAGGCTGCGCGGCCGCGCATATATATCTGACAGACGCCGCACAGTAGTTTTCAATTTTGTAAACAAAAATGGCACACAAATGGATTCCGTGCAACTTTGCACACTATTTTTTTTTACTTTGCACATGAACAGAGGAACCTTAGCGGGAACATTGCTGGCAACCATATAATCAACTATTAAAGCTATAGCTATCGAGATTTCCTTTTCTTCTATTTTAAACTAAGGGGCCGTCAATAAAGAACGTCACGCTATTTTAGACCATTTTTACCCCCTCCCCCTGTCCCAAATCTCGGAACCCCCCCCCTAAAGTACGTCACACTTTCAACAAAAAATAATTAAAATTTAATATAAAACACCGTGACGTCACACATGGCCGGAGCTATGTTCTCTTTAAGCTGCGCGGTTGCGCGGTTGCGCGGCCGCGCAGGCATCTGAATGACGCCACGCAGCAGTTTAGAACTACCGCGCAGTAAATTTTGTAAACCATTGCACAAAAAATGTATGCTGAGCAACTTTGCACACGAGTTTTTTCTCTTTGCACACGGACCAACAAACCTTAGAGAGAACATTGGGCCGGACCCCCCTCCCCCCTGTCACAAACTGTCACACTTTTTTTTACACCCCTTCCCCCCCCCCTCTGGAGCATGGCGTACTTTATGGACGGCCCCTAAATATAAAAATGCCAGCGCCAGCCACCATCCAAGCACTCATGGGGGCCGTCCATAAATGACGTCTCGCAATTTTCGTCAATTTTTCAACCCCCCTCCCCCCTCGTCACGCATCGTCACAAAACTTAGACCTCCCTCCAATATGACGTCACAAAACTTTGCTCCCCCCCCCCAATAAAAGCCCTATTTTCTATTTGAAAAAGATCATGTTTCAAATCACTCTTTTGTCATTTAAGCAGTGCTTTTTTGTGACGGTAAGCACCGGTACGGCGTACCGACACCTTTTTTCAATGTGGGAAAAATTATTACTTTTATTGTATTTTAACGTTTATTATTATTGGTTAATTATAAAATAAAATTGTTTTTAGACATTTAGTATCTTTGCAGTTGTGATTTAGCTTGCATCGAGGTGCGAACTGGTAGATAAAAGTTAGGCACTCCATCACTGAGTACGGCACCTATTTTTTTACACAAAAAAAAAGCACTGCATTTAAGTATGTATTTAGTATTAGGTTGCACTCTAATATCGTAACACGTGTGAAGCCATGTAAAACGTCATAAAATAAATTGTAATAAATCAAATATTTAAGTGGCAGTTTAAGTGGCACTTTTATTTAAAGTTGCGAGTTTTGATGTGACGTCACATTTCTCAAACACCCACCCCCCTCGTCACACATCGTCACAAATTTGTGGACCCCCCCTCCCCCCAGGTGCGTGGCGTCATTTATGGACGGCCCCACTTGGCTAAAGTGCATGGTGAATGCAGTGGGGACACCGACAGTAACAGGGGACCGGCCCACGCATTTTTACGCCCACCTTATTTTTCACTAAAAAGACTAGTTATACCTAGTATTCAGTGGGGGCAGTGGGTACATATTGTCCTTGGGCGCCAAAATGAGGAATACAAAGTCTAATTATTATAAGTCTGTAAATGGGCTAGATTTTAATTAAATGCGGGACAGTTTTTTTCCGGGCGCAAAAATATTCTACCTAGAGTTCCGCTGCTGCAGGCCGAATATTGTCAACCGTTGCAAAAACTCAAATTCGTTCTACACCGTCACAAATACTAATCAAAAGTGTTAAATTGACACATTAATTAAAACACGAAGCTAAACACACATTGGTATAAGTAACATATCAGAAATCTTCGTACAATTTTTAAAGAGGCAATTGAATAGGGGCCATCCATAAAGTACGTCACGCTATTTTTTTACCATTTTAGCCCCCCCCCCTCCCTTCTTGTCACAAATCTCGGACTCTTAAAGTACGTGACACTTTCAAACAAAAAAAAATTTATTAACAAAATAATTAAAATTTAATAGAAAACACCGTGACGTCACACATGTCTAGACCTTCCTCCCCCTGTCACAAACTGTCACACTTTCTTACACCCCGTCCCCCTCTGGCTGGAGCGTGACGTACTTTATGGACGGACCCATGTGGTATAGGTAAGCTTGAAAAGACGTATGCCTCATAGTGAACGTATCAAAAAGAGAAAAAAAGCGCCTGCCTTAGTGAACGAACATTAACAACATGAAGTATGTAAAATGAAATAAAACATATGCAAAATGTAGTGTAGTTCCATAAGACATCAATCAGAAAGAGATAGTGATTGAGAGAAGAAGTAATGCAAAATGCACCAAGGAAGGGAAAGGAAAGAAAGGGGCGGCGTCGGGTGTTAACATGTGAGGGAAATTAAAGAAAGACGTATTTAATCTGTAAATATGTATTTTGAACACAATTTGATACTATTTAGGAATGTAGTAGCTCACGCTATTGTTCTAATGTTTGTTTTAGTTTCGCAATTATACAGAATTTACCATACTATTGCTAAAAATATTTTAAAAATTATATATCATTGTTAATTTTATATTTGTATTAGTCTAAAACTATAATTTAACTTATCAATTTACAAATAAATGAGTGTATTTCGGATTCGGTAGTTGTGTTTTTTCCTTTCAGCACAAAAAATTGTACTTGGATGTACTCAGTGGTACATATATATGGCACATCATATTCTAGCAAGACTATTGCAGAGAAATGTAAACCAAGGTGTTTTCCTAATTATTTAAGTAGAACAAACACCAAAAATATCAGGAAATATGAAATTGCTAGACAAAAAATAATTGGCGATGAAATGAGTTAAATGTAAATCGGAGCAAGTCTTTTTCTGACAGCGAGTTCATAAAGGGGCTTGGTGGTCGAGTGGCAGGTGCGCTCGACTGACGTACCGATCGTCACGGGCTCGAATCCCTGTGAAGGCAAGGATTTGTTCCCGGGGCCTAGGGCGTCCCTGAGTCACCCAGCTCCGCATTGGTACCTAACACTAATTAGGCGGCTGGGTAATGCGTGGAACCCTCATAGCCGTGGCCTGTGAACGCTGCATCACTTGCCAACAGATCATCCGTCATGGTCTGTGGACGCAATTATCTGCTGCATAGAAGTAGCGTCTGTATAGATAAGATAAGGAATGCTTGTCAGATGCATCAAGCGTTATGTGTCCAGAACAGAAAACAAAATTTGATAGCATTTCTTTATCAAAGAGAACTGTAGTAAGGCGTGTTGAAAAAATAAGTGAAAATTTGATGCATCAACTTCGAGATGAAAAGACTTTTTGTGGTACTCTCTTGCGTTGGAAGAAGGTACCGATTTACAGGACACAGCACAATTGTTGGTATTTATGTGGGGAATAAACACTCGTTTCGAACTTACCGATGAATTACTTAGTTTTGAGCCACCCAAAGACACAACTACAGGCCAGGATTTATTCAATGCTGTTAAGAACTGTGTTGAAAGAACTGGGATGGTGTGGAACAAGATGAAGATAGCAACCAATGGAGCGCGTGCTTTGACTGGAAAAAACGTAGGTCTTGTGAAGTTGATAAAAAATGAAATTAAAGAAGAACATCCTGATCATACACTCTTACCTCTCTACTGTGTCATCCAACAGGAAAGTCTGCCATATGTAAAGTCTGCATTGAATATCAAGCATGTTATCGACCCAATTGTCAGTGTGATAAACCTCATCAGAACCAGGGCACTTAACCACAGGCTGTTCAGGGCACTGCGTGAAGATTTGGTCACTGAATATTATGATATTATCTACCACAGCAGTGTCCGCTGGCTGAGCCTGGGCAAGATTTTAAGGCCAGTGTGTGATCTAAAAAAAGAAATAGTTATATTCCTGGAAATCAAGGGTTTTGTTTGTGACTTTGTTACCAACATTGTTAATGAAGAGTGGAAGTCAGACTTCATGTTTGCTATTGACATTATGGAAAAGTTGAATGAACTGAATGTCAAACTTCAGGGCAATAACTAAAATTGCTCATGAAATGTATGTGCATGTTAAATCATTTTAGGCAATGCTCTCCTTGTTTTCCAGGGTCCACATACATCTGTGAGCATGCTTTTTCATGCATGGGGTGGGGTGGGGAAACAGATCAATGTTGACTGACTGCAATTTGAATGCAGCCATGCGAATCACAACCATTAAACTTGTTCCAAAGTTCAAGAATATTATCAAAAATTGTGAACAGTTACATACTTCTCATTAATTATATTTATTCTTAGTGATCAGCTTGTAAATAAATTATGTTCCTACTTCTTCATAGTTATTATGACGAGTAACTAGAAACTTTTTTTGAAAAAATAATGAATAGTAAAATCTTATTATCAAATTAGAAACTGTTTCAGTTCGTCTTTTAAAATGTAATGTGCATGTGTAATAGAGTGTGAATGTGAAATAAAATGACAAGTACACTGTTAAAGTCATTAGTTAAATGCCAGACTGGTGCTCAATGCAAACATGACCATGTTACTCCACTTCTTCACTCACTTCATTGGCTGCCTATCCAAGCCCGTATTGATTACAAACTGGCCGTTCTCTGTCACAACTTCTTTTCGGACTCATGCCCATCGTATCTTACTGAACTTTTGTCGGTCTACTCACCCACTCGCCAGCTACGATCTTCTGCAGACACACGCGTTCTCTCTGTTCCTACGACACGCACCAAAACATTTGGTGAAAGGTCGTTCTCTTTTTGTGCAGCAAAACAATGGAATTCTCTAACCTTACGCATACGTAGTATTCAAACAACCAAGTCCTTCAAGACTGCACTTAAGACACATCTTTTCAAAATTTATTGTCAAAATTAATGAAACATTTCTTGTAAATGATTAACGTAGCTTATGTATCTATAATGTACTGTAACTTTTGTGTTTGTTATGATATAAAGTTAATTTAATACTTATAGGTATGTTATTTCTTTCATGTAAAGCGCTGTGAGCCCAGTTCCTTACTGGGATACAGCGCTATTTAAATAATCAATTTATTATTATTATTATTATTATTATTATTAATTCATATTTTATATGTTGTAAATTGTATTTGAAGTAGTAGTAAACTCCGTTAAAAAAATTGTGTACTGATCAGCGGCTATGTAACAGGGCACGCATACTTTTGTCCCTCTTGAAATTAGCCTAATATATATATATATATATATATATATATATATATATATATATATATATATATATATCTTATCTTATCTTATCTTATCTGTTTACAGACGCTCCTTCTATACAGAAGATTATTGCGTCCTACGCTTATCTATGGTTTGTGTTTAGTCCTGCATTTTTATTAGAGATTTAAATGTTGATAAAGTGTTGGTTTTCCTGGATTCTTCAGGCAACCCATTCCACGCCCGAATTCCGGACGGGAAGAACGAAAACTTGTATGTGTTTGTTCTTGCATACGGAATAAGAAAGGTGTTTTTATCCTTATGTCTATCTGAGGGTTGTATTAAGTTATCTTTGTGTTGTATTTCTAAATTAGAATTAATTGCTTTATGTATGATTACTACTTTGCTCTTGGTTCTTCTATCCTATCATATATATATATATATATATATGTGTGTGTGTGTGTATGTGTGTGTGTGTGTTATTTAAACAGGGTATTATAGGCCTGAAAAGACGTCACAGAACAACGAACTGAGCCTGATTGAAGTCCCCCCCCCACGCCATACACTTTTTAAAAACATTTTTAATGACGACACAATACCGTAATGTTTCAAAATAATAGTATATAGTTTAAAACAATCAATTCCATATTACTCCTTAAACTCATTACATCAATGATTCAAGATGCGGTGCACAAAGTGATTGTAAATCCAAGATTCATAGTGCTCACTCATCATAAGTCCCTTGACCGTTGAGGTCGTATTTAAGGGAGCGCATGGACGCTAGGTCCCTTACTCTTTTTAATTTATATAAATGATTTACCCAACAACATCTCAACAGGTACAAAAGTTAGGTTATTTGCTGATGATTGTATAATCTATAGAACAATTAAATCAGAACAAGATAGCAAAATTTTACAAAAAGACTTGGATGAATTGATAAAATGGGAAACTAACTGGAGAATCTCTTTCCACCCAGAAAAGTGTCAACTGTTAAGAGTAACAAAGAAAAAGAAACAAATAAATTCAAAATATTACATTCATGGAAAAGAACTGACCCAAACTAAAGATGCAAAATACTTAGGAGTCTTAATAAATGAGAAACTATTATGGAATCCCCATGTCAATGAAGTTATTAAAAAATCAAACAAAACCTTAGGCTTTATAAAAAGAAACTTTAACAAATGTAATAGAGATATAAAACTAAAATGCTACCTCACTTTGGTGAGACCTGTATTAGAATATGCATCTTCTGTATGGGACCCATCCGCCAAAGAAAACATTGATAAACTAGAACAAATTCAAAAAAGAGCTGCCAGATTCATTACTGGAGAATATTCGAAACTGACAAGAATAACACCAAATAGTTAAATCATTAAACCTTGAAACACTAGAGGATAGAAGAACCAAGAGCAAAGTAGTAATCATACATAAAGCAATTAATTCTAATTTAGAAATACAACACAAAGATAACTTAATACAACCCTCAGATAGACATAAGGACAAAAACACCTTTCTTATTCCGTATGCAAGAACAAACACATACAAGTTTTCCTTCTTCCCGTCCGGAATTCGGGCGTGGAGTGGGTTGCCTGAAGAATCCAGGAAAACCAACACTTTATCAACATTTAAATCTCTAATAAAAATGCAGGACTAAACACAAACCATAGATAAGCGTAGGACGCAATAATCTTCTGTATAGAAGGAGCGTCTGTAAAGAGATAAGATAAGATCAACAGACAAAGATCTCAATGCACATTCGCATATCATGAGCGGCGGCCAGTAATTCATTCAACCTCAGGCCTGTCCAAACCTTCATGTTGTCAATACCACTTTTCCGTCGTCGACCTCTTCGCCCAATTAGAACCCCCTACGACCACGAGGTTATGGGACACACACACACACACAATAAATAAATAAATGTTGCAGCAAGTTGCAGCACATGGCCGAACCATGCCAGCTTGCGTCTCTTAAACTTAATTGTCGCTATAATGGTTTCTTGACGCCCCGCGATGGAGGTTATTCTGTCCAAGACATACTCATTGGTCTTGTGTTCTAGGTAAGAGATCTAGAGAATTTTCTCATGCATTTGTTTTCAAATGCCTGAAGCTTGCTTCCAATGGTTGCCATTGGTGTCCAGGTCTCACATCCATACAGAACAATGGTTTTAACGAGAGCTATGTATAGCCTGAGAGGCTAATGTTTTGCTGGTCCATATTTTGATTAATTTCGTCATTGCTGCCATTGCCAAATTTGAATTTCAGCTTCACGGGTACCATCTCTAGATATAATGGCTTCTAGGTATTTGAAGTTCTGCACCTCTTCCAGCTTTTGTGGGTTCATTACGATGTTTGTCTTACTGGCAACTGAGGTTTTAACAAATATATTTCTTTTCTATGAGCTGATTTACATTCCACATGCACCTGATCTGTCCGCAAGTTTGTCAGTGAGCTCCTGTAGTTCTTAACTGTTCCCATCCAAAAGATCAATATCGTCAGCAAATCTTGGTTGCACAAGGGTCTTCCACATATAGAGATGGATGTGTGGTAATCACTGAGTGCTTCTTGCATGATTTTTTTCTAGGAAGATGTTGAACAGGACTGGTGAGAGAATGCAGCCCTGGCGGGCTCAATCGACATCTAAATAAGTCCCCTACACAGCCTTTAAAAGGACAGCACTGCTTGCCGGATTGTATAGTTCTTCGATCACCTTTTCCAGCCCTTCTTCAAAGTTGAAACTTCTAATAACTTGCAAAAGTCCCTGTTGGATCAACCATCTCTTTGATCTGTTGTTCCTGTAGAATGCTGATATCTGGATTGATTTTGCAATTGTACAATTCGGTGCAATATTATGTCCATCGTCCTAGTACCACCGTGTTAACAGTAAGCAGCTGGCCTTTGCTGTCCTCAATTATCGAAGCTGACGTCTGGTGCGTATTTGTAAGATTTCTTAATATCTCATACGCTTTCTTAGTATTACTGGCAGCTATGCTATCTTCCACGGTGCGGCACTGGTTATCTATCCAGTCCTCTTTGGCCCGCCTCATCTCCTTCCTGATCTTTGTATTAATTAGCCTGCTGTGAACTGATTACAATTTCGTTCTTTCTTTAAAATGGTAGTTTTTTTTTGGGGTGTAAAATCGGTCGTGTCTATGAACATAATTATAATGACTGCTCCCGTAAACTAAAGGTGTGCCTTCACTTCCGGGTTATCGATAGTTTTTTTTTATATTCCCTTCCTGGCTAACGGTCTACCCTGAAAATATTAAATCGATTGTATGTAGCAATACTACAAAATGTAGAATATCTGCAGTCGTGATTTGGGAAGTAAGTATTTACGCAAATAATTTAAAATACTCATGGATTTTGAAACATTTGGCCAAAAGATTTTTTGTAATTATAAGATTACATTTAATTTTCTGGTGGTTTGTGAATTTGTGGTATTAGAAACCCATCGACAGCGCCCTCCCTTCTGGGAAAAATCGAGGTCAACATGCACAGTAGTGTAGAGAAGTAAAGAATGGATAGTGTAGTATTAGTGTTTGCATTCATTTCCCTATTCTGCAAAATTTAATATTCACTGCCGATAAAGGTTTCTGGGTAGTTTAGTTTTGTAATTAACAGGCATAATCTTTGATGCAGATGGTGATTGTGAAGTTATAGTTATAGAATAAAAAAATAAGTCTTTTTCTAAATGAAATTTAGTTCTTAGATTCTTAGTAATTAAAATTAAAGACTTTAATAACTAAGAACTAAATTTCAGTTAGTTACAAGATCTTAATACTCATTACTATTTCACTAGTATTACAATTCCTGTATATGAATATCATATATGACTACATATTGAGTATTATAGATATGTCATGTAATATGTAAATGTAAATATTACTTACTAGGACTAGGTCTAGTGCTATAATCTAAAGGGAGGCGTTATACAGAGATTTCTTTTTTTAAAAACAAACAAAATTTCCGTTCTAATTTAGTATATATGTAGCCTACCTATCATAGCTTAAAATTTATTTCAAAAAGATTTATGATTTTAAAATTAATTTGGTAAAATCAAAGAGAACGGTGCGCTCGATAAATTGTATTTTTGGTTGCTATACTATATTTGTTGTTTGTTCTATTTTAATTTAAAAAATAGACAACTAAACCTAACCCAGACCCTAGAACTGAAACTACAACCTTAAAAAAAAAGACTCTATCACTATCGAAACTCGAACCTTCACTTGACACTTAGAGTTCAAGAATCTAATGCCCTAACCGTGAGAACACAGAAGGTCATGAATCGTATGAATTTTAAAAAATCTTATATCAAATCGGCAAGTAGTCACATGACCAGCCAAAAACATTTGCGTATGACGCTAAGAATCATGGGAAATATCTGTCTATAATGCCCAGCATTATACGGAGATATCTCCGAATAATCACTTCGTAATCTAAATTATATAATAGATAATTTAGTGCCTAATATTATATTAATATAAGTGAGAATAAATTTTGGGGAGGATGGGGGTGAAGATTCTTAAATTTTAGGCAAAAATGCGCAAAAAACATGAAAGAAAAAAAGGTACTCACAGTTGATGTGGCTGAATTTTACAATGAATCCGATAATTGATAGGCTATTATACACTTTTTTAATAACTTAAAAAAATTCTGTAGCTAAACCTAACCCTAAAATTCTATAGCTAAACCTAACCCAAACCCTAATACCTTCCATTTTGAATAATCCATTTTCCTTTTAGAATAATTTTACACAAAAATTAACAAAACTTTCTACCGTGATGCTACTGCAATTGGAAATTTTTTAGCGAAATGAATTTTCATTTTCCTGGGCAATTCGACATCACTACTTTTAAAAATGCGTATAGCGTATAGTTCTACCTTATTATATTTTTAGAATGTAAAAGGGGAGGGGAGACCACTCCCCTTTGACCCTCCCCCTTTCTTTTTCTTTCTTCTTTTATTAAAAATTATATTGGGGAGGGAGAACCCTCCCCAAACCCCACCCCTTTAGCTCCATTTATGACATGATAGGCATATGAACACAAAACCATCCGTTTCATTCATAAATTCCTTTACAAATGGAGTTAATTCAAACATTGCTGAAACCACAAAAATTCAAGGGAAGCAAGTTCTGTAGCGCTGAAGTGACGTCACTAGCGTCGGCCGCCATCATGTTCGGAATAACGATAATCAGCTATGTTGAGCATTTGATTCATTATTCTATACTTTTAGATTTACTTTCTGCCAGTTATTAAATCAATTAAATGAGCAATAATTTGATTCATAGTACAGTCGAAACCGGTTAAGTCGACGGCGTTGTGGTATGAAAAATGGCATCGAGATAACCGATGATCGAGTTAAAACGAAAACCAATATGGCGGCAAAATATTAACATGCGCTTGAAATTTCTTTATATACGTGTTGTGCGTTAATTAGTGATGGGACGATTAATCAGAATCGTATCGGAATATAAGAAATATCAATATAATGTTAAATTAGGTGATATATTATATTATGCGAAATGGAACGTCCTTGCGAGTATGATTTATGTAAATGAATTAGTGATTCGGCTCTGACTGAGACTGAGGCTCTAGTTTTAGTTCATTTGCTCGTTCGTCCTTGAACTGTATTATTTCATGCTATTTACTACTAATACTAATGATGTAATTATAATTAAAGTCATAATCTTAGTGTAAGTTTATTACTAATAAATACCAAGGCATTTATTTGTATAAGGACCATGGAAAACAATCAATATTCAATTGATTCACTATATCGATAGTCGTTCGCACATCGTTCTGCGCATGTCGAAAAAATTCGCAAATATTGTTTCAATTTGTTAATAATTGACTACCATTACGCTAGGACTAGTGTTTACCGTAGTTACAACTATCGAACGACCGCTTACACTCATCTTTAAAAATGTTTAGGCTTATTTATTTAAGTTTTAAGTCTTCGGAATTAAAATAATTTATTCAGCTGCAACTGCAATAAGCCCGTAATAGCTTTTTACCCCGGAGTTCGTTTTTGTTGTGTTAGTGACGGTGACTTCAAATCGCTTTCTCCCTATTCCGGTATCTAAATAATATACACGTCATCACTTTTAGTCTACTTCGTCTACGGCTAAGGAATGCTTTTTTAAAATTTTTAAAAAATTTGCTTAGTTGTCGAGGCACTGTACGGTCAAAGGTCACGGCTATTACTACAGCGCTCTAAGTGAATTCAAAGGGGGGGGGGACAAGTTACGGAGTTTTCTAGTAAGGGATAATGAGGGTGGGGGGGGGAAGGCTAGACAGGTCTTTGATGTTTATATAAAAGGAAGCCTCTTGCTTTGACATACCAATACAAGACGCGAGAAGAGACACCTTCCCTCCCCTCCCCCACTGTTATACATCTACAGTGGGTTGGGGGGAAGGAACATTTTTCTTTTTAAATTGAGTCAGAGCATGCCTTGGTAAATGGCCAGTGTAGCTCAACCCCACCTAAACCCCTATTGGGTGGGGGGGGGGATCGGCGTGTGCGCGACGAAATTCAATAATTCTGGTAAGTTGACGAATGAAACATAATATGGTATTTAAATAAATTCCATCTTATTATGACTGTTTACTCCGTTTTATCAGGACTTAGTCGGTATATTAGCTTATTACCCGGAGTTAATTTTATGTTGTGTTACGGCAGAATACCAGCGCCAACACGCGAGCGAATGTGACATCAAAATCAAAGCGTTTTTTTAATAATAATAATATTCTGGTCTATAAATATAGACTGTTTGTGGAGTTCGCTAGTGACTGATTTAAAAAAAAATTGTATTCGCTTAGTTACCGAAGCATATTACCAGAAGTAACAGAGCTGAGCAAGCGGGCTGTGACGTCACCAGCAGACCCTGGTGAGGCAGAAAATTGGTCCCTTCCCTTGGTTATAAAAAAATCATAGCTAACATTTTCAAAAGCTGGGGATTGGTCATGGGGATCGAGCTAACCAAGTTAAGTTGCAAATTCGGCCCTCTTTTGTGCTCGAGGTACTAGGTTTCGGCGACTTAAAAATCGAATTAGCCGATGAAAAAATGCTAAGACAAAGAGAGAATTTGGCGTGTTCCAATAAAAAAACGTCGAGTTAGTGGGTTGGTCGAGCGACCGAGCTCGAGGTAAGTGGGTTCAACTGTAATTCATATTTTGTGTTTCTGCTACAAAACAAATAGCATTAAAATTAAAGAAAATATAACAATTATGTTTTATAAATAAAATAAGTAATTTAAGTGCTTTACATATTTCTTTATTAGATTACTAATTTTCATAGTGGGCAAGATAACAGCCAAAATGCCAAGCGCAGGCCGTATATATCATTTTGTATCATACTTAAACTTACCAACCCAACAAGGGCTCTTGAAATTCCAAAAAAGTAGGGATGTACTGGATTTCGGCTCCCGCTCCGGAAAATCCGGAATCTGGTCATTTTTAAGAATCCGGCTTTGGGCAGAATTTCACTTCATAAATCCGGCTGGCCAGTAGAGCCATAAAATATAAATATAAGTATAATAGCTCCAGCTCCGACCATTTTTACAAATTTGTCTCCGACATAGGCCCGTTTCACTTTATAAATTTGGCCACATCCAGCACCAGCAGGATTTCAAAAATTTGAATCCAGTTCACCCCTACAAAAAAAGTAAGATTAGCGTTTTTGTGTTAGTCAGGATTGAGTGCAATGTTCCCTTTAAGCTGCATGGCAGCGCAGATATCTGACAGACACCATGCAGCAGTTTAGAGTTACTATGCAGCAAATTTTATAAATTATTGACCAAAATGGATGCTGTGCAACTTTGCACACAAGTTTTTTTACTTTGCACATGTACCAACGAACCTTAGAGGGAACATCGGTTGAGTGGCGTGCATTGCATAACTAAGATAACGAACAAATTTATTTACTAAAACATTAATAGAAGAATGGGACGTTGATAAAAAAATACTGTTACAATAGATATTTTGTGCACATATTCGAGTCACTCAAACTAAGCAGAATAAAGCGTTTGTGAGATTTTATGACATTAGCAATGTTTGATTTGGAATTTTCTGCATGCATTCAAGAGAGTGCTTTAAAATTTTCATGAATCTCACAGACATATGTTGTTCAAAACACTGATGCCATATCAACGGCAAATTTCACCAGTTTTGTAAACTCAACATAAGGTAAACAGCGGTTAATTCAACAAGTTTTCCTTTGCTGTGCTTTTCTTTCAATAACTATGTTGCTTGTAAATCAATGAGCTCCGACTATTGCTCCACTGGTCATTGAAGTTAAAATTAACTAATTTAACTAATTGATTTGTCAGTGGTGAAAATTTCCAGTAATGAATTTAGGAACTGAAATTATAAGCGAAAAGAAACTATTTCATTATCTCTATCCCTAAAAAAACAAATTCAGAACTTTACCTTAATTTACCACATATTCACAATTGTATTTTCTGCCTTTAAATTAATTTCAATCGAATCTTAAATTATTTTTGGTGAAATTTAAACTATCAATTTGTTTTAGAAGCATTCTTGTACCGAACAAAATCACTGTTAAGTCTGTCAATATCTAAAATTCCCTCAAATATGCCTTTTTAAGTCACAAAAATTTGGGAGGAAAATCAAGGTTGACATATTTGATGATTGTGCTACAAAACTCATTGAAACATTGAAAGTGAAAAACAGATTTACACTTTCGAATATACAAAGATTGTATTAGTTCATTCATTTTCTAACTAGAATATGTATGCTTTATAATTGTAAAACTATTCGATTTTTTTTTAATACATTTCTTGCAAAGTATGTCTCATTCTTGTGAAAAAGGGCTCCGTATTTTTGGCACAGGTAAACTTAAAAAGTGTCATCTCCAAAAGGTTAAGTCTGTACTGATAGAGGCATAGATACTATACACTGAGCTTGTAAGTTTTTGGCACCCACATGTAATGACAATCTATTTGATTTAATTATTATCTCCCCTCCCCCAAATTTTTTGAATAAATGACTTAATTGAATCAACATAATTTTGAACACTAAGTTGAATAAAATATACGTAAAATGAACTTCTTTCTGTGTTTTATTTGTAAAAACTAAAGGCTATTCCTGAAAGGATATCTTTTGTTTATTGTAAATATGATAAAGATTTTTGTACCAACACTATAATTGGTATTTTCTCTACTAATAATATGATATAAAATTGGTTTTTATATTATTTTTTTAGAGAGTTTGTGAATATATAAGTCAGTATTGACCCAAATTTAATTAGCCTTTTTATGTTTCATTGCTTAAAGCAATGTTTAATCCTTTTCATACAATGTATGGTCACCTGTGTACTGAGAAAC
This sequence comes from Ampullaceana balthica, assembly GCA_944989445.1. Classification (NCBI taxonomy): domain Eukaryota; kingdom Metazoa; phylum Mollusca; class Gastropoda; family Lymnaeidae; genus Ampullaceana; species Ampullaceana balthica. The sequence continues at coordinate 782,848 of CALYLW010000573.1, forward strand.
AATGATCTTAAATCTTCATAATCAGTTGATTTAACACTTTAAAGTTAATATAATATCAGCGTTATATATTTAGATATTGACTTTAACAATTATATTTATTTACAGCAAACAGATCCAGAATGTTTCCTGATTTCGGAAAACAGATGCAAGTGTGATAAGGTCTTGACAGAATGTGGAATAAAAAAAACAGATCCCAATTTTGGGTTTCTTTAAATCATAATAAAATGCACTATTTCTTCATTGCTTTTTACTTAACTCTGCTAGCCAATGATTCCTGATTGGCCATGTTTCGAAATGTTTTTAGTGGATGTGTTTCTGACCGTAGCTCACAGGCAGAGGTACTTCGCTCTCAAAAGTAAGTTTGTTTTTGACATTTGAACCACATGTCCATATTCAGAGTTTGACAGATATATTTTAATATATATTTATCAATCTTATACTGATTTATGTACACTAAAATGTAATTGTATTGAAATGAAATGAAGCAAATGTCCTATCTGAGGGACATTTTGACATTAATTAATATTTTTCATTTTATCACAGCCTGATTTTCAGATAGGTAAACAAGAAATTTTAAAATATAAGTGCTTTCCTAAGTAAAAGAAAGCATAGTAATTAGTACAGTTTGAATGAAGATCAACGGTATCAATATTTAATTATCATCTTCTTTAAATTTAATTATCTTTTTAGGCTCAAATTCGGAGCTTCACTGTCCTCTGCCCTTAAGCATGGCTACTTGCCAGGTCCACTTGTGGTAATATTAATTATAAATATTAAATATATTCCTGTGTTCAAATATTTTATGTTGCTTTTATTTGGTTGTAACTGGTTTGCACCAAATCAAAAAATGAAATAAAATAAAATTGCATAAATGTCCTGCATTTATCTTAAAAATTAATAGTTATTCTGCATAATTTCTTTAGGATATTTTGGTCCACATTGCCAAAGAAGGGGTCACCACTGCAGATGTTTTTCGTCGCCCAGGAAACCCAAATGACACGAGGAGGATTGTCAAACGATTAACAGAAGGAAAGCAAGTTATTTATGCTAACTATAGTTTTTATACTCTGGCCTCTGTAGTAAAGGTAGGTGTTCAGAAATCAGATCTATTAAGTAAATTAAAATTCAACATGGTGATTGACTGATGGCAATGAATGTAATATTTAAAAAAACTCTTTTCTATAAAATTTTAATTTCACTATTGAAATCATTGCATGAAGAATAAATATTTTATAAATAAAAATTTTACAATAAATTTATGATCTTTTATTTCATGTTATTATGATGACCCAGTTAGTACATACAAATATATTTATTTAACCAGAAATTTCTCTTAAAAACTCCTGGCGGTGTTTTTACACCAGAAGGTGAGGAAGAGCTGCTTTGTGTGCTAACACTTTCACACAAAATGGATCAAATTGAAGCAGTCCACAAGTAAGTTGCCAATAACACTTAAACTAAAAAAATGTTCATGTTTATTATTGGTGAAATGGGGATCTTAATTGGTAATGTAATATTGAAATAATTTAATTTTGAATATAATTAATATATTTTACACAGAAAAAACATCTTAGAAATGAATTGAAGTTTAAACCACTTATGCGGTCAGAATTAGGCATCATATGAATAACCTGATTATTTAATTCTGGTTCATTTATCCTCAGCTTTATTGTCAAGCTATCTCCAGCTCATCAACAGCTTGTGGCACTGTTGTTTGGTACCTGGTTTCGCATTGTTACCTTTCAAGAGAAGAACTGTATGTCAGTTGAGGCATTATCTCGAAGTGTCGCCGGCAGCATGTTTCATACATGTGCAGAAGACCCAGCTAAGGTACTTTTTAACATACTAATTGTTTTATGTTTACTTTTTGAATGGCTAAATTTTTATTTTCTTTATCCCTAAGTCAGTAATACAGTCGAACCCACTTAAACCGAGCTCGGTTAACTCGCCCACCCTATTTTGTTGACGTTTTTTATTGGAACCGCCAACTTCTCACTTTGTCTAAGCATTTTCTCGTCGTTTAATTCGATTTTTTTTTAAGTCGCCGAAACCTCATAACACGAGCACAAAAAAGGGTCAAATTTGCCACTTAATGTTGGTTATCTCGATCCCCATGACCAATCGCCAGCTTTTGAAAATGTTAGATGTGATTTTTTATAACCAAGTGAAGGCATAAAATTTCTGCCTCGCTGGTGACGTCACAGCCCGCTTGCTCACAGCGCTGTGTTACTAACTTAAATCACCAGCTTTTGAAAATGTTCTTATCGATAGGGCTGAACCAATCGGTTCGGCTACTCGGCATCGGCCTATTTTTGTATACTCTGAGATACTCGGCAATCGGCCGAGTAAGTGATGCTGAGTATTACGTAATTGCTCCAATAGCAAAGATGCATGCAGAATCGCATGTCTAAAACATTTCGTTGCGTATGGAATAACAAAATGTACCGTTTGCAGACTTGTTGTCATTGGCAACCATTCATCCTTCAACCTCATTTTGACTCTATTACTATTACTACTGCTTTGTTCTAATTGTTTCATTCATAAGAAGTGGCTGTGTGCAAAAGCCATTTAACTATTGGTTAGAATTAATTAAAATGTATCAAAGTTGAAGATTCAAAAGTTCAAAAGGAGTTCCTAATTTATTTTTGTACACTTTTATAGAGAAGAGTTCGCTTTGTTTTGAGTCATATATAGGTCATGATGAACAAATAACGGCAAAGCATTTGTGTAAAAAAAAAGCCTCAATAAATCATGTGCATGTACATCCTCATTTATTATTTTATCTAGTGATGGGACAAAAAATCTTATGGTGCTAACTGTAAACAAGGCTCCCCAGATTGTAACTCATTTGCTACTAAGCGCAATAACCAAAACACCCCCTGAAATACTAAGCAAAGGGAGATTACTCTCAAAAACATGCACCCCCATGTTAAATAAAAATATTTTTAAACACCTAAATGAAAGTTTAAAATAACAAAACACACACCAAAAAACAGAAAATTGAATGAGCTTTTAAAAAATGTATAGGTTGATGCACTTTAATTCACAAATATATTTGAAATAAATCTTGAAAAGTGTTTTTTGAAAATTTATATCGCAGTTTTTGGATGCGACCTCCGTTGTTTGTCACCTTTTTGTCCATTTATTGTCTCATGAAACTTTGAGAAACATCTTATCCACTGACCAATACAATTTTGTAATTGGTTACTTGAGTCTAATCATGATGTCAGTGTAGAGAAATTTATATATATCCTCATTAGTAACCTCCTTCCACTGGGTGTCTTTCTTACCCTTGGCTGTTTGCTGCGGTTCAGCGTATCTGTTTGTTTCAGCAATTAACAACTCTATCATGGCAGAGTTCATGAAAAGCTTGTAGTAGTCTATGAGACTGCTGTCAATAGGGAGAAAATGATTTCCCCTATAATTTCATTAAATTGTCTGTAACACTACTGAAATTGTCTGACCAAGATTCAGTGACAGCATCTCCTTTATTTCATAACTCTCATTAGCGTCACTGTCACTCTGATTATGATTAGAGTTAATTATTATTAATTATCACTATCACTATCACAAATTTCAACATCTGATTCCTCATTGTTTAAATTATTAACTGCTGCATAATTAAACGTTGAAGCAGCAATTAAAGAGTCAAGAAAATGAAAGGCCATTGTATAAGAATATTCAGAAACCACACAATCAAATTTCACTAAATACAGTCTGACTTCTAAGCCACACAGTTTTTGAACCGTAAATGACATAAACATCCGTTTTTTTTAAACGAAATCAGCTATGTTTCTACTTTTTAAAAAGCCGAGAGCTATTCGCACGGTAACAATGCTTCTCGCGGGATGATTTTTTATATGCGCGTTGCTAGACGCCATGTCGCATTTGGGCGCATTAGTACGGAGGGGGGTATGTCGCATTCAGTCGCATTAGTAGCAAATGAGTTAAAATATATAACAGACTACAGACAGTTTACCCACCCCCACTCTCAATCTCCCACACCATTGTTGTTGGTTAGTCCGATTAGCATCAAGTTACCGAAGGAATTCTAAGTCCATTGTAAGCTGAGGGGACGGACCCAAAGAAGATTATTAGGAAGAGAATGGTTCGGGGACAATGAGGGGATGTGTAGTTTACTTATTTGTGTAGCTTGTATGGAAAGTCAAAGGCACAGTATCGCTCAATCTGGGAATCACCGCAAGACGGCGCGCGCTGCGGCGTGGCGGGCAGGGGTATATGACTTCGTTATAGTTATGTATTAGGGAAAAAAACTCCGCTAACGCAACAAAGGGTTATATTTAAACTTAAACGGTCCTTAAAAACGAACTGTCTTAACAACCTTAGGAAAGAGTGAAGAAATAGGGTCCCGATATTCCGATACGATTCTGATTAATCGTCCCATCACTAATTAATGCACAACACGTACATAAAGAAATTTCAAGCGCATGTTAATATTTTGCCGCCATATTGGTTTTCGTTTTATCTCGATCATCCGTTATCTCGATGCCATTTTTCATACCCCAACGCTGTCGACTTAACCGGTTTCGACTGTATTATACTTAGGTTTCATCAATGTTGAAATGTTTAATTTTTAATTTAATTAATATCACATTTAGGATCAATCTGATAGTTAATTATTATTCTTCAAGTTTTAGAAGTCTAGGTAAACATAATTTTTATTAAAACACTTAGATACAATTGAATGATATAGAAAAGCATTAAATTCACGATTTATGTCACCTTCTTTATGTTTTACTTGTAAATTATATATTTTGGCACAGATGAACTTAACAAATGTACATCAACAATTATTTATCTTAAGGTTGAGAAAGCAAGTCGCATTATGCAGTTTTTAATTGACAATTTTGGGGTGGAACGAATGTTTGGCCAAGAAAACATCAGGTTTTTTGCAGAGACAACACATACAGGAATACATATACGTGAGCTTTATCGCTACAGTTATCGATCTGATTCACAACTCATTCCACGTAAGTGTTTTTATTTGTACTAACATTTATTGTTTCACATTTTTTAAAAATGGTTTTCAGTTCACTGTTTCATGGTTTTTAATATAATTCTTAGCTTTCTTGTCCTTTTATTTAACCAGAAACCCCCACAAAAATACAAATCTCAGCAATAGATTTTATAATCATGACATGAAAATATCTTTTTGACTATGACTATATCAACTATTCAACTCTCCATGGAATCGATGTTGTCTACTAGTTGCTACTGCCTGTTGTTTTTTTTCTGTGTTGCTTGTTTCAACTTCCTGTCCCAGTGTTTTACCCTTTTGTGTGCTCTCCTGATTCTCTGTCACCATGTTGGCTTAGGCTGTACAACAACATATGTTCCCTGCAGGCAAGCAGGCAGCTCGTGTATTTGTTGCAATCATTGGTAAAGAAGCCTCCAAGTACAGTTTTGACTTAGTTCACAATGGTAAGGGGTGATCTCTTTTCATATTGTATGTGCTAAGGGTGTTTATGTCTGGCTAGATTGCTGAATACTTTCATAGATTTTCAATAAGCTTCTGCTCGTTAAAAATTATTGATGAAAACCTATTGCTATTTAATATTGAACAGTGTAAACATGTAAATATTTCTTATAGGTTTGGCAGGTTTGGCCTTTGTGAGCCTGCAAGAATAATTTAAATAAATTAAACATAAACAAGTTTTAGGGAAAAGTAAGTTAACTTTAAGCAGTTTAAAAAAAAAGATTAATTTTTGGTTCAGCAAAGCAAAGCTTCTTCATTTCATGACTGTTAATATTCTATTTCTAAACACTTATCTCTTGATGTACTTTTTGGTTGTAATCTCAATGCACGATATTTTACTGTAAGGTTATACATATTCATATATTGTTAACAATGCCTTTTGCATATCTTATAAAAGTTATGTTTAACAAACTTGTACGTATTCATTACTTATTTTATTTTACCCATCAGAATAAAATTATGTCAATGAAAAGAGTGTCTCTTTTTGTGTGTGTTAATTTCATGCATTTTATAAAATTAATATATTTTAGAGAAAATTCTTTAGCCTTTTTTTATAACAAATATTGATTGAGTTAAATGTAATTAGTGCATCTGTGGAAAATAGTAGAGACAGATTCGAACAATATTTTCTCTTCTTCAGTTTATCTCTGTATTTTTTTTTAACATAGCACTAAAGTATGAACATCAAAGATATTTATGAAAGTAGAAAAGAACGAAAACTTGAAAGAGTAGGTATTAATGGTTTTTCAATAATGAGACAAGTGCTATTGGCAGCCCATGTAGAGAACTAATGAACACTAGTGCAAGAAACAATTTACTTGTCCGAAGTTTTATTAACCAAATATATCAATACCAAACTAATATGTGGTTGACAACTAAATAATAAAGCTGTTTGAATGCAATTTATAACTTGTAACTCAACTAATAGGGTTGCCAGGGAATCTTGAAGAAATTGAAATAAGGGCCTTGAACATTAGTATGTAAATAGGCTAAATGAGTTAGAATTTGAAAAGGGTAACTTAAAATTTACGCATTTCATTTTTAGGAGTGGTTTGGGGTTAAATGTACCTTCAAGTTCATTCACTTGAAATAACCCTTTATGAATTGTTCTGGATTGCTTAATTAAAACATATTTTTCTCTAAACTTCAACTCTCTTAACATGAGAAGCACAAATCTATTAATTTTCTCTACACTTTTTAATGATTTTTTTTTCATTTGAAGAGTACAAGT
>CALYLW010000574.1:0-32500 GCA_944989445.1 Ampullaceana balthica
AAAAAAAATGTGCATAGGTTTTATCTCAATTTTCACCCAAAATTAAAATAAAAAAAATTGTTTTACATTTTCTATGACCCGCTTATATTAAAAAAATTTAACGTTAGACAGACGTACTGAAGAAGTCTACAAAAATAGCAGTAGGAAATAATTGGGCACTCCTCTCAACGGCGTTCCCAAAATCAAACATGCCCAGAATAATATTATTTATGGTATTTTTGGCTGCTATATTTGTTATTTTTTCTAATTTTAATTAAAAAAATAGACAACTAAACCTAACCCACACCCTAAAACTAAAACCTTAAATAAATATGTAATTGGCTGACTGAGCACCAATTAATCTGCAATACAAATGACTGTGAACTGTGATTTTGGGACCGCCGTTGACAGGATTGCCAATAAATTCAATAATTGATAGTTATAAAAAATCATAGTATTAAGTGATATATTTAGGTGTTGAGCAAAGGTTATTTACCTTATTATATTTTTCACCCACTATTGAAACTATTTCTCACTGTTGATGAGGATCTTTCAGAATCCCTAGATTTAAAATAAATTATGTTAGGATTTTTTTTAAGCTTAACCCTATTACTAACATTTTAACAACATATTTTCCCCACCGTTTTATCATCGTGCAAAAGTCGTGCGTTTCGGTGATAACTGATTAGTCGTCTTCGTGATTTTTCTTTCAGTCTTGTTATTACCAAGCAGTACTAACATATTTCACATACTTTTTCTGTACAATACCTAACAAGTGCTGCGCACCATGAGCAAATTCAGATTTGACGGTGCGCTAGAGTGTGAATTGCTACAAGTGAAAGAGGAAGTAGGCTTTCAGCTTTATAATTAATAAATTGAGAAGAAATGTTTCAATTTGCATTTTTAAGTTATCAGTCAAAATATGAAATATGTGTACGCCATTTAAGATAACAAGTCTCTTTAAAAGCTATTATAGAAGAGAGATGTGGTGTCTGGAAACTGGTAAATGTATTGAATAACCCTATTCGCAAATTACAATTAATAAGAAAATGCATAATTTTTCAAAAGAAGAAGAACAAACCTGGGTAGACATTAGGACAGACGTCCGGAAGTATTTCGGAAGCATTCTGTAGTTTATTTATTATTTTTTAGTCTACTTCCTGAATGAAAATGAATTGAACATGATTTAAAGTTTGAGACTTCATCATGTTTGGTCAGGTTTGTAATTATTATTACTTAGTGTGATTGACTAATAAATTAATGACTTTGACGTTGATCGATTAGCGCTGTAATTCATTATATTTGATATTTGAAACTATATTAACGCTAGAGCAAAGACGAAAGGTTATTATAGTAATAGCAGATGAATTTATGTTGGTCTAGGTCAGTAGTTCTCAACCTTTTTGATACCAAGGCTCACTTGGGGTGTTTATAAATATACGGTACAGCCATGGCAAAAAAAAACAATTATTTGTTATATTTTAATTTAATACTCAGCAGTTTACCTACTAGTTATAAGTGTATTTATTTTAATATATTACTTAAATTCTTTACTCTCAGTTTTTTTTAACATCACAATCATTCAATCATTACATTGAAGTTCAAAGTGTAATTAATTTTAATGTATATACTAAAACTAGGTATATCCTGTTATATTTCAGGAGTTTATATTATTTTTTTCTTTTCTTTTTTCTTGGTGGGCGAGGGTGGGTGACTAATATTACATTTTTAATATTTCATTTTCAAAAAAAAATGTGCATTCTAGTTTTTTTATTTTAATACTGCTACTGTTAGATTAAAATAGATATTTTAAATAATGTTTTAAAACATGAATTGTGCAATATGAATGGTAATTTGTTTACTTAAAAAAGTATACACTTATGTAAATAAATAAATGTCATTATAACATATGGCTTATTGTGATGCTGATTTCGTTTCGCTTCTTTGAAGAAATGCCAATAAACTATCTTTCCATTTCTTCTTCAACACATTTCATATTATCACTCTTTTTGTTTTTAATAATTGAGACAAAAATCAATTGTAACACATAAATGATGTGGATAATTTTAAAAGTATATGCAAAGGTCTCTTTGTAAATTTTGGGTACTACTTTCTTTTCATTTTCCTGAAGGCATCTTAGAACATTTCAGTATACTTCAGTTCTAACGTTCTACCAGAGGTCAATCATTGGAAAATTTCTCCAAGATTTGCTGATGAACTTTTATCTTTTTTTCCCATTTTTTGTGCTTAATTTAGCCGACTCATGAGGGATCAGTTAAATATTGCAGTTGGCAATGTTAGCTTTCCACATATTTTTTATTTAATCCTTTATATTAACTCGTGGTGTCTGCACCCTTGATTGCTTGATTGCTTGTCGCTAAAACTTTTGATCGATTTTTAACACACTTGCTCGTAAGCTAGCGAGCTGAAATTTTGAAGTCAGTTTGGTGGCGATGATAAAAACTATGTAACAAAATTTCAGATCGATCACATGTACCGTAATTGAATTATTGATTTTTTAAGATTATTTTAATTATCCCTATGTATCATGTTATTTTTTGAGATAGAGTGTAAGGGTGCGCATTGTATTGAACAACCTTTCTGTCGCGCAATTAGGTGCGTATTTTATTGACAACACTTTTTATAAACATATTCCTGATCGGTACGCATTATATTAAACATGTTTTACGACACAACTACAAATTTGTATTTTTGGATGGTCTTGCGCTGCGTATTATAATGAACATTCTTTTAGTTATGACTCATACATAAAGGATTTATAGTCAAAAACTTGGTTTTTTACGTTTTTAAATCCTTTATATTAACTCGTGGTGTCTGCTTACGTGCTTGCTTGTCGCCAAAACTTTGGATCGATTTTTAACCCACTTCCTCGTAAGCTAGCGAGCTGAAATTTTGCAGGCAGTTTCGTGATGGTGATAAAAACTTTGTTTCAAAATTTCAGATCGATCGCATCTACTGTAATTAAAGTATTGAATTTTAGATTCTTTTATTTATATCTATTTATCATGTTAAATTTTTGAGATAGAGTGTAAGAATGCGCATTATATTGAACAACCTTTCTGTCGCGCAATAAGGTGCGTATTTTATTGACAACACTTTTTATAAACATATTCCTGATCGGTGCGCATTATATTAAACATGTTTTACGACACAACTACAATTTTGTATTGTTGGATGGTCTTGCGCTGCGAATTATAATGAACATTCTTTTAGTTACGTCTCTTACATAAAGGATTTATAGTCAAAAACTTGTTTTTTTACGGGTTTTTTAAATTTTATTTTCGGAGATACTAAATGTATCATAATATTCCAAATACTTGATTTAAAAGCCATATGGACAATTTAACTATTCATTTTAATCAAAATGAAAATGCACAGGTTCCTTTCGCTTACAGTTTATCCCAATTTTAAAAAAAAGAAAGAAGAAAAACTGATATTTTACATCATAATGTATCATTTTGACTCGGACTAAAACAATACAAAATTACAAGCACTTGTTATATCTGTTTCTTACGATTCTCTTTTCGCTGGCAGCACCATGCACAAGAGAGAAACAAATTCGAAAGTAGCAGTTTTACTGGTAGTTCTAATGGTTACCATGAAATGTAAGTACGTTTTGGAAAAGCAAATAATAATCATATAGCGCAAAATCCTTTCCACGGAATTTTATTTGTTCGACTTGGGGTTAAAAAAAAAGAACAACAATTTTCCCAATGAATTGTTTCATTAAAATGTTCAACGACTTCTAAAGATTAATTCTTGCAATGAAGCAAGTGTACAGACATCATTACTATCAGCAGCTAGTTAATTTATCAAAATATATTGTTCTTCTGTTACCTTAGAGTACAGATATACTTAGTTTTATTAAGTACCAGATTTATCCAATTTTGCATCATGATTATATTTGACATTGAAAATCTTTTTTTTTGGTTTTGTTTAAGAAAGACATTTTATGTTTCGGAACGAATAAGGATCCTGGTTTTATAAGTAAGTCCATGTGGAAAATACTTGGAACATGTCATATTATTAACAAAGTAGACAATTTATCTATAGTCACATATTATATTTCAGCCCACTTAACTTGTGACTTTGGCTGGTTTGGCCCTGAATGTCAGTACAAGTGCCACTGTCTGGAAAACAAGTGTGAGAGTCTTGGGGGTTGCCCGCAAGGCTCAAAGTGTGACGTCGGTTGGTTTGGACTCGCATGCCAGTATCGTACGTAAAATAGTGATGTTCTTCACTCAGATTTTAGTACTGAATGTAAAAAAGGAATATAATGGACTCAAGATTTCATTTTTCGTCAGTAATATAAGTTTGTTGTGGATCGGATGTCAGCATCTTAACTAAACTAGGGATCTCATGAACTCGGATATATCTATCGTATGATAATTAGAGATAGTATGGAATTTAAAAGTTATCGAAAGACCAAACAAAAAAATTAAATCAGTCCACACATGACTGCGACTTATTTACAAATTGTAAGTATGTTGTTAGCCCAGAATATTATTATTAACTCGACCTGCGTGCTTGACGTTATATGTTGGTCTATTGTAAACCTCATACTATCATGTGCTCAGGAAAACCCGTGGTTGCTTTACCGCCTACACAAAACCCCTTCCTTCGCCACTGTTTTTGTGCAGAACGTTTATATAGGAGGGGAACTATGGTTGTCATCCGGTTGCCAAAGGGGTCCGTAATACAAAAAGGTTAAGAACCCACTGGGCTAGAAATTAAGGAAAGTTATGATGGAATCTAGTACCTTATAATACTCGAATAGCGTAGCTATTAGCCCTCCTAAGGCGTGCATGCTGCCTTGGCACAACACCACTGGACTTAACAAGCTGCAACAGATTCTTTTCCTCCAGAATAGCCCTCCCGAAGTCACACCAACCATTGCAGCGCCTGTGGGAGTTTACCTCAAGGGGGCGTTACATTAGTAACTTTCGAGTCAATGTTGAAAATTGGATTATAAAAATATCTATATTTTTTTTTATAGATATTTTTATAGTCCAATTTTCAACATTGACTCGAAAGTTACTGATGTAATTTTCGAGTCAATGTTGAAAATTGGACTATAAAAATATCTATATTTTTTTTTATAGATATTTTTATAGTCCAATTTTCAACATTGACTCGAAAGTTACTGATGTAACTTTCGAGTCAATGTTGAAAATTGGACTATAAAAATATCTATATTTATTTTAGGTGCTTGACTTTCTTGAAGTTACAGATGTTTAGCTTCTGAAGACTTTAAAAAAAAATTAAAGCTTATGGATGCCTAAAAAGTTGCATTTATCTTTTCATGTTGATGAGCTATTAGAAGGTTCAGCTTAGTATTACATGCCGTAAAGATCACCATATGGTTTCAACGCTCATTAAAAGCTACATCTTATTATTTGTTGTGTACTGGGAGATAATTACTGTACACCTAAAAACGAAATGCATTTTTTTCCCAGCAACATCTTTAAGATAAGGTCTCTCTCCTCTCCCATCCCTGACCCCACATTTTCAAACGCAGAGAATTTGATGAACAACTACATGTCTTTCATCAAGACGATTCCTCCCCTAGCCAATACATCGTGGCTGACCGATAACAACGATCTGTCCTGCAACGTCGTGGCGAGCGTCCAGTCTATTACAATAACATGGCCAACGGAGGTTGTCTTTACCTGGCTGCAGATAGCGGTCACTGAAAACGGTGAGTTTGTAGATGAAATGTTTGATTTTTAAAACACTTTATATTTTCCATATACCACCACATAGTTAAAAAAAAAGTTTATGAAACAAAAAATAATTTTAAAAACTTGTAAAGAAAATAAACAGAACAAAAAGATAGATTTAGTCCAATGTTTTCAAAAAGACTACTTATTGATGAAAACTAAAATTATGTATACATATTTGGAAATTTAATATCCCGATGTGCAAGGTATAGAATGAAGAAATAAAGGTTTATTTGATAAATTTAAATGGCGGCATTCGTCAGACCGCCACTCTAGACTTCGAAAAGTAGTTATGACTACTTTTCACAGCAAAGGAGCAGTATTAAGCTTTCGTAAAATTGGCGTAGGGTTAAGAGCGTAAAAGGGTTAACAAACCCGGGAAGGAAATTTTAGGCGTACAATTGTGTGAGCTGGTGCGTTTGGATTCAGATATTTTTTCCACCAGAGAGATATCGACAAAAGGCTTTCTCCGTCCCCACCCCGGCACGTCAACAACCCTTGTTACGCCACTGTTTCCACCTCGTAACGTTTTCCTCCCTAGTTGAAAGAACCTACATCAACCTCACTTTCGGAGGCCGCAACCTGTCAGAGGGTCACGCCTGTGACAACATGGAGGTGCTGAAGGTCAGGGACAACACGTTCGAGTTCCTGTGTAACCTCAGCGAGACAATAGTGGAGTTGACTCTTAGTGGCAAGGACCTCCCTAACGTCTGCTCCGTCTACGTCAACGGAGGTTAGACACCTTAGAATATCCCCATTGTTAAGTACATTGTATGTGGATTGGTGACGATTAGGGTAAAACGCGGGGTGAACTTCGAGATATTTCATGACCTAGTTAACAATGACGGATAGTATTTATTTTCATGGAACTATTTAACGCATTTAAAATTATCCTCTCACTATTCTAAAATTACCATTTTAAAGTTAATGTGAATTAGTAGTGCTCTCAATTTACCTCCCTTCAGTGTTATTCCCCTTGGCAAGTAACCCCTAAATAACATTGGAACTTTGCGTTTCTTGTGATATTCTCAATTTCAAGTGAATTCTGAGTTTCAGTATTTTTGCACTTGAAGTAATTTTCGCTTTCGGGAGGAATACAATTTCTAAAGTTAAAAACCGTTAAACCTCAGAACAATTTCATTTTTCAGGATATTGTCAGTCTCAGAACGAGTTCTCGTGATATATATTTTTTCAGTCTTAAGATGTTTATCTTTTCACTTTTGTAATAGAACTTGTGGCTGGTCAAGAGACAAGTCTTTAACACACTGTGGTCTGGTTAACAACTGTCTTTAATCACTATATACAATTCACTGTGATCAACTGTACAATCAACTACCTAAGCAGCTCGTATGCAATCAACCGCAATCAACCAACCCCGGTTGCCTCATGAACCGTACATTTATAGCTAGCTATTCTCTCAGTCCTTGACCAGCACGCTTACAGTTCACTTCTCAGACCACGTGTTTCATACTAGGTCAAGTCATTGCATTCTCATACAATGTAAACACAACAACACGTCTCTCACAACTTTCAGAATATTTTATTTGAAAAAAAAATACGTTCATTTTTAGAACCGTTGAATCTCTTAATCATTATTAACGTGTTCAGTTTAAAAATTGTTGACCGTCAAACCATTTATTCCACCGTTAGAGCGTGTTCATTCCAAGGACGCGTTACTCTGAAGAAATCCCTCTTGCATTTCTGTTTGTTGGTTGTTTGATGGCTGGGACGACAAATATTATATATAATTTCTTTCAGTTAAATGAGATTCCCACATAGTCAGCTCAACACGCTAATATTCGAACTTGAGTAAATAATACATTTCCGATTCTTTTCTGCATAATTAGACTTTTAGACTATAAATGAAAATTAATTTTTTTTAAATAGATACGGCTTCCTATCAAAGACCAGTTAAAGACGACTTTAAAAATGTGAAGTATAATTGACATTTTGCCTTAATCCTTAACGCAATATACAAAAAAAAATTAAAAAATTGTGCTTTTTTTTTCTTCGTCAAATGTTCATCCTTTACAGGAAAACTATTATTTTTAGATACATTGGTTTTTAATATAATACGAATTTGAACTTCTTCACAATCTTTCACAATGATACCCCTATATCTTGACACTACTTAACTATTCTTTTAGGAGCATATTTGCTGACAAACTGATTTTCGTTTTTTTTTCTCGATATCCTTGCATTGAATCAGGTCGAAACGTGGCGCTGAAACAGCAGGCGTCACAGTCCACAACCGACACTCTTCCGGGCTTCAGCTTCGCCGCTGGAAACGCCATCGATGGGTCTACCACCGCGTACCCCTGGCACAACTCGTGCTCCCAGACGAGAGACGAGGCGGTCCCGATGTGGAACGTGACGTTCCAACGAAACTACTTCGTCACGAGATACGTCCTATACAACAGACGGGGTCTCTTGGGTATGTCAGAGGGCGAGGGAACTGTGTGCCATTCTTCCACCCAGAGGCGTAGCTAGAACTTTTGCCTCCTGGAGCAGTCTTCAATTTGCCGCCCTTTTTAGAGGCCGTATAGGGGGTGTGTTTAAAGAATCTGACGTCACGTCAAAACGCGCAACTTTAAATAAAATTTCCACTTGAATATTTGATTACTGACACTTTATTTAATGACGTTTATGTAAAACGCGTGTTACGATATTAGAGTGCAGCCTTACACTAAAAACATATTTAAATTTAAATGACAAAAATTTGATTTGAAATATGCTCATTTTCAAATAGGAATTACGGGTTTTAAGGTGAGGAGGTCGAGGCTTTGTGACGTCATATTGAAGAAGGGGTCTACGTTTTTGTCACGACGTGTGACGAATGGGGAGGGGATGAAAAATCAGCCATAATCGCGTGACGTCATTCATGGACGACCACTTAGTCGATGGTAGTTTTTATAAATTAATAAACATAAATAAATCATTATAAGTGAAACGAAGTAAAGGTGGGGGACAAGTTTACCATTGCATGCCATATTTATGTAAGCAGTAATAAAAGAGACCGCATAAGATGATATACATATAAATACATATTTATAAAATACACAATACTTTTTTTAAAGACCACAAGAAAGTTACTGAGTTCGCAGCCCCCACCCCCCCCTCAAATGAGACAAAACATATTCCCAAATTTACACCCAAAAAACATTTTCAAACAAAGAAATTATATACATTAGAATGCAAACATATTTATAAATTTAGTTTCCGAACTTTCATAATAGAAAAATCGGGTATTACGCTATCAAAACTTAAATTATTTGTAATAACTTGTTCTATAGACAATATATTGCAAGATTTTGTTGTCTTAAATCGCTTTGTGTGGAACGAAGATAATTTTTTATGAACTTCAGTTTGGAGAAGCTCCTTTCACAACCAGTGACACTGATAGTAATTCTTGAAAAAACTCATAGCAAACTTACAATGTTGGGTACATAATTTTCCAATCTATACTGTTGAATAAATTTTACTAGATCAAAGGAGCCTTTTCCCCCGTTTTTCTAACGTAATGCCACCTCTTGTAGTGTAAGTACAGTCATAAAAACCTGGATCCCTTTTCTTTCAATATTGAATTAATTTTATCAATGTCAATAAAGTAATTTACTTGATGTTCCAATGCTTCATTTAGTAGGTAACATGGCATAATAAACGAATATTTTCTTGAAAGTACATGAAACTCATCAAAGCGTTCTTTTATAATTCCATCCATGGATAAAAACATTTCTCGTTGTACTTCTTGTTCTAAAGATATAGCCATGTCTTCTGAATTTTCCCCTCTCATATTTTTCACGAATCGTTTGGCTGATATAACATCTTTTTCTATTAGCACATCTCTTTGTTCCATGAAATGGGTTTGCATTCATTTTTAAAAAATAACTGGTTCCCATAAATTGAGATGATATATAACAGAAAAAGATTGCATTGAATTGAGTAATATTCCAGCATCTGATCTCGTTTTACTAGTTACTTCTTCAGAACTCAATTTTTCCAAGACGCTTGAAATTTTAGAGTACAGTATGTCTTTTTCGAAATTATTTATGCCTATTGTGATGTTTATTAACGGAGAAATTTGAATGACTTTATATTCTTGTCATAAATCTTAAGAATGTTCCATAAAATAGACGAATTCAAATTATTTACACATTACTTTAATTGGACAGGCTTAGCATTTTCAATGAATAACCGTATTTTAATGAAAAACACAAATTATTTGTAATACTTTAATGCAATAAAAACAAAATAAATTTAATTTTTAATAACTTACCTTGCAATTATTTTCTTAAAACTGAAACAGTAATATAAATTACTACTTGCAAGCCAGTCATGTTCCCTTTAAGGTTTGTTAGTCCGTGTGCAAAGTAAACAATCTCGCGTTCAAATTTGTACAGAAACAATTTTTTGTGCTATATTACAAAGTTTGCTGCGCGGAAATTCTAAACTGCTGCGCGGCGTCGGTTACATATCTGCGCAGCCGCGCAGCTTAAAAGGAACAGTGCTTGCAAGTTTAACACAATATTTGAACCACAATGCCTTGTAGGTACTTGTTCGCGCATCATTCTGCGAATGTAAAAATTCCACGCAAAAACATTCGTGGAGACATTAATTGCACATATTTGGCCCAGCGTTGATGTGTTTTTGTGGGTAGTTTTCTTTTAAAAGCGTCATCTGTTACTTATACCGCTTAATTTTCCAAACAAATCGATACCTTTTTGAGCGATTAAACATTTTTGAACGCTTTTAAGTTAGTTATAACATCTACTATGTAATCAAACAAATGTTGTGCGAATCCGTTATTTAAGAGTCGAAAGTACGAGTATTTTTGTTTCACTCAGGTTCTTTTCAAAAGAAAAATGGCAGTTGTCGGAAATGGTTGTACTTTTCAAATGCCCACAAATGCCGCCCCTAAATGTGTGCCGGCTGGGGCGGACCAACCTCCCCACTAGCTACGCCACTGCTTCCACCTCAACTACGTGGGATTTCTTACAATAATACTTAATACAAAGGCATTTGAAGTTCGGATAAACCTTTTGCCTAATGTTTAAGTTTAAGCATTTCTTTACCTTCTTCACGCGTCACAAATTAAACCTTGTATTTTAAATCACAGGATTCCGTCTCAGCGGTTTCATCTTGAGAAGCTTTGATGCGTGGGACCAGCTCACGTTTAAGTATGCGGACGTCATTAACATCAACCTTTTGTGGTATATCATAATAAACCACGAGTACAGAAGGCCCGTGAGGCGCGTGTCCATCCACCAGAGGCGAGGCTCTGACTACCGTGGGAGGCTGGCTCTGCAGCTCTGTGAGGTGGAGGTCTATGGCGGTAAGTAAGGTTGTCAGAACTTTGCCAATCTTCGCAGGGCTGAAACAGGGGGGTCCTAACCAATAAGGGGCCGTTGCACCACATGGGTTGAATGTTTTATTTACGCTGACACGCTAAATGATTCGCCACGCGCTCTCTCTTCTTTCCAATTTAAGATCTTACTACTTAGTCTTTCTTCCTCCTATCGCTCTCTTTGGCTCTTGATTTCACTGCAGCTAAGTTTTAATTTATTTTTATTCGCTTTATTTTTTTGGTCCTATTTGTTCTTTGAAAAAGGGACTTAGTCGAAACGTTCGTTCATTTGGGACTTCTTGTCAGGCTCATACATACCTTGTTGGTATGTTTTCCATCTACTTATCTATAAGCCTGATTGCAGTCTCACGCACATTTTGTACTAGCCTTAGTTGTTCAACAAAACATTTGCTAGTTATATTGGAGCTCAAAAACACATTACCGTCTTAGATGTTTGACCAAATTGATATGGTTCAATGACTTTAGAGATAGGACTTAAAAGATACCTGTATTTACAAATTGATATGGTACAATGACTTTAGAGATAGGACTTAAAAGATACCTGTATTTACAAATTGATATGGTACAATGACTTTAGAGATAGGACTTAAAAGATACCTGTATTTACAAATTGATATGGTACAATGACTTTAGAGATAGGACTTAAAAGTTACCTGTATTTACAAATTGATATGGTACAATGACTTTAGAGATAGGACTTAAAAGATACCTGTATTTACAAATTGATCTGGTACAATGACTTTAGAGATAGGACTTAAAAGATACCTGTATTTACAAATTGATCTGGTACAATGACTTTAGAGATAGGACTTAAAAGATACCTGTATTTACAAATTGATATGGTACAATGACTTTAGAGATAGGACTTAAAAGATACCTGTATTTACAAATTGATCTGGTACAATGACTTTAGAGATAGGACTTAAAAGATACCTGTATTTACAAATTGATCTGGTACAATGACTTTAGAGATAGGACTTAAAAGATACCTGTATTTACAAATTGATCTGGTACAATGACTTTAGAGATAGGACTTAAAAGATACCTGTATTTACAAATTGATCTGGTACAATGACTTTAGAGATAGGACTTAAAAGATACCTGTATTTACAAATTGATATGGTACAATGACTTTAGAGATAGGACTTAAAAGATACCTGTATTTACAAATTGATATGGTACAATGACTTTAGAGATAGGACTTAAAAGATACCTGTATTTACAAATTGATATGGTACAATGACTTTAGAGATAGGACTTAAAAGATACCTGTATTTACAAATTGATCTGGTACAATGACTTTAGAGATAGGACTTAAAAGATACCTGTATTTACAAATTGATCTGGTACAATGACTTTAGAGATAGGACTTAAAAGATACCTATATTTACGTACAAACTAAGGAGCTTTGTACTACAAATTGAAAACTCGTAGATCACACTCAAGGCCACCGGAAAACATTAGGTCCTACCTACATTAATGTCAGAACTAAGAAATAGTAATCTTCATACAATTAAATCCTATCAGATAGAGATTTTATATTAAAATGTTTTTAATAGTTGCGCGAAAGAAAGTGTACATCTAGTTCTCTATTTTTTGTTTACCCATATCCTTCCATTATGTACCGTTATAAAGGTTCATTAATATAACCTTCATTAATATTTTAGATGCGTTTAAATACGAAGTGCAGAAAAGTCAAACTGCAAAATCATAGAACTGAAAATGGGTAGCCATAGTGCCCATAGCTAGTGATTTTATAAGAAATTGTTTTATTCGCTATTTTTCGTAATAAAATTAGATATTTGCGATAAATACAGGAAAAATAATTTCCACGCAGAAATATAACTTGAAAAATATATATTTAAACCATATGCTTAACATTTGATTAAACATAATGAAACTCTTTCGGGTGTTGAAATTATAACTTCCACTTCCAAGGGAACAAGATCATTGTTTCAATTTACATGTTTATGACCAATATAAATAATAGAATGATTTAAAAGAAACTGTAGAAACTTAATCCTAAAAGACGACGGGTTTTTACAAAAGAGGACCGGCACTGGTCCGCGGACCACCACTTTGAGAAGCACTGCTGTAAACCCTTAATCACAAAGATTGTCCCGTCTGCAATGTGCGTTTCTCTTTCCCATTAAACATATATTTTGTTTTTTAAAAAGACTGTATTCCTGGAACTTGGTACCTGGATTGCCACGAATGTCCTTCCCGCTGTCACTCCCGGTCCTGCCATAGCCAAACTGGACTATGCGATCAAGGCTGTGATGGCTACAGTGACCCACCGAGATGTACAGAGCGTAAGTTTAGTGACCATTGGTTCTCGAATAGGGCTTGGCGTTTGTCTAAGCAGCTAATGTCGATTAAACAAGCGCATTATCTTGTAAAACAAATCATTAAGTTTACTCATATAGATATGATTTTTAAAAGTGTTTATCCAGTAAAAGTTTAGGAAACCATTAGTTTTGTGAAAATTTATATTGTAAAATGTTTCTCAATTTTCAGATAAATGTTATCACTTTGTATATCATTTTTAAAGAATTATTTGATCTCATCTCATTTTTTAAAAGTTGTCAAATGCAAGGAAGCTGAGATTCTTGTTCACAACTTTATCTTATAACACATTTCATATTAAACTTGTGTGGGTCGATGTCCTTTAAAGCCGTATTCACCGTCATGTCAGAATTTTAACACAATAAATTTGTTTGAATTGCTTAAAAATCTCTTATTTAACTGGCGCAAAAACCAAATTGTCAAGTGATAGAACTTAATTTTCTTTGGCTTTGTTGGTTTCTTTATTCTTCTAATGATTTTAGCATTATTCTTTTATCGTGATAAGAAGTTTGCAGGAAACTCGTTTTCCGCCTCAGAAGAAGTTTGTAAGCCTCTCATCACAGCCTCGGAAAGGTGTTTGTAAGCCTCTCGTTTTCAGCCCTTAATGATCCTTTATCAAGAACAGTGACTACTTGGAAGTGTCAACCAACAACAACAACGCTTTCGCCTTTTGGTCCTAGATTTACCCTCTGGTATATACGTTTTCGAGTTTAGTCTTGTCATTACTCTCGTCTTTACGAAGTTTGTTTATTTAAGGTAACCATGTTGTTGTCTTTTCCTGCTGTTCACAGCTTGCCACGTCGGCATGTGGGGACTCAACTGCAAGCAGCGCTGTCGAAGTAGCAACTGCTACGCCAACTCGTGCGACCAGCACACGGGTTGGTGCGATTTGGGATGTAACGGCTACACGGATTTCCCAGCGTGCTTGGGCGTAGGTAAATTATGTGGCTAAGCATGTGAGATAATTCGCCTTGGCACTCGGAAATCGGGGTTTGTCATTACAGTACGTCACGCTATTTTCAGTAAAATTTCGTACCGCTTCACTTTTAAAAATCAGTCACAAATCTTAGGATCCGTCTTTTTTTTTAAACAAAGCACTAGCTGATCCGTCGTTTTTGCAACGATCTCAGAGGAAAAGAAAATCAGAGCAATAAACGAGTGGTTATTTTTTAAATGTTTTAAGTCATACAGTAGAAATCCTCGCAAGAGTTTCCTCAACAACTATTCAGAGTTTCATTGCATTCAAATGAATAAAAACCATTAAGGTAACCCAAAGCCGATCGATGCAAAATGTAAAGTTGAAAACCCATGTTGATTTCAATCTAAACATTTACGAAAGACAATATCTTTTTGCCCACAGTGCTGAGGGAATGAACATTATGATTCAATGCCCTATGATATTTTAATATGGGCCATTAAGTTTTACGTATTAAACCAGTGATAGCGAGCCTTTTTGGGGCCGCGTGCCCAAAATTCAACCAAAACCTAATTATTTATAGCAAAGTACTAACACAAAGTGCCAGCAAAGTGATTTGATTAAAGAAGTAATATTTTAGTTGCGTGCTGGCTGATGAGGCTATGCGTGCCGACTGTGGCATGCGTGCCATAGGTTCACCATCCCTGTATTAAATTATGCCAGGATGCATCAATTTACCAATAGCTATATTTAAGATACTTTTCATATAGCACGTAAAAGCTAAATAAAACCTTTAAAAAAATATTTAAAACAAAAATTTCCTGCCATAATCCTATGGGGGAATGTAATAAAAGCATCTTAAAGTTTTATGGTGATAAGCTAAATAAAAATAATATTTATATGGCTTATGTTTTAAATAAATAATATTAAGGGCTCTCTGGCCTAAACGCTATAAGATGCGAAGCTCAAAACCCTTTTACATTTTCTTCTGGATCATGGTGGATATACGCGTCAATAGTTTTCAAGTATGTGTAAAATCCAAATACGCAATAAACGTCTTAAAATGTTAACGAAACAAAAAAAGTTTTGGGGCCCCAAGTCCCGAAATAATGCAGTTTAGGACTTCAATACACTCTAGCATTTTAGTATGGGTCATCCAGTTTTCATCTATCAAAATGAATAAAGAGCCATCCATTTACCCAACAGCTAATATTGAAAATAATTATTATATAACTCATATTATGAGGGGGGGGGGAGCGCCAATTTTTGCCACAGCCCTAATGAGTGGTATTAAAAAAAATTAATCGTCTAAATTTCCCTTTGCCGGAGTGTAGTCAACAACTTACTAAAGTTTCATGGCGATGTTATGAGTGGCGTATAGGGGATACTGGACAAACGGACAAAATGTAACGTTAATTTTTAAACATCATCCTTGTGGCGTCTCAGTACTTTGGAATGTTTTAATGATTCTTGTTTTCAAATCTGTAACTGGTCTCGAGCATCACTCATTACTGGAATAGTTCGTTGGGGCAAGCATCATTCCTTCAGCTTGGAACTTTCCCGGAATATATGTACGCAAAGCGTGACGTTATGTGCCATCTTAACCCCACCCCCACCGCTAGGCCCCCATTCCCCGACCCGCGGTCAGGCGGTGACTTATGAATCGCCCATAACTCTACCACCCGGGATGAACTTCATGATACTTAAAGGGGCGACTCACAGATGGAAAAAAAAGTTAATTTCTTAGATTGGTGATTTGAGATTTTTAAAAACCAAACCCGTAAAAACAAAGTTTTTGACTATAAATCCCTTATATATGAGACATAACTAACAGTATTGATTATTTTCAAACGCTACAAACATTGACAGACTGACACCGAGTGATGTCCCTTGTCTTTAATAAATGGGGGTGGGACGTGAGGGGGTGTCGGCACGACGGTCGGCGTCAACTCAAACTCACGTGGAAGTGGAAGAAAAAAACAATAACAAGCCGTGAATTTGAATTACATACCTCATATAAGGATAAACTAAAAATGCATTAATTTAATTACGGTACGATCGATCGATCTGAAATTTTGATACGATGCATTGTTAGGTGAGTCGGGTCCGTGTGCCAAATTTCAGCTCGATCGGATCAC
This sequence comes from Ampullaceana balthica, assembly GCA_944989445.1. Lineage (NCBI taxonomy): Eukaryota > Metazoa > Mollusca > Gastropoda > Lymnaeidae > Ampullaceana > Ampullaceana balthica. Next base: position 16,486 of record CALYLW010000574.1, read on the forward strand.
TGGAAGTGGGTCATTTTTGAATTTTCTTTTTCCGCCCGCCCAGCCCATGAGATGATGAGATGATGAGACGGCCGCGAAGTTAATATAAGGGATTTAAAAAGTATGGTCGAAGTGCCAAAGACTTTAATAATCTTTAAAGTCTATTAAATCGGATGCAATAATGAATTGTTTCATACATTTACGTCTACTGTCTCTTATACTCAACAAAATAACAAGTGTATTATAGCTATCTCAAACAGAAAGCTATGTAGATCCCTGTTCTGTCTCACACCTCCGTTTACCCGACCAGCATGCAGCACCGGGACGTGGGGACTGAACTGTAGCTATTCATGTGTTGGCTCCAACTGTCATAACAATTCATGTGACAAGAAAACCGGCGTTTGTGACATCGGGTGCACGGGATATTCAAATTTCCCGCTTTGCACTGTTGGTAAGTGCTGGTTCATAAGCAATATTTTTTGTGCTAAATTCTGCTGTATAAGAACTAGTACTGTTGTTTAATGTTGTTAATCATTATTATGAAAGAAAATGTTTCGCTACATTCATAGTTGTAGTTTTTTTATTTTTATAAAAAACGGCTCTTTAAGAACGTAGCTGGCGTTTGTTTATTTGACGGTACTTTAGTTTTCGGATTCAATTTTTCAAATTCATTATCCATTTTACAAATAATATTAAGGAATTAAATAGAGAAGTTTTGAATATACTAATTAATGCCTGAATTGTTCTTTTTAAATTTTTTAAATACTTTTGAGGAGCCATCCTAACAAATGTCAGCAGGCCAAACACGACCCACTCTTAAATTCTAACAGCCCGAGGCATCATCTTAAATAATTATTTGACTTACGTATTATTTTTGTAACATCCTTAAATTTACCAGAAAAGTCGAAATTATGTGCTGTTTTGAGTACGTAAACAAAAATCGTTTAACATTTTATTGTTTACCAATGACTTGACTTTCAGAGACTTAAAGACGAAACAAAGGGAACATATTTTTTTTTGGGTGGTTAGGGGGGTTTGTTCCGTTTGTTTTCTGTCAATTACATTAAATGACCATGGAAACAAATCTCTTTAATTATTACTGATAGTACCCCTGCCATGACTGGTGAACACAGTTGTCTAGCAACATTTGTTTGTAACAAAGATAGGAAGAGGGTGGCAAAGCTTTTAAACTTCACTGTATCATTCACCAGCAAGTGCTTTGTGCTAAATATCTTAGATGTCATGATGCCCTTAACAATTTATTCATGACAGTGATAAAAGCTTTAAACTCTATTTGCTCTAAAGCCCTATTTCACCAACAGTAAAATATCTTAATATAAATCTTCAAGGGCGCAATGCAGCGGTAAGTCAATTATATTCACGATGGTCGAGTGGCAGCGCACTGGACTGTCGTACCGATGGTCACGGGTTCGAATCCGTGTGAAGGCAAGGGCTTGTTTCCGGGGGCCTAGGGCGTCCCTGAGTCACCCCGCTCCGAATGGGTACCTAACACTACATGTAGTTAGGCGGCTGGGTAATGCGTGGAACCCACAAAGCCGTGGCCTGTGAATGCTGCATCACTTGCCAACAGATCATCTGTCATGGTCTGTGGACGCAACTATCTTCTGCATAGAAGGAGCGTCTGTATAGATAAGATAAGAAGATATCAATGCTTTTTGGGAACAAGATGCAACTTTTTCAAAAGCAAATTTCCCAAATGCAGCCTAATACCTCACATTCACACTCACTATAGGAACTCATGACAAGTTTTCCAGAAATAAACTTCAATGTTCAAATGCAGAGGTATTTTGCAGATTTCACATCACTGGCAGATGAATGTCAAAGCCGCTTTAGGAGTTTGCATTTATTGAAAAGAAAATGTTTTTTTCACCTTTCTCTGTGGACCCTGATGGGGCTCCAGGCCATCTGTAAACTGACAATCATTGAGCTGCAAAGTGATGCTGAATATCGCAGCAGACAAAACATTTCTCTCATTGACATTATCGTCAGCAAGATCAAGACAGATTTAAAGAGATTCGAACATTGTTTTGGCTCAACATTACTTGTGTGAGGAGAAATTCTGTTATAATTTTTTTTTAAGAACCGCGTGAGGACGAGACTAACTGGCTCTCACCTGCGTGATGTCATACGTATCAAACTAGTAGCATTGAGGATGACCGCGCCTATTTACTGCAGTCAAGATCTCAGTTTTACCCTGATTTCTTGATATTAAAATTTGCAATAAAAACTTCATAACGTTTGTCATTATCTTAATTTGGCCCCCGGCATAGCTTTATTTCATCGAATATGGCCTGTTATGTAAAAGGTTTGGACCACCCTGATTTTCATATTCAATAATCCAAGCGATTGCGTAAGAGAGGCAAGAAATTCTCAAAAAAAAATATATAAATGAAAGGCTATAATTAATGTTCATATATTATTAGCAATTAAAAATAAATACATTTATGGGGCCGTCCATAAAGTACGTTACGCTATTTTTGACCATTTTAACTCCCCCTGTCACAAATCTCTGACCCCATAAAGTACGTCAAAATTTCGAACAAAAATGTTGTTTTTTATTAACAAAATAATTAAAATTTAATATAAAACACCGTGACGTCACACATGGCGGGACCCCCCCCCTCCCCTCTGTCACAAAGTGTCACACTTTCTTACACCCCTCCCCCGTACTTTATGGACGGCCCCTTATCTAATAAACGAATGTCGAAGAAATTCAGGTTCTCATTTCATACCGAGCAAATTTCAACTATTCAAACTCCTGTAAGGACACACATAATTAGACGACTCCTAAACAAAACATCTAATATATAAAGCTAAGTTGCTTGTATCTCTGTCGGTATGTTTCACTTTTCAACTTTCTGTTCGTTACACAGCCACGGAAAAACCAAATGACGGACGGGGACCAAATTTGGCAGGACGGTTCCTTTTACCCCGGAGATGGTTTTAAGTTATTTTTTGTAATTGTCCCTTGTGCCCGAATGCCGTAAATGAAATAATCAGAAAATGCAGAGACAAAGAATAAAACAATTTAACCTCATTTCTGTATTGAACAACTTTACGCGGACGTTCAAATTCCTTTCAAAGAGAGTTATTTTGGTGAAGTTTTTTTTCCCCCAATACTTTATTTTCAGTGGTGCGCATTCAAAAAATATTATATTGTCTAATTACGGTGCGCACATTTTCGTGTACGCTTCTTTAAAAAAATTAAAATATAAGCATAAAACAATGACGTAATTTAATATTTCTATACAATCCATAGAGACCACGGGAATCAATATACATAATTAACGTAAGCAACTTATCCGTGTTTGATAAATACGAAATACTAAACTTGATAAAATGTACACAAAGTATTTCATAATAATTATAAATCCTCAAATCCTATTTTTACATCGTTGCCTTTTCAACAATTAAAATATAAGCATAAAACTATGACGTCATTTGTTTTAATTTTTTTCTGTTCCATAACTCGACATTTAATAAAAAAACCAATTTATGTAATAATTGTATATATATTATTTATTGGCGCTATAGGTTAAGTAGATTTTGCCTTTTGGGGGGGGGCGCGGGTCGAGCTTCTTGGTTGGCTTAGCGCGGTATATTCTCTTATATATTTCTTCTTAGTTCTTCCGGGCTGAGGGGTTCTGGGCGGGTAGGCGGGGTGTAACGTTTTTACTTTTAGAGTACGTCAGTGTATCATGAATCTCTAACGGTTCTATGGTTCCTACCTTCGAGAGGTTCTGGCAGTATTTTCGTGTGGGTTCTACTCTAGTTAAAAGTAACCATATTATTTATATCTACTAGACGCATTCTGAGCGCAAATATTGTTATGTTAAAATTACAAAATATGTCCGTTTGACCGATCGCAGTGATGTCGTACAGATATATATATACTGATGCTCTTTCTTTTAGTGACGACTCAGTGGTAGAGGACCTTTAGCGGAAATATGTCCAAAACCAAAAGTCCAGTGGCACTCCTCTCATTTTTAAAAATTGAGATACAAACAACACACAACATACAACGATCAACTCGACGCTTTCTGATACCATATATGATCATGGCGTTTTATTACATTTATTTTATTTCAATTTTGCCACCGATCAGCTGTTGGATGAGAGATTTTATCATGTGTGACATGAAATTGCGATTTTTTAAACTACTAATAATTAGAACTCTATACATTTTAATTAAAAAACCACTAGTTGGGTGCTGTGTTTATTTTTCTATGTGGGGGGGAAAGCGAGTGCGCCAAGGGTCAAAATAACGAACTCAGTTAAAATAGGTGGGGGATGGGGATAGTGGGGCGGGTGTGTGGGGTGGTGGGGGAACAGGGCTGGACGGGGGTTGTGGGGTGTCGAATCGGGAGTGGTGGGCACTCGGTGTGGGGTGGTGAACGGTGAGGAGGTGGGTGGTGGGGCGGGGGTTCGGTGGGGCTTGGGAGGTGGTGGCGGGGGGGATATGGTGGCGGCGACTATGCGAGTGGATGGGGGGACGTGCCGTGTAGCCGTATATCGCATTGTTCCTAGTAACGTACAAAGCAGGGGGCTGGGGGGGGGTGGGGGGGATACAGATGGCGTGATGCGATGGGTGGGGGGAGCACTGGGAAGACTATGGGAGGGTGGAGGGGCAAGCCGGGGATAAAATCCTGGCGTGGGGTCCAGGCGCGGCAGTTTATGGGGGAGGGTGAGAACAGGGTTGGTAATCCGGGGGTGTTGCGTGGGGGGAGGGGGGTAAGTGATGAGTTGTGCGTGGGTGGGGTGGTTGGGTAGATGGGGTAGGGGGGTGGAGGGTGGGGGGGCTGGTGGGGGGTGTTGAGGGGATGGAAGGGCAGGAGCTTGGGAGGAGGGGGGGCGGGAAGAGAGGTGTAGGAGGGTGGGCGGGTAGGGGCGGCGGGCGGGGTGGTGAGTGGAGGGTGTGAGGTGCGTTACTAAATAGATTGGGTGGGACGGGGGGCGCGTGAGCGACCGACTGGGGGCGCGGGCGTTGGAACTGGGAGGGGGATGTTAACGAGGCATTGAAGGGGATGATGGGTTTGGAGGGGGAGATGGGTGGCGAGGGGTGGTAGGGCGGGTTTACGTGCGTGGGAAGATCGGGTGTGCTGGGGTGGGGGCCGCGGCGGGGGTGGGTGGGGGAGAGCGGGGGGTCCTCAAAGGAGACGGGGATAGCGGGATGGGGCGCAGGCGCGAAAGGGGGGACGGAAGAGCACGGTGATTCGGGGTGGATTTGTGACATAAGGGGGCTGTGAGGTAGACGGGTGGTTAATGTGGTGCGGGGTAGGGTGGAGTGGTGGCAGTGCTGGCAACCACGAGAGGCTAAGGTCTATGTGAGGGGCTTGGGTCGGGTTCGGTGGGAGCCATTATACTCCCGAAACGGAGTGATGTAGTATCGGTTAGGTTGGAGGGGGGGTGGGGTTTGCGCGGTGAATTTGGGTAAGGCTGGGAGGGGGCGGCGTCGGTGGGTGGTGTGGGAAGGCGGGGGGAGTTGGAGGGAGGGTGGCCGGGGGGGGAGGAGGGGGGAGGGAGCGGGGGTTGGTCTTGGGGTGGCGGTTAGTAGACCCTGTGGATCAGAGAAAGGGGTGCGGAAGGAGGTAGGCAGGCAGCGGTGATAAGCTGGGTGGAGGCCGGATGTGATGGAGGATGAGCGGTAGCGGGGACGAATAGGACGGAGAGGGGTTCAGGGGGGGAGCGAGGGATAGTCGGGTGTTCGGCCGTGAGTGAAAGTGTGAGAGGTACTGCGGTGGATGGGGGGGGGGGAGCGTAGTCCGGGGTTTAGGGGGTGGGTGTGGGTGAGGGGCCGAGAGTAGGCAGGGGATGGGGTCGGGGGGGGGGGGATAGGAGGGGAGGGATGTGCTGTGGAGGGGAGTTGGGGGATGTTGGTGGGGTGGGGGGGTTTGGGGGGTCTTAGTGGGGGGAAGGGAGGGGGGAGGGTGGTTGGGGGGGGAGGTGGGACGGCTAGTTGGGTGTACAACACAATTAGAATCTCCGCCAAATGGGTGCTGTGGGGGGGGGGGGATCTCGCTTGGGGGGTAGGAGCGTAGGGGTGGAGCTGGGGGGGGATGGGTTGGGAGGCGTGGGGGGGGCGTGAGGTGAGGGGGCATGGCTGGTGTTTGTCGGGGTGGTGGGCCGACGCTTGGGCGTGGGGGGGGTGTGAGTAGGACTAGGAGGGGGTTTGGTTAGGTGGGGCGGGGGAGCGGCGCGATGAGGTGGCCGTGTGGGCGGGCGTGGGGTAAATGGGGGTGGGGAGCTAGGGGGGGTGAAGATTATGGTGATGACTGGGGGCGTATGGGGCGGGTGTGGGGGGGTGGTGGTAGGGAATGCAGGGGTGTATTGTGGTGTGGAGAGGTTCGGGTGATGGGTTCCGTGGGGGCGTGTAGGGGCCGGGCCGCTGGCTTAGGGGCTCCTGGATGCAGCTTACGGTGGCGGGGATTGGGTATAGGTGTTGTGGCGTGGTCATTTGTGTGGTGCTTGGTAGGGTATTGGGTGTTGGGCTGGTATTATTGGTTTGTTTTGTTTTTGAGTGTGTTGAGGTGTCTTGCAGGTGGGCGTGTTTTTTTGTTTTTTGTTTTTGGTTGGTGTCTCACTGGTCGTTTGTTTGTGGTTTATGTGGATTGTGTTGTTCTGGTCGTTTTGTGGTGTCTGCGAGTTCTTTTTTGTATTGATAATTGTCCTTTAATGTTATTATGTTTTCATTTTTTTTTTTTTCTTATTTTGTATACTTTTTTCTTTCATTTTGTGTTTTTTTTTATTTTTATTTTTTTATCTTAATTATTTTTTTGCTTGGTTTTTTTTTTTATATGTTTTCTTATTTTGGGCGACCAGCTTATTGACTGGTTGCTCTACATTTATCAATTCCCACGTCCAATTCGTGGCAGTCAATTTCCATGTGCTAAGAGCTTTCTTACTAGCCATGAGAAAATGTCTGAACGGGTCAGGGAAGGAAGTGGTGTGTAGGAGCATTGGGGGGGGGCGGGTGGGGGCGCTGTGGGGGGGTGGGGGGTATTTGGGATTTAGACCACATTCTTACAATATTCCACTACTTTGGCGTATGTGGTTGGGTGGGTGTTGTGGGAGGGGTGGCTGGCGGGGGGGGGGGGGTAGGGGAGTTGAAGTGATGTGGGCGGGGAGGTTGGCTTGAGCTAGTGTGTGGTGCGCTGGAATGGGTTGAGAGGCGGGATGGGGCGTGGTTGGAGGTGGAGTTTGTGGGGAGGTGTTGGTGATGTCTGGGTCGTGGGGCGTGTTTGGTTGTTTGTTCAGTGTTATTAGTCGGTTGTGATGTGTGTTGGTTTGCCGGATGTTTTTTTTAAGTTCTCGTTCTTCTCGTTGTTTTTTTTTTGTCTTGTTTTTTTCGCTTTGGTTTTTTGTCTTTGTTTCATTTATTAGCTGTATTTTATTGTTATGGTATTTCTTATATAGGACTTGATATGGTCTGTGGATCGTGTTGATGGTGTGTATTGTTGTTGTACTTGTATGTGAGTGTGGTGTCGCGCGCGCTCTGTTCGGTGGCCAGTTGGTGGTGGGGTGGCTTTAACTACCTCGGGGTGGGGTGGTCGGGCGGCTTGGGATGTAACGGGTACGTGCGAGAGAAGGTGTTGGGGATGGAAGAGGGAGGGGGGGTTGAGAGGGGGGGGGGGGGGTGGTGGGTTGATGGTGGAGGGGGGTGTGGTGGGGGGGGGGGGTGGGGGGGGGTGTGGGGTGGGTGGGGTGTGTGTGGGGTGGGGGGGGGGTGGGGTGGGGGGGGGTGGGGTGGGGTGGGGTGGTGTGGGGTGGGGGTGGGGTGGGGTGGGGTGGGGTGGGGTGGGGTGGGGTGGGGTGGGGTGGGGGGGGGGGTGTGGGGTGGGGTGGGGTGGGGTGGGTGGGGGGGGTGGGGTGGGGTGGGGTGGGGTGGGGTGGGGTGGGGTGGGGGTGGGGTGGGGTGGGGTGGGGTGGGGTGGGGGGTGAGGGTGTGGGGTGCGAAGGAGTTGGTGGTGTGGGAGGTTTGTGATTTTTAATAGGTCTGAGTTGTGTGGGGTGGTTTGTGTTGTATGTTTTGGGTGGAGGTGGGTGAGCGCTTGTTTGTATTTTATGTGGTTGTGTTGCCGGGTGGGGTGGTGGAGGGTGGGTGTGTGTGTTGTGGGGCGTGGTGGGGTGTGGGGTGGGCCGGCAAGCGGGTGCGTGGTGTTTGGTGCGTGAGGGCGTGCGTGTTATCTGTTGTTTGTAGATGAGTGTGTGGGGTGGGTGGTTGTGTTGTATTATTTTTTATCGTATCTTGGTTGTATTCTATATCTCGATTTTTTATTTTCGTGTGTTTTTTTTATATTTTTTGTGTTTTGTTTTGTATTTTTGTAATGTTTGTTGTTTTTGTGTTGTTGTGTATTTTTTATTTTTTTATGTTTTTTTTTTTTTTTTTTTTTTTTTTTTTTTGTTTTTTTTTTTTTTTTTTTTTTTTTTTTTTTTTTTTTTTTTTTTTTTGTGTTTTTTTTGTTTTTTTTTTTTTTTTTTTTTTTTTTTTTTTTTTTTTTTTTTTTTTGTTTTTTTTTTGTTATTTTTTAGTTTTTTTTTTTTTTTTTTTTGTTTTTTTTTGTTATTTTTTTTTTTTTTTTGGTTTTTTTTTTTTTTTTTTTTTTTTTGTTTTTTTTTGTTTTTTTTTTTTTTTTGTTTTTTTTTTGTTTTGGTATTTTTTGGTTTTGTTTTTTTGTTTTTATGTGTTGTGTGTTTTTTGAGTTTTTGTTTTGTTGTTTTTTTTTTCTATTTTTAGTTTTGTTTTTGTTTTTTTTTGTTTTGTTTTGTTGTTTGTGTTGTGGGTTTTGTTTGTGTGGGGGTGGGGTTAGGTTGTGATGGTGGGTTTTTTATATGGTTTTAGTGTGGGTTGGCTTGATTTGGGTGTTGGTGTGTTTGGGGTTGATGTTGTTGGGTGTGGCGTTTGGTTGGGTGGGTTGTGGGGGGGTGGGTTTGTGGGGTGTTGGTGTTGTGTTGTGGTTTGGTGGGGGTGTGGGTGTTGTGGGTGGGTGTTGGTGTGGTGGAGGGTGGGGCTTGGTGTTGTGGTGTGGGTGTGGGGGTGGTGGTGGGTGGGGGTTGGGGGTGGTGTGTTTGTGGGGTGGTGGGTGGGGTGTGGGGTTGTTGGGTGGTGTGTGTGTGTGGGGCGTGTGGGTGGTGGGGGGTTGTGTGGGTGTGGGTGGGGTGTGGGGTGTGTGGTGGGTGTGTGTGGTGTGTGTGGGTGGGTGGTGTGTGGGTGTGTGGGGTGTGTGGGGTGGGGTGTGTGGTGGGGGGGGGGGGTGGGTGGGGTGGGGGTGGGGGGGGGTGGGGGGGTGGGGGGGGGGTGGGGGGGGGTGGGGGGGGGGTGGGTGTGGGGGGGGGGTGGGGGGGGGGTGGGGGGGGGTGGGGGGGTGGGGGGGGTGGTGTGGGGGGTTGGTGGGGGGGGGGTGGGGTGGGGGGGTGGGGGTGTGGGGGGGTGGGGGTGTGGGGGTGGGGGGGGGGTGGGGGGGGGGTGGGGGGGGGGTGTGTGTGGGGGGGGGGTGGGGGGGGGGTGGGGGTGGGGGGGGGGTGGGGGGGGGGTGGGGGGTGTGGGGGGGGGTGGGGGTGGGGTGGGGGGGGTGGGGGGGGTGGGGGGGGGTGGGGGGGTGGGGGTGTGGGGGGGGGGTGGGGGTGGGGGGGGGGTGTGGGGGGGTGGGGGTGGGGGGGGTGGGGGGGTGGGGGGGGGTGGGGGGGGGGTGGGTGTGGTGGTGGGGGGGGGTGTGGGGGGGGGGTGGGGGGGGGGTGGGGGGGGGGTGTGGGGGGGTGGGGGGGGGTGGGGGGGGGGTGGGGGGGTGGGGGTGGGTGGGGGTGGGGGTGTGGTGGTGGGGGGGGGTGGGGGGGGTGGGGGGTGGGGGGTGGGGGGGGGTGGGTGGGGGGGGGTGGGGGTGGGGGGGTGTGGGGGGGGTGGTGGGGTGGGGGGGGTGGGGGGGTGGGGGGGGGGTGGGTGTGGGGGGGTGGGGGGTGGGGGGGGTGGGGGGGGTGGGGGGGGGTGGGGGTGTGGTGGGGGTGGGGTGGGGTGTGGGTGGTGTGTGCTGGCGTGGGCATGTGGGTGGGTGTGTTGTGTGGGAGAGTGTTTTTGTTTGTGTTTTGTGTGGTTTTTGTGTGTGTGTTTGTTGTGTCGGTTAGGCGGGTTGTGGTGCTTTTTGTTCCTAAGTGGTGGCGTTTTGTGTGGTGCGGTGGGTTTTTAGTGGTATTGGCTGTGTCTGGTTGGTGTGGTTTTGGTGTTTGTATTTTTTGTATGTTGTGTTTTCTGTATGTGTTGTTGTGTGTCTCTGTTCGTTCGTGTTTTTTACATGTATTTTTGTTTTTAATGCCTTCTGTGTGTTATGGTTTGGAATGTATATGACCCGCATTTGTATGAGCATTATCATTGGTCTGCCGTGTAAGAGTTTGCTTAAATTGTTCTGGTGGACCACTGTAATGGGCGTGAATCAGATAGTGTGAAACTGAAGGGGGGTGGTGGTGTGGGGGGATGGGGTGGGGGGGGGTGGGGTTTGGGGGTCTGGGGTGAGGGGGGGTGGTCTAGTGGGGGGTTGTTTTGTGGGTGGGGTTGGGGTGAGTGGTTTTTGGTGGGTGGGGTGGGGGGGGGGTGGTGAGGGGTTGGGGGGGTGTGAGGGGTGTTGGGGGTGTGGGGAGGCGGGGGGTGGTGGGGGTTGGGGTGGGGTGTGGGGGGGGGAGGGGGGGTGGGGGGGGGGGGGGGTGGGGGGGGGGGTGGGGGTGGGGTGGTGGGGGGGGGTGGGGAGGGGGGGCGGGGGTGGGGGGGGGTGTGGGGGGGGGTGGGGGGGGGGTGGGTGGGGGGGGTGGGGTGGGTGGTTGGGGGGAGGGGGGGTGGGGGGGGGTGTGTTGTTTGAGGTCCGGGGGTCGTGGGGGGGGAGGAGTGGGGGTGCGTTTGTGTGGATTTTGTTTTTTGTTGTATGTGTTTTTGTTTTATTCTTTTTTGTAGTCGTTGCTCGTGATTTTGTTTTATGTTGTGTATATTTAGGTCCGTTTTTTTATCTGTAGTTTTTGTTGATCTTATTTTGGTGTTTTTTCGTTATTATTTCTATGTTGTTTTATGTTCTTTTTTATTTGTTGTTTGTGTTTTAGTTGAAGTTCTGTGTGTCTGTTTTTTGTTTGTTTTTGCTACTTTTTGTTGTTTCTTATTTTTGTGTTTGTTCTTTGTTGGTGTTGTTTGGGTTTTGTGTTGGGTTGTTTGAATATAGTTCTCCGTTTGAGGTTTTCTTATAGGTGTAGGTTTTGTTGGTTTTTGTGTTTTTATGTATGTGGCGGCTTAGTTATTGCGTCTGGTGTGTGGGTCTTGGTGTGAGTTGATGGGGTGTGTGTGATTATTTATGTTCTAGCGGTGGGTGGCTCGTGTATGATGGTAGTCTGGATGGTAGGGTGGGGGGGTGTGGTGTGGGGTGTGGGTGTGGGGTGGGTGGGGGTGGGGGGGGGGTGGGGTGTGTGTGGGGTGGGGTGGTGGGTGGGGGGGGGGTGGGGTGTGGGGGGGGGGTGGGGTGGGGTGTGGGGTGGGGTGGGGTGGGGTGGGGTGTGGGGGGGGTGGGGTGGGGTGGGGTGGGGTGGGGTGGGGTGGGGGTGGGTTTGTGGGTGGGTGGGTGTCGTGTGGTGTGGTGTGGGTTGTTGGTGAGTGTGCGTGGGAGTGGTGTGGTGGCGGTGTGTGTGTTGGTTGCGTGGGTCGTTTGTGTGTTGCGTGCTTTGGTGGGGTGGGGTGTGTGTTGTGTGGTGGGTGTGTTGTGTTGAGTCGTGTCGTTGTGGTGGGTGGTTGTGGGGTGGTGCGATTGTGAGTGGTTTTAGATGGGTGGGGTTTTGAGGTACCAGGTGGTTCGGGGTGGTCAGCTAGGGTGGGTGTTTTTTATTGTGTGTGAGTGTGTTGTAGGTATGAGTTTGTTTTGTGAGTAGAGCGTGGTAGTTATATTTTTGTGTGTGTGTGTGTTTTTTATTTTGAGTTTGTGGGTGTTGTGTCGTTGTTGGGGCGTGTGTTTTTTTGGCTCGTGTTTGTTCAGTGTTTATGTGGTTTTGTGTGGGCAGATCGGCAGATGTTTCTGGGGCTGGATTTATAAATCTATGTATATTTTTGTTTTTTTTTTATACATAAGCTATATATTTACACTATACATTATAAACATTCGCTACCGAACGTATTAACAGAAGTTGACTAAATTTAATAAAGTGATCCTGAAAACGCTTAATTAATATGAATTGCGAATTGAACATGTTATGTTAATTCCTTTGTAGTCGGAATAACATAAGACATTTCTAAAGTTGCTTTTTAATCATTTTTCAGATGTGCTTATGAACAGACGGCTGAATCTTTTATTTAATGGGGATATATATATACAAATATTTTTCAGAAACAAAATCTGGTGTGTGTGTATTAAATATAATTTACAAAATATGATGCCTTGTCAGAAATAGGGAACAAAAAAATGATTCCTTTTTGAAATTATACACATTGCACAAAAACCGTAAATATAAATCGTAAAATTTAGAGACATCAATTTTTTAAAATATTATTTCCCTGTTAAAACAACTATGAATACGTCAAAAGGAAGAGTTATTTTGGTCCAGTACATTTACTTTATAACAATACTTTATTTTATGCGGCCAGCTTTCTATAATCTTTTATTGTCTGAACATAGTGTGCACATTTTCTTGATATCATTTTAATACGACGTTGTTTTTTTAAAAAAGTATTTTAGAAAGTACATTTATAATTTTGTTTATTGGCGCTATGAGTTATGTAGCCTTTGCCTTTTTAAGGGATAGTGCCATATGTTCTTTATCTCATAGACGCGGTTACAAATATTGTATTACTTACAATTGTGTTACTATTTAGTGTCGTAATTATATATGAAATTTTTGAGTGACGAGGGTGATAGAGCTCTTTTGGAAAACCAATCAGTTATGTTTATTTAGTACAAGTGGGAATGAAATAGTAAATTTAGTTTATTATGGTCGTCAAGATTCATTATTTAATAAATCATATCTTTTACATAGTAAAGTAATGTTAAAAGGCACTGCATTAAGTGAAAACAACTCACGCAGTAAAATGGTAAAAATTAAATAATTGTGTCTGTTGTTTTTTTCTCTCTCTTCTTTTTTCTTAAATATATGTAATTATATATATTTTTCCCCCTAAAATGGAATATCTTTGTTTCCCATAAGATTTTAACTAATAGATAAATCTGAAATATACTTAGCAAATAAAAATTGTAATAACCAGCAACTACTACTGGGAAAAAGGGTCAGCACACTCCCGCTACAAAAAGCGGGTATATTTCTAGTTTAATTATATAACTAAAATAACTTTTTAAAATTAAATAAAAGAAAGCATTTGACAAATAAATCAGCATTCAATTATTGGGAAGAGAAACTCATTTATGAAAAAATTATGCGGTAGTTTACATCCTTTAAGCACTCTCTTTCCTTGCTGTGACTTTCCTTTGTTATCTTATTCAAGCCTCCGTCCATTCATTTTCCCTCTCCCTCCAACCCCCCTTCCCCGCACAGAATGTCCCCCGGGTAGATGGGGCTTCAACTGTGAGCTGAAATGCACGAAGATTTGCTTGAAGTCTTGCCATCCGAAGAACGGTGTCTGTGATGACGATTGTTTAGGTGACAGGGGTTCCTTGAGGTGTTCGGAATGTGAGATTCGGAAACTTTTGGGGGGAGGGGGGTTGGGGGTGGGTTGGTTGGAAAGGGAGCTGGGGGAGATAATAAATAATTATTTTTTTTTAGGGCGTGGTGGTGGGCGTAAAAAGGTATTTGATTTTCTTTATAACATGGCGTTCGGCTATTGATTAATCTTTAGTTTTAAACAAGGAAATGCGTTGTGTAAAATATTTTTTTAAATGATTTAAGCAAAGAAAAAGATAACGAACCATTTTCCCGTAATCAGGAATTGGCAGTATCATTTTGATTGCTTTAGTTCTTCTAAATATTTGCAAAATTGGTCGGGGGTGGGGGGGGGACTAATAGAAGAACACTCTGTACCAGTGCTTGCATACAACATGTAAAATGTTGATCATATAAACAATTTACACTGTGTTTTACTTCATTTAACACCGATGTAAGGGAGTCCATATCAAGCACTTTTTTTTGTTTGGTAGACTACAGTAAAACGATTACTTTTGTCTTTATTTGTTAATACAGCTTTACATTCATTGTTTTAATCACACATACAGTTTATTGCGTACTTTGTATTTTATTTGAAAGCCCTATCGCAGTCCATTTCTACAAATAACGACTATAACTAATGACCTTTGATTGACTCGCCCATAGGCGTAATCGTAAGACTTTTTCCGGTCTGTTGTTTGATGTATGATGATCTCTCACACCCACCCCACCCCCCAACCCCCATCCCGCCCCCCAGTTCAGTCTGAAATTAAAAGAAAGTCAAACGAAATGTTGGGGCCTTTACTTCTGAGCTTTCTGTTTGTGACGATGGTTGTTTCCTGCGTCTCCTGCCCGAGGTATTTCAAGCCATATATAAAGCGCTAAAGCTTAAACAAATTTTTAACAGTTGTATAATACAACGCGACACATCACCAGGTAATTCATGGGGCGAGTTTCGGGGCTTCTCATGGAGAGATTGACGTGTCAAATGCATGGGGCAATGCGTGGGGGCAACACATGTGGTCATTCACGGGGCAACTCACAGGGCAATTGAGGTGGTGACTTATTGGGATACTCACGGGGCAACTCACAGGGCAACTGAGGTGGTGACGTATTGGGATACTCACGGGGCAACTCACAGGGAAACTGAGGTGGTGACTCATTTGGATACTCACGGGACAACTCACAGGGCAACTGAGATGGTGACTCATTGGGATGCTCACGGGGCAACTCACAGGGCAACTGAGGTGGTGACTTATTGGGATACTCACGGGGCAGCTCATGAGAAAAATTGTAGTTAATTTCAAGGGGAAAATCATGGAGCAACTCACGGGAGATTCATGGGGTACGTCGTGGGGTCACTCCCAGGGAAACTCACAGGTTAACTCACAGGTTAACTCACAGGTTAACTCATAGGTTAACTCACAGGTTAACTCATAGGTTAACTCATAGGTTAACTCACAGGTTAACTCATAGGTTAACTCACAGGTTAACTTACAGGTTAATTCATAGGTTAACTTACAGGTTAACTCACAGGTTAACTCACAGGTTAACTCACAGGTTAACTCACAGGTTAACTCACAGGTCAACTCACAGGTTAACTCACAGGTTAACTCACAGGTTAACTCACATGTTAACTCACAGTTTAACTCACAGGCTAACTCACAGGTTAACTCACAGGTTAACTCACAGGTTAACTCATAGGACAGAGAAAAATGTTGGCCATTCAGATCTTTCACCATCAACCACCCCATTAGATTTCGAAATAAATCTCTGTTATTTAATAAGTCAATAAATTCATTGTACTAGTGGATAATAAATTTATTGTATTAGTGGATAATATATTCATTGTATTAGTGGATAATAAATTCATTTTATTAGTGGATAATAAATTTATTGTATTAGTGGATAATATATTCATTGTATTAGTGGATAATAAATTCATTTTATTAGTGGATATTAAATTTATTGTATTAGTGAATAATATATTCATTGTATTAGTGGATAATAAATGCATAGTATTAGTGGATAATAAATTCATTGTACGTATATCGAAGTCTTAAATCGTACAAGAACTACTTTCAATTGAATATCTAACTAACATTAGATTCTTGACGATTATCTATAGATAGATAGATGATAGATAGATAGATAGATTAGATAGATAGATAGATAGATAGATAGATAGATAGATAGTAGATGATAGATAGATAGATAGATAGATAGATAGATAGATAGATAGATAGATAGATAGATAGATAGATAGATAGATAGATAGATAGATAGATAGATAGATAGATAGATAGATAGATAGATAGATAGATAGATAGATGATAGATAGATAGATAGATAGATAGATAGATAGATAGATAGATAGATAGATAGATAGATAGATAGATAGATAGATAGA
>CALYLW010000574.1:35000-91667 GCA_944989445.1 Ampullaceana balthica
TTTTATTAAACATGTTTTACGGCACATAACTACAATTTTGTATTTTTGAATTGTCTTGCGCTACGTATTATAATGAACATTCTTTTATTTATGTCTCGTTCATAAAGGATTTATGGTCAAAAACTTATTTTTTTACGGGCTCTTAAATTTTTTTTTGAGAAAATTCTCATTCAAGTACGCAGATTTTATGTTGTATTTTTAACATTGAAAATGTCATGTTATAATAACGCCGAGTTGTATGCACTGTATGGATCGTCTTTTGATCTGTGAGGAAAACAAGGGAATAAAACGATTACGCATGTATTCCAAGATCTCTAGCTTTACGCGGGAACTTAATCTAAATTAATCATATTTAATTAAATTCTTATTTAATATTTTCATCTGTTTATAAAGATACAATGATTTGTTTGGAAGACATGGGTTGGTACGTACGTCACGGAGAACAGGCGTTCTTAGAAAATCAGTTCAAGGTAAATCTCTTGTATCATCGCATCATTACATCAGCGGTTCCTTTAGACTGATAGTCCATTTGTTTATTAGTTATTGAGGGGTTTATTATTTTGTAAGCTGTTGTTTTAAAGGCGACACATCTAAATTTTTGAGCGGGGATGACATTGTAAAATATTACGACTTTCAATAAAAAATTCCCAAAAATAAATGAATGTAAAAAGAGAGAATATGTATTCATCCCACAATTTTCTTTTGAGAGAGACTTTGAACATCATGTCCGCAACCAGCACTACTTCTAATGTAAAGGGAGCCATTATTTCAAGATCAAGTTGTGCATCCTTAGTTAGGGCTACCTATAGCGCAGCCATAGTTAGGGCCACGTATAGC
The DNA here is from genome assembly GCA_944989445.1 of Ampullaceana balthica. NCBI lineage: Eukaryota > Metazoa > Mollusca > Gastropoda > Lymnaeidae > Ampullaceana > Ampullaceana balthica. The sequence continues at coordinate 35,838 of CALYLW010000574.1, forward strand.
GCAGCCATAGTTAGGGCCACGTATAGCGCAGCCATAGTTAGGGCTACCTAGAGCGCAGCCATAGTTAGGGCCACCTAGAGCGCATCCATAGTTAGGGCAACCTATAGCGCAGCCATAGTTAGGGCCACCTAGAGCGCAGCCATAGTTAGGGCCTCCTAGATTGCAGCCATAGTTTGGGCCATCTAGAGTGCACAGTGGCGTAGCGAGGGGGGGGCAGGGTGGCGAATGCCACAGGGCGGCACTTTGACGGGGCGGCAAATTCCTAGTAGTTTTTATATAGTTTCTAGCAATACAAAATTTATAAGAAAAATGAACTTTTAATCTAAATAAAAGAAAGCAAACAAGAAATTAATAAAAGAAATAAAGGAACTATCATAAATCATGTGAACGTTTCAACTGCCCAACTTCTTAAATTCTTCTGATACTAATGCTACTGTGCTGGAAAACCAGAGTATGATTGTACCCTATCGATTTGAAACATGAACGAATCGAATTCGCCGAGTGGCACATTGTTTGGGGGGGGGCGGTAAATTCCTCTGTGTTAATTAAGCTTTTAAAATAAAAACCCTATGAAAAGTTTAATAAAAGAAAAGAAACGCAAAGATAACATTTTTTTAAAAAGGAAGAACTATAACGTGGACGTTTCGAATGCCAAAATTTCAAACTCCTATTGTTTTATTAATCCAAAGACTTTTGATACTAATGCCAATGAGCTGAAAACCATTGGGGCTGAAGTAGTATAAAACTGAATAATTATATGCTGGTACATTTAATCAATTTTAACGTGGGTAAACTAATGGGAAAAAATTGTTGGCGTACTTATATGGTTTATTCTTTCAAAGCATACCTATTTTAATGTTTTTTTTTATTATATTTTGTGTAATAAATAAAAAATAATTAATAAAATTGCTTATCTAATGGAATTAAAACTTGGCACACAAATACAAAAGTATCCACTTATGAAGAAGTGCTCAACATAACAAAAGGTTTTTGTAATTGGAAAGAATCAGTAATTGGATAAAAAGAACATACTATTAATAAATAACAAAAATGGCAAGAAGTTCTTACGACATTTCTGACATTATTTTAAATAAATGATGTGTTAATACTTCTTTATGACTGGAAAGTATGCAGGAGTTCAAGAAAGACGCAATAAATGAAATGTCAATGTAAAATCTCGCTCAAAAAGTTAATTTAACCCATTTTTTTTTACATGATACTCCAACTGAAACGAACTCTCTAACTATTTAAATACCCTAGAAGGTTGTTACGCATTCTTTTCCATGTCCATACAACAACTAATTGCTTCCACAACCAAGACATTAAAAAGACTTAAGGGTACAAAATAGTAAATATACCATGAAGAGATTTTGAGATTATTTTTAAAGCTATAGAAAAACTGATAGATGATGATAAAAAGCTCAACACACGAACAGACGCAGAAACTTTGATAGACACAATGACATTTTTTTATTGCCTAATTTATGTAAAAGATGCCCGAAATTATTTACAAACGTGTAGTGCTAAAATGCTTAGCAGAGGCTTCTCACAGAGAAACTAATGCAATGCTTAAAGGATGCTTTGACATTTAATAAAAATTAAGTGGAGACATCATCCTTTAAATCGAATCTTCTAAATGAAGAATGACAGAGCAAATTTTTGGTGATCTAAGCGAATATGATCCATGCTGTGAAGCAAACCAGTTGAGAAGAAAGTTGTATTCTTCATTACATGAGATAACCGTAGAAATTCGTGAGAGTTTTTTTGCAGTTATTTTCATAATCGAATTTAGAAAACAGATTTTCATACACCAGCTAATAGACTTAACTTTGACATTTAGTACTCAAATTGAAGTATACCAAAATATCTTACGTGCCAGGAGTATATCAAAATGTCTTACGTGCCAGGAGTATATCAAAATGTCTTACGTGCCAGGAGTATATCAAAATGTCTTACGTGCCAGGAGTATATCAAAATGTCTTACGTGCCAGGAGTATATCAAAATGTCTTACGTGCCAGGAGTATATCAAAATGTCTTACGTGCCAGGAGTATATCAAAATGTCTTACGTGCCAGGAGTATATCAAAATGTCTTACGTGCCAGGAGTATATCAAAATGTCTTACGTGCCAGGAGTATATCAAAATGTATTACGTGCCATTGTCAAACGAGGAATATTTTAACCTCACATGAAAAAAAGAAGAATTAATTAATTCTAGACCAGTTAATTTATTCAAGTTTTTAATTTATTGAGGCTAGAAGTTACCCTGCCTAAAATAATAGCATTAATGCGAACATTGTCTTAAATAATGCAAGATGTTAAAATACTTTCTCTAAAATTAAGTTTTAAAAAAAATTAATCTAGATCAATAACGAATACACCAAGATTGTCTAATCTATAGCTATTTTGGCGATTGTGCATGGTATGGCCAAAAACATTGATATATAGAAGATTGGGGGCCGTCCATACATGACGTCCCGCACCTAAAGGCGGGAGGGGTCACACATTTGTGACGATGCGTGACGTTTGGGAGGGGGTAGTCAAAAAACGCGCAACTTTAAATAAAATGTCCACTTACATATTTGATTGCTTACATTTTATTTAATGACTTTTTAAATGGCTTCACGCGTGGTACCAAATTAGAGTGCAGCCTACACTAAATACATGTTTAAATAGCAAAAAAAGTCATTTGAAAAATGCCCATTTTAAAATAAAAAATACGTTTTTATGGGGGGGGGGCGGCGCAAAGCTTTGTGACGTCATATGGAGTGGGTCTAAGTATTTGTGACGACGTGTGACGATTTGGGGGGGGGCAAAAAATTGGCCAAAATCGGATGACGTCATTTTGTTTTTGACAGGCTCTTGTGCAATGAGGAAAAGCAGAAACTTCAATTTTATTCAAGAAATGAAGCATTTCTTTTTATTTCTAACATAAAAATATATTGTGTCCTTATTATTCCTTTCTAATAAAGTCTATCTTTACTTTATAGCTTAAAGATATTATTCCGGGGGGGGGCGTCAAAATTGGCTTCTGCCCCGGGGGGCACATACCTACGCTACGCCGCTGAGAGTGCAGCAATAGTTAGGGCCACCTAGAGCGGTATTTCTTCGCAGCTCTAGCAAAATCTCTTTAGTAAAATATGGCTCCTTAAAATATAGAGAATACTCCAGGTGCATGGTGTGAAAACACTAAAGAAAATAACATGAAAGCTCTCTGAAACCTAGTCTTAAATCATAAACTGAAATGGGCCTGTAATATGTTTTACTGTAAGTGATTGTCCATGCTTAAAGAATTGATTTTTCAATTGACAGAAATTTTGAAAAGTAACTATTTTTGTATCCTCTTAATACAATAAAAATTATATTGATTAAATCAAACGTGAACAACAACAAAAAATGTATTAGATTCCTTGTTAAAACTTGAATATAAAAAAAATATTTTTAAAAATACAATCATACCAAATTGTTACAAGGAGAAGTAAAGAAAGAAGTTTCAAAATATTCCTACCACCTCTAATAAGTTTTTTGTTTTTTTAAATCAATCTGCACCAGACCATTCCTGTCCCAGAGTACGTCTCATCATACGTAGGACTCAGCGGAGAAAACAAATCGAAAAACAGAAACTTGAAAATCGTCACTTGTAAGTGGCCTTCAAACAACTATCGTCTTCGGATCATGACCATCCGTTTACATCGTGTTTGGATACCTACCGGTGGCGGGAAGGGGGGTGTCGTGGGGACAGAGTTTAAATGTTGGGGATTACATGATATTTCGGAGTCTATGAACCTCTACTCCTCTAAATGCTGCTTAAACTATAAACAGCAGATTGAAATCTAGGCGTTGAGAGTAACGTTATTTGCAGCTCTTGTACGGGTTTGTCAACCTCAAACGCGTTGACCGCGATGGTAATAGATTCCCGTTTAACAAGGCAGGGGCACCTCGGATAACCCAATTTGAATAAATCGACGTTTACCTACAACTGTGATTCCTACTACTAAAGCCTCTTAGGCTGCACTATAAACGACGTTTACCTACACTGATTCCTACTACTAAAGCCTCTTAGGCTGCACTATAAACGACGTTTACCTACTACTGTGATTCCTACTACTAAAGCCTCTTAGGCTGCACTATAAACGACGTTTACCTACTACTATGATTCCTACTACTAAAGCCTCTTAGGCTGCACTATAAACGACGTTTACCTACTACTGTGATTCCTACTACTAAAGCCTCTTAGGCTGCACTATAAACGACGTTTACCTACTACCATGATTCCTACTACTAAAGCCTCTTAGGCTGCACTATAAACGACGTTTACCTACTACTGTGATTCCTACTACTAAAGCCTCTTAGGCTGCACTATAAACGACGTTTACCTACTACTATGATTCCTACTACTAAAGCCTCTTAGGCTGCACTATAAACGACGTTTACCTACTATTATGATTCCTACTACTAAAGCCTCTTAGGCTGCACTATAAACGACGTTTACCTACTATTATGATTCCTACTACTAAAGCCTCTTAGGCTGCACTATAAACGACGTTTACCTACTACTGTGATTCCTACTACTAAAGCCTCTTAGGCTGCACTATAAACGACGTTTACCTACTACTATGATTCCTACTACTAAAGCCTCTTAGGCTGCACTATAAACGACGTTTACCTACTACTATGATTCCTACTACTAAAGCCTCTTAGGCTGCACTATAAACGACGTTTACCTACTACTATGATTCCTACTACTAAAGCCTCTTAGGCTGCACTATAAACGACGTTTACCTACAACTGTGATTCCTACTACTAAAGCCTCTTAGGCTGCACTATAAACGACGTTTACCTACTACTATGATTCCTACTACTAAAGCCTCTTAGGCTGCACTATAAACGACGTTTACCTACAACTGTGATTCCTACTACTAAAGCCTCTTAGGCTGCACTATAAACGACGTTTACCTACAACTGTGATTCCTACTACTAAAGCCTCTTAGGCTGCACTATAAACGACGTTTACCTACTACTGTGATTCCTACTACTAAAGCCTCTTAGGCTGCACTATAAACGACGTTTACCTACTACTGTGATTCCTACTACTAAAGCCTCTTAGGCTGCACTATAAACGACGTTTACCTACTACTGTGATTCCTACTACTAAAGCCTCTTAGGCTGCACTATAAACGACGTTTACCTACTACTATGATTCCTACTACTAAAGCCTCTTAGGCTGCACTATAAACGACGTTTACCTACTACTATGATTCCTACTACTAAAGCCTCTTAGGCTGCACTATAAACGACGTTTACCTACTATTGTGATTCCTACTACTAAAGCCTCTTAGGCTGCACTATAAACGACGTTTACCTACTACTGTGATTCCTACTACTAAAGCCTCTTAGGCTGCACTATAAACGACGTTTACCTACTACTGTGATTCCTACTACTAAAGCCTCTTAGGCTGCACTATAAACGACGTTTACCTACTATTGTGATTCCTACTACTAAAGCCTCTTAGGCTGCACTATAAACGACGTTTACCTACTATTGTGATTCCTACTACTAAAGCCTCTTAGGCTGCACTATAAACGACGTTTACCTACTACTATGATTCCTACTACTAAAGCCTCTTAGGCTGCACTATAAACGACGTTTACCTACTATTGTGATTCCTACTACTAAAGCCTCTTAGGCTGCACTATAAACGACGTTTACCTACTACTGTGATTCCTACTACTAAAGCCTCTTAGGCTGCACTATAAACGACGTTTACCTACTACTGTGATTCCTACTACTAAAGCCTCTTAGGCTGCACTATAAACGACGTTTACCTACTACCGTGATTCCTACTACTAAAGCCTCTTAGGCTGCACTATAAACGACGTTTACCTACTACTGTGATTCCTACTACTAAAGCCTCTTAGGCTGCACTATAAACGACGTTTACCTACTACTATGATTCCTACTACTAAAGCCTCTTAGGCTGCACTATAAACGACGTTTACCTACTACTATGATTCCTACTACTAAAGCCTCTTAGGCTGCACTATAAACGACGTTTACCTACTATTGTGATTCCTACTACTAAAGCCTCTTAGGCTGCACTATAAACGACGTTTACCTACTACTATGATTCCTACTACTAAAGCCTCTTAGGCTGCACTATAAACGACGTTTACCTACTATTGTGATTCCTACTACTAAAGCCTCTTAGGCTGCACTATAAACGACGTTTATCTACTATTGTGATTCCTACTACTAAAGCCTCTTAGACTGCACTATAAACGACGTTTACCTACTACTGTGATTCCTACTACTAAAGCCTCTTAGGCTGCACTATAAACGACGTTTACCTACTACTATGATTCCTACTACTAAAGCCTCTTAGACTGCACTATAAACGACGTTTATCTACTATTGTGATTCCTACTACTAAAGCCTCTTAGACTGCACTATAAACGACGTTTACCTACTACTGTGATTCCTACTACTAAAGCCTCTTAGGCTGCACTATAAACGACGTTTACCTACTACTGTGATTCCTACTACTAAAGCCTCTTAGGCTGCACTATAAACGCGTCTCGTCAAACATGACTTTCAAAATCAAACATTTCTTTAAGTGATAAACTTATCTTAGGTGCACCATGTATGTAGGTGCACCGTGTATGTAGGTGCACCGTGTATGTAGGTGCACCATGTATGTAGGTGCACCATGTATGTAGGTGCACCATGTATGTTGTGTTTAGGATTTCAATGTTTCACATCGAATGCATATTTAAATATATGCGTGTTACTATTTTTTATGTGAAGCGCTGTAAGCCCAGGAACTTGCATGCGTACTGCGCTATATTACTTATCAAATTATTATTATTTTTTATAATTATTATTATTATTATTATTATTATTATTATTACTATTATATTATTATTATTATTTATATTATTATTATATTATTATTATTACTACTATTATTATTATTACTTTTACTATTAGTATATTATTACGATATTTATACTTCTTATTATTTTATTATTATTATTATTATTATTATTACTATTATTATTATTATTTTTAAAATTTATTTTTATTATCATTATTATAAGGTCATGGTGAGATTAGGTGAAAAGCTGCATGGCTATAGCCAGCCCAATTAAATTAGAGACTGATTAGACAACACACTTTTTTAAAATTAGATATGCAATTCTATAGCTAAATGAGATCACGACTTGGCCGCAACACGATTTTAGTTGAACATGATGCAAGGATTGTCGATAACTCTTTCCCAATCTCTATGTTTGATAAACTAAATAATATTATCTGTATTTTAGTCCATATATAAATTTAAAAAAAATAAATGTTTTCAAAAAGTGTTATTGTTATTATCTTTAAATAGGATTCAGATCGGATGACTAACTATAATCAGACTTGAATTATTTTTTTTTGGTCCCTTAACCCTTTGGGGCCGTCCATAAAGTACGTCACGCAATTTTTGACCATTTTAACATCCCCCTCCCCTTGTCACAAACTGTCACAAATCTCGGAACCCCCTCCCCCTAAAGTACGTCACACTTTCGACAAAAAAAATTGTTTTTATTAACAAAATTATTAAAATTTAATATAAAACACCGTGACGACACACATGGCGGACCCCCCTCCCCCTATTCACACTTTCTTACACCCCCACCCTCTGGAGCGTGACGTACTTTATGGACGGCCCCTTCGCTGTCCTCGGTAAATTAATTATATGAACTGATCGGAAAACCTACCCCAGATAATTTGGTGGCTGACTTATAAATTAATTTTTCAGACGACCATTCTCGGGTAATTTTGAAGCGAAACCCAGATAATAAAGAAGGAGATTACATCAATGCCTCGTATATAAAGGTATACACGTTAACTCAGCTGTAAGTTTATACGAATTGATAACTTTTCTAATTATTTTTAAGATATTTTAATTTAATAATTACAATAAAGTTGATCATCGATTTTTTAAAAAGCCGGTTACAAAAAAAAGTGTGGAAAAAGGGGATTCTGAATTTTTTGAATGTGAAAATTGTTGTTTACGACCTGCTATATTAAATTTGCATAGACTTTATTTATTGATATTTATTTATTATTTTTTAAATATCAATTTAGGTTTCTGGCAATATAGCATTGACCAATTTTAATCTCTTCAAGGCTTCTCTTTTTTAAAAAAAACAACAAACAATTTAATTTAATCAATCTGATATTGGCTTCACTGTCAAATCGATGCAAGAGTGCATTGGTGAGGTAAAGTCTTGGATGACGTTCAGCAAGCTCAAACTGAATGATGACAAGACAGAAGCACTCCTATTCTGCAACAATAAATCACGCAGTACTTTGTCTCTTCCGAATTCTATTCAGGTGGCTGGTTCTGATATAATCTTAAAAAATCGACTAGGAATCTTGACTACATTCTTTCTGACATTATGTCTACCAACAACTCCATCAATCACATCTGTCGCTCTGCCTACACCGCCATTCGTCAGATCAGCTCAATCCATCATTGCTTAACATTTAGTGCAACAAAAACTCTAGTCTGTGCTCTTGTACTTGCTCGTATGGATTACTGCAATTCTCTTCTGTCAGGTGCGCCAAAACAATGCATTGAAAAACTATAGAAAGTTCAAAATTCAGCTGCCAAAGTAGTTTTAGTTCTAAAGGAAAAAAAACATGACCATGTTACTCCGCTACTTTTCTCACTTCATTGGCTACCTATGCAAGCCCGAATTGATTACAAACTGGCCGTTCTCTGTCACAACTTCTTTTCTGACTCATGCCCTTCCTATCTTACTGAGCTTCTGTCGGTCTACTCACCAAGTCGTCAGCCACGCTCTTCTGCAGACAAGCGCATTCTCTGTGTTCCTAAGACACGAACTAAAACATTTGGCGAAAGGTCATGCTCTTTTTGTGCAGCCGAACAATGGAATTCTCTACCATTACACATCCAGGGTATTTCAACTACCAAGTCCTTCAAGACTGCACTTAAGACGAATCTTTTCATAATTTATTTTCAAAATTAAACAAACAACATTTATTTTTAATGATTAACGTAGCTTATGTGTAACGTACTGTTATTTATGTGGTAATTATGATAAGAATGTTTATTTAATTATTATATGTATGTTATTATCTCCATGTAAAGTGCTGTGAGCCCGGCTCCTTGCTGGGAATACAGTGCTATAAAAATTATCATTTTATTATTATTATTAATTACAATACGATTGCTTATGTGAAACTTGTATGAACAACGACATAATTTTCAGCTTTAAAGTTTCATCTTGTAAAAAAAACAATGTCCGTCATCAAAGATACTCCACCCCCTTTTAAGATTGAAAGAGTAGCGCAGTAAAACTTTCATAAATAAAAATGTAATAAATTACGCAGTAAGCCAATCACACTAAGATAAGTACTCATTTCATGATGACTGCGTTAAGCAAATTAAATATTTGACTTTGATATTTATGCAAATATCCTTTTAATAGGGCCACCAAGATGATCAGAAATTTATAGCGTCGCAGGGTAACTACCTCTCATGCTCGTCCTTGTCTTTGATAAGTATCATGTGTTCGTACTTGTGTTTGATGAGTCTCACGTGTTCTTCCTTGTTTTTGATAAGTCTGTCACGTGTTCTTTCGTGTGCCTTGTTTAAAACACAAGATACGCAAACGAATTTTGTGATCAAAACAGGAAAGTAAGTTTTTATTAATAGACTAAAACACAAAATAAAAGTTTGGGCTAATGCATTCAACAGTAAATTATTTAAACACAAGTATTTCAATTTAATTTACATCATATAATACATACTATAATAGAGGTTTCTAGTACTAACGAAAATTAAACGAAACAAATATATTAAGCGGCAGTCAGAGTTACAAAATAAAATATCATTTGGAATAGAAAAGCTTTTAAATAAATAAAATAGAATGTATTAATAAAGCTTTAATTTACTATTTTTATACCATATATAAAACACTTATCGTTGTTCTTTAAGCAGCGATTTTCCGTGAAATTATTACTTTTTAATTATTATCTTTTTCTATAAAAGGATTAAGTTTTGTGGTTCATTTAGTGATCGTGTAGCATTAAATTAAAATCTCCTTAGTTCATTATGCTGCTTTTCTGAAGAATATTTTGTTTTTAAGTTATCATTTTTTCGCCCATGTCTCTCAGCGCCAGACAAGCAGATGGTGAACGATTTTGTCCGGATGTTATGGGAACAACAAACAGAGGTGGTGGTCATGTTGGCTAACCTAATTGAGAATAAAATGGTTGGTGAAATTACCGTTCATTAACATTTTTTTTGACCGGGTGGGGAGTGTGATCTTACATTTTAAACACAATTAAAGTAATTACAATAAATTATGTTTTCAACGCGAGTGTGTACATTTAGGCACTCTCAAAGACACGGCTAGGCACTCTCAAAGACACTGCTAGGCACTCTCAACGACAATGCTAGCCACCCTCAAAAACACTGCTAGGCACTCTCAGAGACAATTCTAGCCACTAACAAAGACACTGCTAGGCAATCTCAACGACAATGCTAGCCATTAACAAGACACTGCTAGGCACTTTCAAAGACACTGCTAGGCACTTTCAAAGACACTGCTAGCCACTCTCAAAAGACACTGCTAGGCACTCTCAAAGACACTGCTAGACACTTTCAAAGACACTGCTAGGCACTCTCAAAGACACTGCTAGGCACTCTCAAAGACACTGCTAGGCACTCTCAAAGACACTGCTAGGCACTCTCAAAGACACTGCTAGGCACTCTCAAAGACACTGCTAGGCACTCTCAAAGACACTGCTAGGCACTCTCAAAGACACTGCTAGGCACTCTCAAAGACACTGCTAGGCACTCTCAAAGACACTGCTAGGCACTCTCAAAGACACTGCTAGGCACTCTCAAAGACACTGCTAGGCACTCTCAAAGACACTGCTAGGCACTCTCAAAGACACTGCTAGGCACTCTCAAAGACACTGCTAGGCACTCTCAAAGACACTGCTAGGCACTCTCAAAGACACTGCTAGGCACTCTCAAAGACACTGCTAGGCACTCTCAAAGACACTGCTAGGCACTCTCAAAGACACTGCTAGGCACTCTCAAAGACACTGCTAGGCACTCTCAAAGACACTGCTAGGCACTCTCAAAGACACTGCTAGGCACTCTCAAAGACACTGCTAGGCACTCTCAAAGACACTGCTAGGCACTCTCAAAGACACTGCTAGGCACTCTCAAAGACACTGCTAGGCACTCTCAAAGACACTGCTAGGCACCCTCAAAGACACTGCTAGCACTCTCCAAGACACTGCTAGGCACCCTCAAAGACACTGCTAGCCACTCTCAAAGACACGGCTATGCACTCTCAAAGACACTGCTAGGTACCCTCAAAGACACTGCTAGCCACTCTCAAAGACACGGCTAGGCACTCTCAAAGACACTGCTAGGTACCCTCAAAGACACTGCTAGGCACTCTCAAAGACACTGATAGGTACCATCAAAGACACTGCTATGCACTCTCAAAGACAGTGCTAGGTACCCTCAAAGACACTGCTAGCCACTCTCAAAGACACGGCTAGGCACTCTCAAAGACACTGCTAGGTACCCTCATAGACACTGCTAGGCACTCTCAAAGACACTGCTAGGCACTCTCAAAGACACTGCTAGGCACTCTCAAAGACACTGCTAGGCACTCTAAAAGACACTGCTTGGCACCCTCAAAACACTGCTAGGCACTCTCAAAGACACTGTTAGGCACTCTCAAAGACACTGTTAGGCACTCTCAAAGACACTGCTAGGCACTCTCAAAGACACTGCTAGGCACTCTCAAAGACACTGCTAGGCACTCTCAAAGACACTGCTAGGCACTCTCAAAGACACTGCTAGGCACTCTCAAAGACACTGCTAGCCACTCTCAAAGACACTGCTAGGCACTCTCAAAGACACTGCTAGCCACTCTCAAAAACACTGCTAGGCACTCTCAAAGACACTGCTAGGCACTTTCAAAGACACTGCTAGGCACTCTCAAAGACACTGCTAGGCACTCTCAAAGGCACTGCTCTGCACTCTCAAAGACACTGCTAGGCACTCTCAAAGACACTGCTAGGCACTCTCAAAGACACTGATAGGTACCCTCAAAGACACTGCTATGCACTCTCCAAGACACTGCTAGGTACCCTCAAAGACACTGCTAGCCACTCTCAAAGACACGGCTATGCACTCTCAAAGACACTGCTAGGTACCCTCAAAGACACTGCTAGCCACTCTCAAAGACACGGCTAGGCAATCTCAAAGACACTGCTAGGTACCCTCATAGACACTGCTAGGCACTCTCAAAGACACTGCTAGGCACTCTCAAAGACACTGCTATGCACTCTCAAAGACACTGCTAGGCACTCTCAAAGACACTGCTAGGCACTCTCAAAGACACTGCTAGGCACTCTCAAAGACACTGCTAGGCACTCTCAAAGACACTGCTAGGCACTCTCAAAGACACTGCTAGGCACTCTCAAAGACACTGCTAGGCACTCTCAAAAGACACTGCTAGGCACTCTCAAAGACACTGCTAGGCACTCTCAAAGACACTGCTAGGCACTCTCAAAGACACTGCTAGGCACTCTCAAAGACACTGCTAGGCACTCTCAAAGACACTGCTAGGCACTCTCAAAGACACTGCTAGGCACTCTCAAAGACACTGCTAGGCACCTCAAAGACACTGCTAGCACTCTCAAAGACACTGCTAGGCACTCTCAAAGACACTGCTAGGCACTCTCAAAGACACTGCTAGGCACTCTCAAAGACACTGCTAGGCACTCTCAAAGACACTGCTAGGCACTCTCAAAGACACTGCTAGCCACTCTCAAAGACACTGCTAGGCACTCTCAAAGACACTGCTAGGCACTCTCAAAGACACTGCTAGCCATCAAAGACACTGCTAGGCACTCTCAAAGACACTGCTAGGCACTCTCAAAGACACTGCTAGCCACTCTCAAAGACACTGCTAGGCACTCTCAAAGACACTGCTAGGCCCTCAAAGACACTGCTAGGCACTCTCAAAGACACTGCTAGGCACTCTCAAAGACACTGCTAGGCACTCTCAAAGACACTGCTAGGCACTCTCAAAGACACTGCTAGCACCCTCAAAACACTGCTAGGCACTCTCAAAGACACTGCTAGGCACTCTCAAAGACACTGCTAGGCACTCTCAAAGACACTGCTAGGCACTCTCAAAGACACTGCTAGGCACTCTCAAAGACACTGCTAGGCACTCTCAAAGACACTGCTAGGCACTCTCAAAGACACTGCTAGCCACTCTCAAAGACACTGCTAGGCACTCTCAAAGACACTGCTAGCACTCTCAAAGACACTGCTAGGCACTCTCAAAGAAACTGCTAGGCACTCTCAACGACAATGCTAGCCACTCTCAAAGACACTGCTAGGCACGCTCAAAGACACTGCTAGCCACTCTCAAAGACACTGCTAGGCACTTTCAAAGACACTGCTAGGCACTCTCAAAGACACTGCTAGGCACTCTCAAAGGCACTGCTCGGCACTCTCAAAGACACTGCTAGGCACTCTCAACGACAATGCTAGCCACTCTCAAAGACACTGCTAGGCACGCTCAAATACACTGCTAGCCACTCTCAACGACAATGCTAGCCATTACAAAGACACTGCTAGGCACTTTCAAAGACACTGCTAGGCACTCTCAAAGATAATTCTAGCCACTAATAAAGACACTGCTAGGCACTCTCAACGACAATGCTAGCCATTAACAAAGACACTGATAGGCATTTTCAAAGACACTGCTAGGCACTCTCAAAGACAATGCTAGGCACTCTCAAAGACACTGCTAGGCACTCTCAAAAACACTGCTAGCCACACTCAAAACACTGCTAGGCACTTTCAAAGACACTGCTAGGCACTCTCAAAGACAATGCTAGCCACTCTCAAAGACACTGCTAGGCACCCTCAAAAACACTGCTAGGCAATCTCAAAGACACTGCTAGGCACCCTCAAAAACACTGCTAGGAACTCTCAAAGACACTGCTAGGCACTCTCAAAGACACTGATAGGCACTCTAAAAAAACTGCTTGGCACTCTCAAAGACACTGCTAAGCACTCTCAAAAATACTGCTAGGCACTCTCAAAGACACAGCTAGGCACTTTCAAAGACACTGCTAGGCACTTTAAAAAGACACTGCTAGACACTCTCAAAGACACTGCTAGGCACCCTCAAAAATACTGCTAGGCACTCTCAAAGACACTGCTAGGCACTTTCAAAGACACTGCTAGGCACTCTCAAAAACACTGCTGGGCACTCTCAAAGACACTGCTAGGCACTCTAAAAAACACTGCTAGGCACTCTCAAAGACACTGCTAGGCACTTTCAAAGACACTGCTAGGCACTCTCAAAGACACTGCTAGGCACTCTCAAAGGCACTGCTCGGCACTCTCAAAGACACTGCTAGGCACTCTCAAAGACACTGCTAGGCACTCTCAAAGACACTGATAGGTACCCTCAAAGACACTGCTATGCACTCTCCAAGACACTGCTAGGTACCCTCAAAGACACTGCTAGCCACTCTCAAAGACACGGCTATGCACTCTCAAAGACACTGCTAGGTACCCTCAAAGACACTGCTAGCCACTCTCAAAGACACGGCTAGGCAATCTCAAAGACACTGCTAGGTACCCTCAAAGACCCTGCTAGGCACTCTCAAAGACACTGATAGGTACCATCAAAGACACTGCTATGCACTCTCAAAGACAGTGCTAGGTACCCTCAAAGACACTGCTAGCCACTCTCAAAGACACGGCTAGGCACTCTCAAAGACACTGCTAGGTACCCTCATAGACACTGCTAGGCACTCTCAAAGACACTGTTAGGCACTCTCAAAGACACTGCTAGGCACTCTCAAAGACACTGCTAGGCACTCTAAAAGACACTGCTTGGCACCCTCAAAACACTGCTAGGCACTCTCAAAGACACTGTTAGGCACTCTCAAAGACACTGTTAGGCACTCTCAAAGACACTGCTAGGCACTCTCAAAGACACTGCTAGGCACTCTCAAAGACACTGCTAGGCACTCTCAAAGACACTGCTAGGCACTCTCAAAGACACTGCTAGGCACTCTCAAAGACACTGCTAGCCACTCTCAAAGACACTGCTAGGCACTCTCAAAGACACTGCTAGCCACTCTCAAAGACACTGCTAGGCACTCTCAAAGACACTGCTAGGCACTCTCAAGACATGCTAGCACTCTCAAAGACACTGCTAGGCACTCTCAAAGACACTGCTAGGCACTCTCAAAGACACTGCTAGGCACTCTCAAAGACACTGCTAGGCACTCTCAAAGACACTGCTAGGCACTCTCAAAGACACTGCTCGGCACTCTCAAAGACACTGCTAGGCACTCTCAAAGACACTGCTAGGCACTCTCAAAGACACTGCTAGGCACTCTCAAAGACACTGCTATGCACTCTCAAAGACACTGCTAGGTACCCTCAAAGACACTGCTAGCCACTCTCAAAGACACGGCTAGGCACTCTCAAAGACACTGCTAGGTACCCTCAAAGACACTGCTAGCCACTCTCAAAGACACTGCTAGGCACTCTCAAAGACACTGCTAGGCACTCTCAAAGACACTGCTAGGCACTCTCAAAGACACTGCTAGGCACTCTCAAAGACACTGCTAGGCACTCTCAAAGACACTGCTAGGCACTCTCAAAGACACTGTTAGGCACTCTCAAAGACACTGCTAGGCACTCTCAAAGACACTGCTAGGCACTCTCAAAGACACTGCTAGGCACTCTCAAAGACACTGCTAGGCACTCTCAAAGACACTGCTAGGCACTCTCAAAGACACTGCTAGGCACTCTCAAAGACACTGCTAGGCACTCTCAAAGACACTGCTAGGCACTCTCAAAGACACTGCTAGGCACTCTCAAAGACACTGCTAGGCACTCTCAAAGACACTGCTAGGCACTCTCAAAGACACTGCTAGGCACTCTCAAAGACACTGCTAGGCACTCTCAAAGACACTGCTAGGCACTCTCAAAGACACTGCTAGGCACTCTCAAAGACACTGCTAGGCACTCTCAAAGACACTGCTAGCCACTCTCAAAGACACTGCTAGGCACTCTCAAAGACACTGCTAGCCACTCTCAAAGACACTGCTAGGCACTCTCAAAGACACTGCTAGCCACTCTCAAAGACACTGCTAGCCACTCTCAAAGACACTGCTAGCCACTCTCAAAGACACTGCTAGGCACTCTCAAAGACACTGCTAGCCACTCTCAAAGACACTGCTAGGCACTCTCAAAGACACTGCTAGCCACTCTCAAAGACACTGCTAGGCACTCTCAAAGACACTGCTAGGCACTCTCAAAGACACTGCTAGCCACTCTCAAAGACACTGCTAGCACTCTCAAAGACACTGCTAGCCACTCTCAAAGACACTGCTAGGCACTCTCAAAGACACTGCTAGCCACTCTCAAAGACACTGCTAGCCACTCTCAAAATCATTGTTACAGCCTCTAAACTGTACATGATATTAATGAAACTGCTCGATGTTTTTCCTAATGATAACATCAGTTGTTGTTTTCCCCGCACACAATCAAGACAACGAAGATCATGGCCAATGTATATTTTTATTCAAAGAAATCCGTCATGTACTGTTATTGATATCTAGCGCACGGGTCTTGTGTTCTTTTTTTCAATAATAATTTTTAGGTGTCAAATTAAAACTTAACCTTTTTGATTTCGACTACCCTTTACACGCCAAAGTATCTATACAGTGATGACGCCCTAAGTAATTACTTCGATGATGATGTGGAGTTCGATACCAGGGACTTTTTCCCCCCACAGGTGATGACAGAAAAATACTGGCCAGACGACGGCGTCAAAGTGTTTGGCAGCATTGAGGTCAAGAATATCCTAGAGCAGACGTTCTCCTACTGTACAATTAGAGTTTTGAAAATTTCAAAGGTTCTCGTTTCATTCAAATTATTGTTTACATCTTTTCCCAAGAATATATATATATCTCACTAATTCTTTCTCTCTCTCTCTCTCTCTCTTTGTCACTCTCATTATCTCTCAATTTCTCACTCACTCTCTCATTCTCTCTCTCTCGTCTCTCCGACTCTCTTTCTTTCTCACTCAATCTCATATTCTCTCTCTCTCTCTTTCTCTTTATCTCTTTAGTTTACTGCCTCAATATTTATTTTATCCAGAAATGTTCTTTTACTTCTGTAATTTCTATTCTCAAAAGCACTCGATTAAAAAAAAACTCTGATCATTGTTTTTAATTGAAATGTGGCGGTTTTATTTTAAGACAAGAAATAAACATTTTCTGAAATAACGGGGTACGAAGAACTCGTTTTACGGAAAGAAAACAGTTACTATTCTGTGGACAGGAAGACCGATGCAACATGATAACACAGTACCATTTTACGGACTGGCCAGAGAAAGGTGTTCCGGACTCACCCTGGGCTTTTGTTGATTTTGAGAGGAGGGTAGCTACCCATCACTCTGAAAGGTCCATCGTTGTCCACTGCACGTAAGTCACACCACAGAAATAATCCTTCTTAATTGGTGGTGTTAATTAATTTTTTTTAAATTGAGACCCGAATTTCTCGTACTGTTTCTCAACATAACATTTTTACTCGGCTCTGTGGTTCTTTCAATGTATTCAATTTTAGATCCAGTTAGATTCAACTTTGGAAAATTAGTTGTCAACTTGCATGAGGTGGGGTTCATCCTGGTAAAATAGGGTTTAATTCTTTTTTTTTATTAACTATTTTATCATATAGTATATTTTAAGAATTTAAATATAATTTTATTGCTTATATAAATGTAAGTAATTATTTTATGTTTATTGTACTGATGAAGGCATTAGCCGAAACGTTTACCGTCGTGCTAGTTTAATAAAAAAAAAGCTCAAATTTATTGTTTTCATTACACAATTTTATTTCTATTTTTTTTTAAAATTTAATTTGTAAAATGTGGGTTTATCTTGGATCAATTGTGTTCATCTCGCTCTGGGGTTGTTCCCAGAAATGACGTAGTCGAAACAGTGCATTTACTCAATGAGACGAATATTCTTCTATAAATCAATGAAATTAAAGCCTTATCTCAACCAGTAGGGCAATAGGTTTACCAATGACAGTAATATATAGAAGGATGTGCTGTTGTATCGAAATATGTTTGTTAATACAAACCCACATAAAGGTTGATATAATTTATACATGGATATGGGCTTTTTGTTTGGATAAATGGCGTGAAATTTTGCCGTTTTCTATTAATTTTGATAATATTTGTAACATTCAGTAGGGAATATGTGTGATAACCAGTATGACAAAAATATCTGTTATATATCAAACTGTACGAAAAAATAAACTGACCAAAATTTAATTTTATTTTGAAGAGATATTTTCCAATGTACGTGCCAATGTAGAATACGTATCAGTTTGAGTCAAAATTGTAAAACGATTATTTTTCAAATTTCGACCCACCATATTTCGTAATTCAAATATTCGTCGCAACTGTTTATAACTTTATGCTTTATGCTTTACGCGTGGACTCGTCACACAAAACATGAATACGAATTATTTCTTTTAGTTTGAACAAAATTGTAAACTTTGATCACCTGGCATTAATTGATGCTTGATTAGAGGATGCATACATAAAAACGAGTGATTAGAAACAACGTCTAATTGATGGGCCGACTCACAGTAGCCAGGAGATTAAAATGTGCGCATGAATTTTGTTATGTTTTAAGTCGCTCCTTATACATATATTGTTTCGACGCAACAAAAAAAAATAGTTCGAGTAAACCCGTCTAACAATGGTAAATATATATTTTTTTAAAAAACACATGAACAATAACGACAACAATGTACCATCATCCAATTTCCTAAAGTAACTTGATGAAAACATTCATTATAAAAAGCGCTTTATCCTCTTACGAATCCCAAAAAGTGCTTACTATAACACTTGTGTTCACTACCGCACCATTTCGATGCTAAAACTGAACTGTTTTAATAATTAAACACCAAATGATTACTTAAGATTTTAACATGCAAAAGTAAATCTCCGTAAAACACAATAAAACAATTCATTTCAGACACGCTCATGGTATTTTTCAAAACGTCGATAAGGAGGTGTACAATAACATAGTACGAGTCATCTGCTCTAGTTTTAGTCCGATAGACTAGCATAGCAGCTGATTACCTTGTAAATTAAGTGTTTTGAAAAAAATTATACATACTTTAACACTCGTTACAGGAATGGATCAGGCCGTACTGGGACGTTCATTGCACTTCACAATGTCATCGTGGAGGCCGAGTTCACAGGCTACATGGACTTCTACAAGACACTGGCAGAACTGAGGGACAACAGGGTTGCTATGGTCGAGACGGCAGTGAGTCAATAAACAAATAACACAGACTGCCTGCAGAACAATAAATCGTGTATATAGCGATCTGTACAATTTTATTTTCATAACCGACAGATCCCACAATACTCAACCTTTTCGAGATAATCCACGGTTCGACCATTATCTGTACAATTGAAAACAGCAAAGTTCAAGGGATTAGAAGATAAAGTGGGGAGGGTAACTATAGAGGAGAGCCATGATTATCAGTGGGTAGCGTCATCGTTTAGCGAAGTAAATCTGCATAGGTGTAGATATTCAAAATTGAAAGGATCGAAAAAAAAATTAATTGAGGATATGTATTAGTGAGTGAATACGCTGTGCGATAATCAGTAGTATTGTAGTATATATGTGAATGCGTATGGTAATCCCTATTATAATATACGCCCTTATGAGTATGATTCTCTAGGTAACATACTCTAGCTACAGCAAATAGATGTCGATCAATTTAACTGTACAAATAAAAATGATCCGATCCTATTTGCTTTTTTCTGAAGCGTATTAGATTCAACTTACCGGTATAGGGTCGACAAACATTCACACATGAATCTGGAGCGCCTCGGAAGTGTAAAGGGTGTTTGGCGTCCAGGGAAATCTACTCAGTTTTAACAAACTTTTTTACGCACCTCCTCGCCACTCTTAATTTAATCTTGCTCAAGTTATCATTTGAACAAAATGAAACAAAAAAATCACGGCTCGTGTTAATTATTTTAGTAATTGTTCACACACAGAGTTGTGGAAAAAAAGGCTGCAACAGTAGCCTTGTCGAGATGTCTAAATATAAGTTAAATAAACACTTATCAGTGTCGAGCTATTGTCATCTTTAGTTTTATTAAAATCATACTGTTCGGTGTTTTTTTTATTGTTGGCTATGCTGTCCTATACGATGGTTCAAGGATGAGAAAATAAAGATTGACTAGCTATCAGCCGGCTGGCTTTGTTATTTGTTTGTTTATTTCGTTTCTTCTTCCCTTACAGGAGCAGTACCTGTTTCTGCACAAGGCAGCCCGCGTTGCTGCCGTTGGAGTAGGAAAAACTTTGACGTCAAAGAACGTCGTTGAGAAAATTAAATGCATGGATCGAGCCAAAATGGCGGATGAATTCAAGGTTGGTAAATGGTTTGGCTAACTAAGACATTCTCAGTTACTACCAAAGAATACAATATATTAATAGTTGAACGTGTCTAAACTAGGAGACGATTCTGACTGATTTATAGGAAATTTAACACCCAATTGATGGATTAATATGATGTTAAATTTACTTTAAATTTGTTAAGTGTGGTTATGCATTCACTATATACTACATTAAATTTTTTATACAATAAAATATACCAGTACACAGAGGCGTAACTAGGTTTTTTGCGCCCTTTGCTAATTTATTTTTGGCGCCCTTGATAAATTGACATGTTTTAGCGTTATAATTGCGATTTTTCACTTTTTTAGAAAAATAATTGAATTTCTCTTATTTTATTTATGACAATAATTACGTACGTAGTCTGTCAGTGACAGTCATACAACGTGAATATAAAAAATGCATAATACAGGAACAATACTAATTTGCTGTTTGTTATTTACTAAATAATACCAAATAAATTGGTGGATAAAACGGGATATTGTAGCGTTAATACAGAATACTGCAAAACTTGAAGTAACGTGTATTATAAATAAAAACAATAGTGTCAATGTGTCATACTCATTATCTCATACATAACGATAGAAACTCACATTTAAAAGTAAATTTAAGTAACACTCTACCGAATACAGCTCAGCACTTCCGTTAAGATGGCGTTTTGGTGTGTTGCTAATACAGTCGAACCTTTATAATTCTAAGTCGAACTCAAAGGGGGAAAACATTCGACTTACGGAGTTAGGGAAACTGTCGGATTAGGTGCAGATTAGTCAAGGACAATGTTGATATTGAGAGGGGTGGGTGGGGGAGGAACAGCCATAGCGGCTGGAAGGCATGACAGGAAAGAGGGGTGGTGATGTTTCATATGAAAGGAGCCAACTTGCTTTGACATACCGACACAAGCCCGTGAGAGGAGACACCTTCTCTCCTCTCGCCCACTTAACTCCCTCGACAGTGGGATGCGGATAGTAAACATTTTCGTTTTTAAGGAAAGACTATAAAATCATATTGAGATTTGCATGATAAGAAGCCCCGCAAAGGCCACAAACATAATAAACAAAATATTTTATGGTTTTAAATGAAATATATTTAAATAAAATTAATTTTTCACTTTTTTTTTATCGAGGATAAAAGTGAAATGCAGTCAGACCTCGCTAAGTCGAACTTCCGTAGTCGAAAGCCTCCCTATATCGAATTACTTGTAAGGTCCCGGCCTAATGTATTGTAGATCTCCTTAAGTCCAAGATTTTTGGCTTTCGACCTCTCTGAGTCGAATTTTACAAGGCATTTGGGTTATTATTCTGGAGTGAGATTTCAGTACACTTGTTCGGTATAGCAACGTAAATGGACGTAAAATCTTATCTTAGTGCATTCAACGAGGGATTAAGCGACCGTTGTAAGTACAAAAAAATGACAAAGAAAAGAAAAAGGAGAGGTAACTAATTCGCGTCCCTTTGCTGCATGCTGTGACTCTTTTTAAAAAGAAAAATCTTACTCCCCCAATCCCACTGTGAAAGGGAGTAAAGTGAGGAGAAGGGAGGGAAGGTGTCTTCTCTCACGGGCTTGTGTCGGCATGTCAAAGGAAGCTGGCTTCCTTTCATATGAAACATAGACACCGCCTCTCGTTCCTGATAAGCCTACTGGCTGTTCACCCCATCTCTCAATATCTACATTGTCCTTGATTAATCGGCGCCTATTACGCCATTTTCCCAACTCAAAAAACTCCGTAAGCCGATTTTTTTTCGGGTCCTTTTGAGTTCGACTTAGAGAGATCCGACTGTATTTATTTAAATACAAATTCAAAAATTAAATATTTAGTGGCGCCCTTGGCTACTGCCCCGATCCAACCCGTTTTTACGCCACGGCCAGTACAGCACGGATATGGGGGTATTTTATAACAAAAAGGGCATTTAAAATATACGGTATTTATAATTATTTTTCCTTTTAAAATAGTTGTGTTCAAATTAGCTTATTTGTTTAATTATCCGTCTTTCGCATTGTTATGCGTTCAATTAAGGGCATCCATGTTCTGTAAAAGAAAAATAAAATAAATGAATAATAATTTTAAACAAAAATTTAAAAAATTGAAAGGTTAGTATTTCCTATGCGTATTGTATTCAGGTACATTTTTTAGATCTACAATATGATGATTCTGTAGAAACTGTTTCAAATAAGTATTTTTTTTCAAATCAGTGTTGTTTTTAAATGGTTCAACAATGTAATGGAAGTAGAAATTGAATTCTAGAATCAATGAATTAGAACATAAAAACTATTTTAAAAAAACATTATTAACAAAGTCAGTAGAACACAATAGTTTTTATACTTCTATGAAATAGCATATAAAAGGAAAGTATCTTTTAAAAAGTATATATAGATATTGATGAAATGAGATAAGTTCAGAGATATTTAAAACAGTTTATATTCTAACGCACATTCATCAACAGAACTGAGCATCTCTACCTTAACGATCGTCTCTTAACAATTGTTAATTTTAGGGGCCGTCCATAAATGACGTCACGCATCTAGGAGGGAAAAAAAGGGGTGGGGGGAGGTTCCACACTTTTGTGACGATGTGTGACGAGGGGGGGGGGTGTTGAGAAATGTGACGTCTCATGAAAAATCACAACTTTAAATAAAAAATTCCACTTAAATATTTGATTTCTTACAATTTATTTTGTGACGTTTTACATAGCTTCATGCGTGTTACGATATTAGAGTGCAACCTAAAACTAAATACATACTTAAATGACAAAAAAGCGATTTGATACATGCTCTTTTTCAAATAGAAAATACAGCTTTTAAAAGGGGGGGGGTCAAAGCTTTGTGACGTCATATTGGAGGGGTGGGTTTAAGTTTTTGTGACGACGCGTGACGAGGTTTGTGGGGGGGGGGAGTGAAAAAATCGGCCAAAATCGCATGACGTCATTTATGGACGGCCCCCTAACGTGGGAGTTTTTTCATCTATTGTTCGTTGTCATTTTGTCCACTACACCCACAGGCCGTCTGCTCACTGGCGAAGGACTTGAAGATGAAAGAAGAATACTTTCAGAAATCAGGTAAAATAACCGCCCAGCAATCTCGTCTCGCCGCTTTGGTTGTTTAAATGTTAAATATTCCAATTCAATTTAATTTTTTTAAATATAATAATTTATAAGAAAATTTCATTTTTGAAAAAAAAGTTAGTTCTGAGATTTAGAGATTTTGTTGAAAAATCACATTCGAATTTATGATATTTTTAATTTGTTCATTTGCCAGATTTTAAGCGTCACAACAGCGTGATCTATTCCACAAATGATTTCATCAATGCTTTCTTTATTTCTGTAAGTCAGTTTTTTTTAATTGAAATAATGACGTTTACGCAAGAGTCGATAAAATGCCAGTGGCGCGCTGAGCGAGTATAACTTTTTGTGAATACACGGCTCCGAATGATATATGACCTTCGAATTCATCTCTCATGCTTGGAAATTGAATCCAAACCTTTTATCACCATATTTCTCTACGAGCAACAAAGCCCGTCCAAGGACGTTCCGCCACCGTTCGATTGCATGTTGTAACTCCCCTCCAACAGCCGTCTCGACTGGCATTACATGTGCATCGCGTCAAAAATACTATCATATATATATTTACCCTCAATTATCCTGCCGTAACGCTGAGGGACATCACTCTGCTTTTTTTTAATATATAGAGTTAAAAATCCTAATAATTTTGGTTTAAAGATTAACATTAAACACCCCTCCACACTGTTATTAATAATTGAACAATTTAATGCGGACGTTCGAAAATAGTTATTTTCGGTGCAGTAATATGGTGCGCTTTTTTCTAAAATTTCTCGCCGTAAAAATATATTATATGACGTCATTGTTTTAGCTCATATTTTAATTTTGGAAAAGGGAACGATGTAAAAAGAGGATTTGAGCATTGTTAATTATAAAATACTTTGCGTAAATTTCAGGAATATTTCGTATTTATCATACAAAGATAATTTACTTGAGTTTTGAAAAAGCTGGGCGCCGTAGGTGCCCTAAAAAAGTGGTCGCCACAGGCGCCACGGAGCCGCAGCACAACCTAGTTCATTATAGTTAAAATAAATAACTCGTTAAAACAGAGATTTTTGCTTTAAATCTCAACGCGCATAACTCAAAATAAAGTCTTGGAAGAAATATTGCACCAAAAATAATTTGTTTTGAACGTCCGCGTAAATGGCGTTAACGTGTTCAATATGATTGGCTGTAGGAGTCATATGTGTTTGAGGGCACCAATCGCTATCGATGACCGAACAGAACATTTTTTTGGCCGTTGCACATCCTTGGGGCCTCGTTAGCATATTTTCAAAAGACCCGATTGTAACGATGTTACTTTGTAACTCTTTTTATGTAGGCGTTCTCACAGTAATTAATCTTGTGCACAATAATTCACTGACGAATTCATTTATCCAAAACAACTTTAATATATATATATATTGTACACATAAGAATCATTTGAGGTAATATGACGTGGAAATCTTAAGTATACACGATACAACCTTCCCTCGTCGGAAGTCTACACACAACTGTTCGCCCAACACTTTCAACCAATAGAAATGCTCCTTTCTTCCCGCGTCTCTTGTACACGTGACCTTACGTCACAAAATTATGTTAATCAGATGTGACATTCACCCCCATCCTTCAAAAAAAAATGTTTATGAAATACAACATTTTTGGTCTTCATAAAATCAAATCAATCTATATCTATATTCAAATTTCAAATATTTATCATCAATGAACATTCATTTTCTTACATTCAACTTCTGGATATAGAATCAATAAGAAAAAATCTGTAGGACTGTAACAGTCTAAACATAAGAAATAATGAGAAAAAATCTGTAGAGCTGCAACAGTCTAAACATAGGAAATAATGAGAAAAAATCTGTAGAACTGCAACAGTCTACCTGTACTGCAAAAATGGAAACTGAAAATTTTAACACATCTGTAATTTTGTGTAACTAAAATATTTAAACACTCAATATTATTAAAATTAACTAATAATCCAATGGAATTCAAACACTGTTCCTTGTCCATTGTTCAACAAATAAAAATATTAATATAATTACAGTCTCTGTTTGTATCCTTTAGGAATTCACAGACTAATGTTAAAACAGTCTCTTATTTTATCATTTAGTAATTCACAGAATGTCTTTTTAATAGTCTCTGGTTTTATCAGTTAGGAGTTCACAGAGTGTCTTTATTTATTGTCATTCTACTTAATATGTCTGCAACCACATTGTCCTTTCCCTTCACAGGTTTAATGTCAAATTTGTAGTCGGCTAATAGCATAGCCTAGTACAATATAGTCATTCTTCAATTGACGAGTATGAATTCAAATCGCTGGGCTTTGAATGTTTCTTCAGACCGTGAAATGTTCAACAACTCACCAACCACGACTTCGATTATGTTCATTCATAATTTCAATTCCAGCATTTTTAATAAGTTGCTTAGCTTTTAAAATGTCATTTTTGTTTCCAGATAATTCAATAGAATTTGGAACAGATGAGTCACTGTCAGAAACTTTTATCTGAAAAATATTGTCTCTATCTGTAAAGTTTTTGATTTGGCTTAATACACAACCAATTGTTCTTCCTAATTCAGATGATTTCACACAAATGGTTTCAGATTCAGTAGTACCATCTCTTTCTCTGCTACTATGGTCTTCATCCCTTTTATCATATACTTGATTTTTAATAGTGGCTAAAATGTCACTAGTTTCTGTCTGTGCTCGATTTAACTTTATTATTTTTCTATCATTCATGTCTTGGTTTTCATTCTTTCTCCATTGTTGATCATAATTTCTTTTTCTGGAGTCAAAATTGTATTTGCCTCTCCATGATCTTCTGTTTTGATTATAATCTCTATTTATGGAATTATGATTATTTCTTTCTCTCCATGATTGTCTTTCTTGATCATAATCTCTGTGTCTGGAATTATGATTATATTTTTCTCTCCATAATTGTCTATCTTGATCATAATCTCTATGTCTGGAGTTATGATTATATTTTTCTCTCCATGATTGTCGATCTTGATCATAATCTCTATGTCTGGAGTTATGATTATATTTTTCTTTCCATGCTTGTCTACCTTTGTTTTCAAAATGATCTTGTTTTGATCTTTCTTCTATTTTCTTTCTGATAGAGCTGTCATTAGGTGACACCCTATTTGGTTTTTCTTTATTGTGGTAACACTGCTTAGCCATATGTCCTGGCTTGTTACAGTACCAACAAATAGTTTGTCTGTTGCCTTGGTTTGGCAGACTCTGGTTTCTCATACCTTGCCTTTTTTCTTGACTTTTAATTTGTATTGCTGCAAATATGTCTTGTCTCTTATCCATTTCCACATTCGGATGAGAGTCTTTGAATGTTCGTAATGCATTTGTTAGCTCTGCTTGAGTACGAACTTTCTTGTCAGTCAAATATGTGAATAGGGTTGGTGTTGCATTTTCTAAAAACTTGTCAATTAACACCATGTCTATTATGGCCTTTGGATTGCTCGTATCTATTGCTGTCAGTTCCAGCCATTTTGTTAGTTTGACTTGTGCTTCATGTACTATGATCTGTGGATCTTTGTCCATCTTGATTCTCATTTCATGAAATTCTCTTCTATAATCATTTTCTGACTTTCCAAAATGACATAGAAGTGCCTTTTTGACATTCTTATATATGCTTTTGTCTTCTTTGGCTATACTGTTATAAGCTTCAAATGCTTCTCCAGTTAATTGAGTCATCAGTTGTGCTGGCCAATCTTCTTCATTATAGCCTTTCATAGCCATTATGGATTCGAAATAATCCAGATAAACATCCATTTTTTCTTTTTGGCTATCATATTTTCTTACTTTGATAGTATCCCTTGGTGCTGACCTTCTATTTGTTTCATCACCAGGATTGTGGCCACTACTGTCTTGCTCCCTTTGTAATTTTAACTTATCGATTGCAAGTTGTTCAATTTCTCTTTTTACTATGAGTCTTTGCATCTCTTCTTCATTAGCAATTCTTGCTTTTTCTTCAGCTTCTCTTTGATTTTCTTTTTCTTCAGCTTTTCTTCGCTGTTCTTTTTCTTCAGCTATTCTTGCTTTTTCTTCTTCTTCAGCTTTTCTTCGCTGTTCTTTTTCTTCAGCTATTCTTGCTTCTTCTTTAGCAATTCTTTGATTTTCTTTTTCTTCAGCAACTTTTTCTTCAATGAAATCTCTCATTTCTTTTCCTTTTAGTCCGATCTCTTTAGCTATGGCAGTGAATTCCTTGTAGTGATCCATGTTTTGTTTGATTGAATAATATGAATCTAGCAATTCGGTAAGGAATGTATGGATATATATTGATAAAGTTATAAATCGTCCAAATGAAAATCTTGAATTCAAAATGTTAAGTTCAAATAAGTGACACGTCTAAACCATGAAATCTAGTTTCGACAAGATGAGACAACAAAAGAATCCTCACACGGGATCTTTAGTATACTTTATATATACGCTCCCTCAGATTGACAAAATATATTAAATGGTCCGATCGTTTTGAATAAAAGTCACTTGGTTAAAATTTCAATTTTTGAGTAGTTTTTAAACAATTTAGTTCACTCCATTAATCCAAAATTGCGATAATCAAACTCTTCACACAATGAATGGATAAGAATTCCGTTTCTTTATTTATAATTCACACCAACACATTGAATAGTCCATGGTCCATAGCTTCTCGGTTCGATGTTATGTTTACTATTACTAATATTTCCTGGAATCAACTAGCATTAAGCCTGTTGACGTCACGACCTATATATGTTCACCGTGTGTCACCATTCAGTAAGCCTACACGACCCAGATTCCAGTACTGTGTAGTATGCTTGTACTGTCGTCTAATGTGACGTAGAACCAACTAGTCTGCTCCAGTTTTATAAACTGCGGATATCTGCCGTTTATGCCGCCATTTTGAAATCTTCTTGTATTTTCATTGAACTACAAAAGTTTATTCACAGCTTCTTACGAACTTGAATATTCAAAAATACTATAGCTGGTATTATTTCTTATTTTAAAGAATAC
The DNA here is from genome assembly GCA_944989445.1 of Ampullaceana balthica. Lineage (NCBI taxonomy): Eukaryota > Metazoa > Mollusca > Gastropoda > Lymnaeidae > Ampullaceana > Ampullaceana balthica. Next base: position 64,467 of record CALYLW010000574.1, read on the forward strand.
TTTCCTTTTTTGGAAATATCCAATACTTATTTCCACGAAACCTCTTTCAAGTCTTTCTTGAAATCTCTTGTACAGTGTTCACATGGAACTTTTACTTCGACACCAATGTAACGATGTTACTTTGTAACTCTTTTTATGTAGCGTTCTCACAGTAATTAATCTTGTGCACAATAATTCACTGAAGAACTTTCTTTTATCCAAAACAACTTTAATATATATATATATTGTACACATAAGAATCATTTGAGGTAATATGACGTGGAAATCTTAAGTATACACGATACAACCTTCCCTCGTCGGAAGTCTACACACAACTGTTCGCCCAACACTTTCAACCAATAGAAATGCTCCTTTCTTCCCGCGTCTCTTGTACACGTGACCTTACGTCACAAAATTATGTTAATCAGATGTGACACCGATCTGGTGTGGTTCAGGAGGAGTTGCATGTGCAAGCGTTAAAGACATTTCGAATCTATAAACGCAATTTTTCCAAGGAAAATTGCGTTTAAAAAAGTCAAACCTGTTCAAGCACACATATGTAACTTTTAATCTACATTTATTTATTTTATTTATTTTATTTTTGAAATTTTACTCTATGATTTCGTAAGCCCAACAGATCCCCATAGCGAGCCGAATGTGGCCCGCGGGCTGCAATTGGTCCATTCCTGAGTTATAATATGTAATTTTTATCAGACCAGGGCCCTCTTGTATTATTATCATGTGTTTATAGACTATTTTCTTTTTGTTATGGACTTTAAAAGGTGTTTTTGATTATAAAGTCACAGTTATTTTTCAAAATTTTAACATCCACAAGGTTATATCCATTTTTTAAATAAATCTCAGTTTTTAAATTAAAAATAAAATGTTAAAAACAAGGGCTTGTGGATGCGTGAGCAACAGATCCTGGTCAATCTCCCGGGACCGGACTCTGCTTCCGATTTCTGGCGAATGGTCATCCAGTGCAACACCTCTCTCATCGTAGCTTTCCAAATCGAAGAAACGCCCATTAATGACGTAAGTGAATTGCTTCAAAGCCCCCAAAGGTAGATAACTAGAGTACAATAATAGGCAGGGAATTTTAAGAGTGTAATTTTCAAAACTAACATCTAGTTTTGTTGTCTTGTAAGGGTTTAGAATTGCTTTATGGATTAGTGTATAGATGTGCTCGAAGCGAGAGTGAAGTTCATTTTCTTTTTTCTATTTTAAGGGTCATACATTCAAAATCAAGGAATATTAATTGGCGCCTACATAATTTCAGTGTTTAAGAAAATGAAATGGTTATTGCAGTGTATAGGATATTGCTAACAGGAGTACGTTAAAAATATGGGCATTTAAACCCATTATGAATTGTTTCGGCTAGAAGCCAGACTTTTGTCCATATAGGATGAATGTATGATGTGTGGTGCACAAAAAAAGAAAAAGAAAAGAAAACGTTATTTAAAAAAACCAACAACATAGCATCGTAAACGTTAAATTGGCTAAAATGACCTACCGATAGGCCCACACTGTTTCCCATTTTACCATATCAAAATTGACATGTTTCTTTCTTTAATTTTACATTTTCGTAAGCCCCCACTCCCTCCCCACTCCCCCCCCCCAAACTTCCAGACGTTGTCTTGAATGAACACCGTTTGCTAACAATAAATAACCAAAATGGAGCTTTATGAACAAACAGAAGTAATGCTGCGGCTTAAAACCTAAAAGGGGGGGGGGCTTTTTATGTACACAAATTGGTACATTTCATTTAGAATAGAATGTGTATCTATCTTGACTTCTTAGACGATTGCCCACTATTTGCCTTACAAAGATGGTAAAACTATGTTCTGCGCCACTAGAAAGATTTCATCCATGCCGATCAATAGAACTGACTTGTGGGAGAAGAAGAGGCTGACGGTCCAGTTGGAAACAGTAAGTTGAGTCTTGTCTGGATGGCATGGCCGTCCATATGAAATCAGTTTACTCGGCGTATGTGTCTATGGAAAAAAAATAGTTCGTCAAATAGGAATGTCATAGTTTTCTAAAAATAATTAAAGATCCAATAGTAATCTGAAATTTTATTATTTTTAATTTTTTCATATTAAACAAGCGTCCATGCTCGTGATACATAGATTGCAAGGACTTAAAATTTAGCCCGTCAGGATACTTTAGTCTGGACCCACTGTTGAAACACTCGAACGCCTTATATCGTTAACTTAGCCTCACTCTCAATTAGGGATGTAAATGTTGAAAAAATGCCCGGATGCCCGTCCCAATTTTGAACGGTTATCCGGGTACCCATTCGAAACGCCTCAAATTTTTCGCCTTATACTTCTTTCTTTACTATGGAAATGCTAATTTAGATGTAATGAATCAGTGATGTAAAAACGATGTCACTGAAAGACTACTATAGCACAGTGATGTAAAAATGATGTCACTGAAAGACTACTATAGCACAGTGGTGTAGAAACAATAAGCAGAAGGGGTGTCGAAGTGATTTTTTAATAAAAAAATTTGTGTTAAAGGGGGGGGCTAAACAAAGTCTTTTAAAGATCAAGGGCGGTAATTGTATGATGACATGGTGGGTTATTTCTAGTTCATAGCTGTTGTAATTAACTAAAATTTCCAGGACTTGCCACTACTGAGTGGACCCCGCCCCCCAGCATTTATTTTTGTTATTACAGTGAAAATCATGCAATGACTGAAATATTTTATTAAAAAAAACAATCAAAGAGGAAGTGTGTGGGTTTTTTTAAGTATGGTGGGTATAAGAGTGGGGAAAAGAGTGGAGGTATATAAAATAACAATGGCTCGGCTTAACCGGTACCCAAAGTGGTCGGCGTATTTCAAAGCCAAAGCCTAGGTTATTTCTGCCATATCTCGCCCTTCTTAATTCTCCGCTATGCGGTCTATTTTATTATTACACGCTTTTATTTAAGTCACACTGTTTGTATGTTGTATCCATCCATCCATCCTTCCGTCAAATCTTGAAACATAAAATTAAACCACTTCTGATGGTCCTAGAGATCTCAAAATTTTACCACAGATAGATCTTGGATGACAATGCATTGTATCAAAATTTCAGATCGATCGGATGTACCGTAATTAAATCAATCAATTTTTAGTTTATCTCTATTTATCACTATTTAGAATGTATAGTCAGTCGTCTGCTAGAGTTGACCTCCACGGCTCACTGGTTTCACTCCAGCCCTCGTTCCCATGTTTACATCAAGGGCAGGGGAGATCAGCGCGTTTCAGTCTGTAAATTTTTGTAAATAAAAGCGTGTCCTTTTTTAAAAAAAGATTTGTGTACATTTTACTTATTATTACACGCTTTTATTTAAGTCACACTGTTTGTATGTTGTATCCATCCATCCATCCATCATTCCTTCAAATCTTGAAACGTAAAATTAAACCACTTCTGATGGTCCTAGAGATCTCAAAAGTTTACCACAGATAGACCTTGGATGATAATGCATTGTATCAAAATTTTAGATCGATCGAATGTACCGTTATTAAATTAATCAATTTTTAGTTTATCTTTATTTATCACTATTGAGAATGTATAGTCGTCTGCTAGAGTTGACCTCCACGGCTCACTGGTTTCACTCCAGCCCTGGTTTACCGAATTCCCGTGTTTTACATCAAGGGCAGGGGAGATCAGCGCGTTTCAGTCTGTAAATGTTTGTAAATAAAAGCGTGTCCTTTTTAAAAAAAAGATTTTTTTACATTTTACTTATTCCTTATATGAACAATTCAAAGAACCAAAACCTTTTTGTGTAACAAAAAAAATGTTAATGTTTCCATAAAAATGGTGTATCAAAATACTTCGTAGTTTGTTGGGACCGTGTTTTATATTCGGTTGACAGTTTTATTTTTTTTAAAGCTTTTTCTTGTCAAACGTATTTCACAGCATATATTTTAAACGAAAATTTTTAATTTTATAAATTGTGTGCGAGCCAAAATGTGAACACAGAAGAGCCGCAGTTCGACCAACAATGGTATAGACATTGCAGCAACATTTTCAACGGTACCCGGGCGCAGTTTTACTACCCGGGTAATTGCTCAGTAACGGGTACCTGGGTTCCCGGGTACCTGCTGACAGGCATAATCTCAGTACTTTTTTCCTATCTGAGAAGTTATGTCTTGGCAATTGCTCATACTTTTTCAAAATTTAAGTGAGGAATTTTGGGACTACGAAATGACCTTAAAATTTAAATAATCCAGACTGCATTTCATTGGTTATAATATTTTTTCTGTTCATAATTATCCATCAACCATTTTATTATTTGAAACTGCTACATCTATATTTCAAATAGCAAAAAATTGTATGCACAAATTTCAAATTTCAGAGAGAAAAGTACAGCCTCATTCATCTGAGATCTCTCTTTACCGACCTTAACCCAGAAAGTTTGCTGAGCTTCGTCCAGCACGCCAGGTCCATCAGCGTGTCTGCGAATGAAAAGATTGTCTACACCTGCAGGTTAGTGGGGAATCGGCTGCTGACCAACGAAAATGTTCCGAGGGCGAGCTCATCAGTGGTCACTAAGTCTGGTGGAGTCATGTTTTTTTTAATAAATTTTTTTAGCACCTAGTTTTATGAACACAACATCCATATTGTTAATTTGAATCTGTTTCAAAACTGATACCTCCGAAATTAGTTTATTTAGAAATTGCCCTTCTGATGCTGCCAGCTTTTGAGGTTTTATTCGGCATTTTAAATTTTCTTCGATCTTAGACGATTAACTTCTACCTCTGTAATGACTCATCTCAAAACTAATTTTATGTCAAATGAATTAGAGTGGGGAAATATTAGTGAATAGCAGAATGAAACATTCGCTTAAATTAAAAGGGTGTTTTCTTTTTTCCTACATGCAGAAATGGTGCGTATTACAGTGGCCTGGCATGCGTGATGTCCCTTTTGCTGGACCGTCTGGAGTACTGCTCCTGTCTTTCGGTGCCCCTTGTCGTTGGTTCGGTCAAGGCCATACACCCAGATGTTATTCCTACACTGGTCAGTCCCGGATATTGACTTTCCCTAAAGCAAACAACTTGACCTTCCATAAATTTTATTTTACTTCTAAAATAGCATACAACGTTATCTAACTTGCGAATTTAATGTGAACGCTTCAGATATTCAATCTATTTTTTAAACGTGTTTGCTCTGAATATTGTTATGCAGCAGATGTAGGGTGAGGTGGCGTAGGTCGGTCAAACCCTAAAAATAAAAAATTGAAATGAAAAAGATCACAACCCAAAAATAGAACTAGTATTGCTAAATGTATCGACTGCTTTCTTTGAATTAAAAAATAAAGAACTAAAGTGGTTTTTAAAAGGTGGGAAGGATTTTACTTCCTTCTTCCCTTTTTTTCTTAAATAAAATAGTGGACAGTTGCGGTGTGTATTATTATATTTACGATACTTTATAAAAATATATTTATTAGGGGCCGTCCATAAAGTACGTCACGCTATTTTTGACCATTTTTAACTCCCCCCCCTCCCCCATGTCACAAACTGTCACAAATCTAGGGCCCCCCCCCCTTAAAGTACGTCACACTTTCGAACAAATTTTTTTATATTAACAAAATAATTAAAATTTAATATAAAACAGCGTGACGTCACACATGGCCAGACCCCCCTCCCCCCCTGTCACAAATTATCACACTTTCTCACACCCCGCCTCCCCCCTCTGGAGCGTGACGTACTTTATAGACAGCCCCTTATCTGTAAATGTAAATGCTAGTAATTGCTATTCTGTCTCGCGTTGCGCACTATATTAAACATGTTTCTATAACCCTCCCCCCCCCCTTCATGATCAAATCAAGCTGAAATTTAGTTGGCAAACTGTAGTATTTTTTTTAACGCAATTTCCCTGGGGAATTGCGCTTATGTATTCAAAATGTCTGGCCAGTCTTTTCGAGCTTGGAACAGCAACTCCTCCTGAACCATACCAGATAGAGGGTTCGTGTCTTTTGCAAATATGTTAAGGAGGTCCCAAGGATGTGCACGGGCTAAAAAAAATTACCGAACAGATTTACTGGATTTCTTTGAAAATCCAAAAACACGAGAAAATATCAGTATTATGTCAATTTCTCGCCAACCATAATATCTATCAGGTTGAAACAAACGCGAAACGGTAGCTAATAATATTTAGAACAATGTTGAAGAAGGAACTTTTCTAGTTTCAAAATTATTGATTTGAAATTTCTTTTAATGTAATATAGAATGATAGTTAATGAGGTTTTCCCTCTTTGTGAATGCTTATGTTAGATTGTTGCGTGGTGCGCGATATATTGACACATTCTTGGTGTGATGTAGCGTGAGGGGATGTGACGTCATATTGTGTTTAGTTTCAGAATTACTTATTTGAATCGAATTTTAATGTTATCTAGAATGATTTCCTTTGAATAATGAAATCGTAAATTATTTGTTGGAAATTGCGTCTAAATACTCATTCGAGTTGTTATTACTTGTTTTACTATAAATCCTTTGAATATGAGACATAACTAAAATTTTCATTTTTTGGATTGTCGTGCTATTTGTATTATAATGAACACACTTTTAGTTATGTCTCGTAAATAAAGGATTTATAAATTATAGTCAAAAACTTTGTTTATTACGTTTTTTTTATAAAAATATTTCATTCACCGGTGTTTGCGTTCTGTTAACGTGTTTTCATTGATCCGCAGGAACAGTACAGGGTCCTCTACGATGTCTTGCAAGTATGCAAGAAGTGAACTTTGCGTCGATAGAACACTTCATGCAGGACACAGAAAACACAAGTATTAATGTTTCTGAAGATTATAAAGCAATGAAAAATAAACTGTCTGCTTGCTTTTTTTTTCTTTTAACCAAGCGTAAAGATTTAGACAACTCTTTGTAAATTGGGTTTCAAATATTTTCTACTGTTGTCTCCCTTAGTCATTACTCTTCACGTGAATATTATGTGATCTGAAATATTTTCATCCGTGTAATCCACATTTTTATTTTTCTACCCCATGGCCCAAGGTTTAAAAAAATTAATTAACCTTTCCGTCGGTATGTCAGGATATCAGTTACAAATTGGAGACAAGTAAGAAATAGATTAACGCGATAAAAGATAATAATTGTGTTTGTGAATATCTATATTGGTTAACTCTTGCACTATTGGAGTTAGTGCCAACTGCACACTGGTGAGAAATAAATGTATAACTCGACACCTACAAGAGTTTCAATTTAAAAGACACAATCATACAAACATCGTGTGTCTACAACTGGAAGGGTTTTTTTTTATTATTTTTTTTTATAATCTCTANAGGCCAGCGGTTTTCAAACTTTATTTTTATTGTACCACTTGGTAAAAAAATCAAATTTTGGCGTACCACATGCAGCTAAAGTCCGATAAAAAAAGCAGCAGGTGGGCACGAAGTCCCCTTGCAATTAAAGAAAACATCATACAGACATACAGTACGTTATAGGTATGGGTACTAACTAGGCCGGCGGTTTTCAAACTTTATTTTTATTGTACCACTTGGTAAAAAAATCAAATTTTGGCGTACCACATGCAGCTAAAGTCCGATAAAAAAAGCTGCAGGTGGGCACGAAGTCCCCTTGCAATTAAAGAAAACATCATACAGACATACAGTACGTTATAGGTATGGGTACTAACTAGGCCTATAAAGGTAAACTTAGACATAGAAAAGTTAATATTTTATTTTATGGAGCACATTCTGAGTATCAATAAAAAATGAAAATAGAAATGTTAATGTGAGCTGTGAGCTTGTTTAGACGCACACAGATTTGCAATGTCAGGTTTTATGTTTGTTAATTTTAATCGCAAATCTGGTTCAAGTTCAAGCTTTGTTCTGTATTTATTTTTTATTGCAAGCATAGCTGAAAACCCAGTTTCACACAAATATGACGTGTTGAAAGGAATCAGAAACTTTAAAGCTCGATCAGAAATTAATCCATATTCATTCCTTCGCTTCAACCAGAAATCGCACAGCATGTCTTTTTTAAATGCGTTCTTCAATTCACCATCACATGAAATCTCAACAAACTGGTCTCTTTCAAAAACTGAATAATCAGCCGGCAACACCACATCCGAAAATGGATTTCGAATCCATTCCTTATTATCCAACTGTTCAGGAAAATATGATTGAAAATTCAGTATCAGTTGAGAGCAATGCTTCTTAATGTCTTCAATCAAATTAGCATGAAGTTGCAGCTTATTCTCCATCACAAAAGACTCAAGAGAAGAAAATGAAGCTACACAAGATTTCTCAAGATCTGACAAAATGAACTGAAGCTTTTTTACTATTGCATTTATCTTATCCACAACAGTAAATGGAGTGATATTTCTTCCTTGCAAACTCGTATTCAGTTCGTTTAGTTTCCCAAAAATATCCGCCAAATATGCCAAACGCATTAACCACAATTCGTCCAAAAGTAAATGCGATGTTTCAAATTTGCTGTTCAACAGAAACATTTGTACTTCTGAGCGTAGTTCAAAAAGCCGAGTTAAAACTTTCCCTCGAGATAGCCAGCGTACTTCCGTGTGCAAAAGAAGGTTATTGTGTTCACTTCCCATTTCATTGCAAATTATTGTAAACATGCGTGAGTTTAGAGCTCGAGCTTTTATGAAGTTAACTATTTTAACAGCCTGGTCTAAAACTGTTTTTAAAGTGTCGGGCATGGCTTTGGATGCCAATGCTTCACGGTGGATGCTGCAGTGTGTGAAGTTGGCTCTCGGTGCAACTTGCTTAATTTGAGTAACCACTCCACCATGTTTGCCTGTCATAGCAGCTGCCCCATCAGAACAAACCCCAACACAGTTTTTCCAATTTATTTCATTGGCAACAACAAAATCATTAATTTTTTTAAATATTTCATTAGCAGTTGTCCGCTCAGCTAAAGATTCGCAGAACAAAAATTCTTCCTCAACTGCCTGTTCATGTTCATACCTAACATACGTCATCAATTGAGCAAAGTTTGTAATATCAGTACTCTCATCTAACTGAATTGCAAAGTATCTGCTTTTCTGTATCCTTTGAATGAGGATTTTCTTTACTTCACAAGCTAAATCTTGAATGCGTCTGGAAACAGTGTTATCCGACAAAGGAACATTATCAAGTTTTTTGGCAGCATTCTGTCCTAACAAACAAGTTACAATATCTTTAGCAGCAGGTAATATTAGGCTCTCCCCAATAGTGTGTGGTTTCCCTGTTTGAGCAATTCGCAAACTGACCAAATAAGACGCTTCCAATGCTTGTAAGTTAATATTGGTAAATGACTTTAAACTTGTCTTACTTAGTTGCATTTCAATTTTTTTTCTTTTAAAAATTCAAGTGGTTTATCTTTATAAAGGATATGTTTTGTATTGAAATGGCGCTGAAGCAGAGAGGGTTTCATTGAATGATTTGAAAGTTTTTCACTGCAAATGACACATTGAGGCTGGGGTTCATTTTTGTCACCACACCAAGTAAATCCAAAGTATAAATAGCTTTCGTCATACCGTCTAATAATCTTTCGCTGCTTACGAGTGCCATCATCTTCATTCTGGTTAAAATTCAAGCTTTGTTCTCGAGTGCTAGCCTTGGTGGATTCATTACTAACCTTAGCATTGGCCGGTTCTAACTTTCTTTTAAGCGGTTGATTTTTTAACCATTTATCCATTGATGGGTTTAAAGATTAAGAATTGTAACAATAATTATAATTAGGATTATATTGTTTATAAATTTTATTTAATGCTAATTATGCACTATATGTGCTTATAAGTATAATAACTATATTACAATCTATGAGTTTATGATCTGCGCTGTAAAAAAAATATTTGAAACGATTAGGCCTCCAATTGCGACTTCTAGTCGCAGCGACCGTAAAATCATTGTCGCAGAAAAATTTACAAGAGGCGCACCAGACACAGATAAATAATTGAATTTAGTAGTTTTGCAATGGATTTCTTTAGAAATTGCGTGCCTTTATTGAATAGAATAGGTGCTGGTTGATGGTATTGGAATTGTTCGACATCAATCTGTTTACCTTTTAATATATTCAATTGTGTTGCTTCATACGACGTTACAGAATACAGACTTTTACTATAGAATTGTGACTGAACAATGCCTGTCCGTGTGTTCCATTGGAAAATAATTGGACTGGTTGCAACATTTTAATCGCTGCGATTGTTCAGTCGCATTTGTGTGCATTTGTATTTGAAACATTGTGTTCCATTTTCGCGACTGAACAATCGCACGGCTAGAAATCGCAAGTGGAGGCCTAGCCTAAACCTGGTTTGAATCATATAGCTAGTGGCTAGGCCAATATTCAAAAAGTTCTCGACCGAACAATCGTGCGACTAGAAATCGTAAGTGGAGGCCTAGCATAAGTAAATTTGGTATTTCAAACATATAGCCAGTGGCTAGGCCAATATTCAAAAATGTTGCCACGGAACCTAGAATGTATATTCACAAACTTATTAATTATACATTTCCACATTAAAATTTAAATAAACTACGAACACCGCATAAAAGTGCCAAATCTAAAGTCAAACTGCCAAGACTACCTCCACAGTCCACAGTATACTATTTACGTCTGTGCTACCTCTACCAGAAAACAGAATTCCTTCGCACAGTTGCCAGTTGGCGCGTTTACAACCATAGATTATTTAATTGTAGAATCAACACTATAATAGGAGATATTCGTATGCAATTGTGTTGGAAGATAGATATTTTTGAGTATAAATAATAAGTATTTATGGAAGAGAATTAAAAGTTTTACAAAAAAAGCCAATTAGAATAATAGGTTACGTAGGGTCGTAGGCCTATGAATTGGCCATCGCCGCCATGTTAATGCACTACTTGGCACATCTGCATTTGATTTTTAGAAATCTGTTGCGTTTGGGAATTATTTTGCTTCAAACTATTGCCTAAATTTGTTCCAATTAAAATATTTTTGTAATTAATACTTACTAGTTAACTAATAAAAAGTTTTAAAAAATAAAATTGTAGCAATAGATACAATCAAAGAAATATGGTCACAAATTTAAATTGTTTTCAAAATTTTTCGCGTACCACCTAGAGAGGCCTGGCGTACCACCAGTGGTACGCGTACCACAGTTTGAAAACCGCTGCTCTAGGCCAATCAACTTTCATTCTTTCCAACCCTAACTGAGCTGTGTCAAGGGACATATTTTCGGCTGTTTGGAATTTTGGCCGAGAGTGGTGGCTAGAAATTCTTGGTGACACAACTTTCGTTCAGTTGTAACATTTTATTTTATATTTCACTTCCTTTAAAGAAAAAAAGTATATATACGTATAAAAATATACATTAATAAACTTTTACATAGTGCGTACAGAGCAATAGGCGCTTCTGGGAAGAGATCTGAAAACAAAACCCAAACCGAAAAAAGAATGACATCTTGAATTCCCAAGTAGATTGAACTTTATCGTTTATTTCATTAACAAATATCATCTAAGCACGATTTTTGTGACCTATTATGATTATACCCACTCTTAGACTCACCCTTGTTCCCTCATCATCTTCGCTTGGCATTGGACAAGAGCACAACTATGAACCAGCATTACGATGAACCAGCATTACGATGAACCAGCATTACGATGAACCAGCATTACGATGAACCAGCATTACGATGAACCAGCATTACGATGAACCAGCATTACGATGAACCAGCATTACGATGAACCAGCATTACGATGAACCAGCATTACGATGAACCAGCATTACGATGAACCAGCATTACGATGAACCAGCATTACGATGAACCAGCATTACGATGAACCAGCATTGCGGGCAGACGACACTCACTCTCAAACACAATTAATCAAAGCTATAAAGGACGTCAAATGTTTTTTGTTGTTTTTTAATCAAGACGTTGTCAATGACAGAAAATCAAGCCTATAATGAAGAAAATATTTTTTAAAATTGTTTTTATCCCAAATTATCTAAGTTGAATTAGTAGTAAGACGAAAAAGTCAAAAGAAGGACCCGAAAAGAAAAATTTGAGGAGCACTGTGATCAAAATCTCCTCTAGAATTGAACGCTGCAAAAACCAGCGATCGATGACACACAAACTGTTGGGGCCGTGTGAGAGAAAGCACCCCCTCATCTGTTAGTGGAACACGCTATCCTATGTAATGATAGGATTATAAGTCGCTAACGCAGTCTCTTCGTGGATAGGCCTCTGGGTAAAGAATTGCATTCCTAAATAGGAAATAAGATGGTTGCCCATGACGTTCGTTTGGTAGCAAGAATTCATTAAAACACTCTGAGGAACATATAATTGTACAGATAAAATGATGCTGAAGATGTAGAGCAATAGACCATAATCATATTTCTCTAACAGAACTGCCAAGTGAGAATAAAACAGAAGTTATTTTTAAATCTATTTCTTTTTTTTAAATCCTTACTGTTAAAATGCATTAAAAAATTCAAACATATTTTAGCATCTCTTAAAATGTAAAGTATTTGCAGACGTATAAATCAAGAGATTTTTAAAAAATCTGTTCATACTTTTTTCGTCTTACATTTTAAGAAATGTTAAAATTATAGTCAACTTTTAAAGCAATTTTTTTAATATAATTCCCTCTCCCCTGCATATTTTGTCTCGTTAAAACGGTATAAAAAGCTTTTCTGAGCTCCCCTACTCAAAACTTGATTCAGCTAAAGAATCGCCGTCAACCACAATAAATGTAGCTTTCCCATTGCGGCACGCCGTAAACAAGCGGAGAAATCGAACAAAGTGTTAAAAAATTTAAACTCAAACCAGCACGGGGAGTCTTTAAAATGTAGATCAATTAGTTGCAGCATCAAAATTAAAATAGAAAACAAAACACTCGCACGCACAAAATAATTTTTTTTAAAACAACAACATGGCAAATAAATTAAATTTAGTCAAAAATTGAAATTTCCATGGCATTAGAGATGAATATTTCTTTTAGAAGATAAAATCCCAATTGTTAAGAAACGAGGAAGAAAGATTTATACTGCGATTTCTTGTCTAAATTGAGGAAGTCAAGTAGTTGAATTTATTAAAAGAGTTATAAAAGAGACAGACCCTTTAGAGTGGTCTTGCCGTCCAAATTTAAGCAGACGCGAAGAAAAGCAAAATCTCAAGTTACAAAAATATTTTCGTACATTCGAATTTAAATGTGCGTGGGGCAAAAGGATTTTTGGCTAACTGCCGAGATTTAGCGCATTGTCAGGGGCATATAAAATTTAGTCACAGCTTTTTAAGACACCAGTGTCTAGTTAATTGGCACTAACAACTATTGAAACGTAAATGCTCTTTATTTGTCTGAAATGCTTCTTGGCGTTTCTTCAAAGAGTCTATTTCTGTCGATCTATTGCAGCACTTCTAATCGCAGCCCCAATGGCCCACAAAATAATCAGCCCCAATGGCCCACAAAATAATCAGCCCCAATGGCCCACAAAATAATCAGCCCCAATGGCCCACAAAATAATCAGCCCCAATGGCCCACAAAATAATCAGCCCCAATGGCCAACAAAATAATCAGCCCCAATGGCCCACAAAATAATCAGCCCCAATGGCCCACAAAATAATCAGCCCCAATGGCCCACAAAATAATCAGCCCCAATGGCCCACAAAATAATCAGCCCCAATGGCCCACAAAATAATCAGCCCCAATGGCCCACAAAATAATCAGCCCCAATGGCCCACAAAATAATCAGCCCCAATGGCCCACAAAATAATCAGCCCCAATGGCCCACAAAATAATCAGCCCCAATGGCCCACAAAATAATCAGCCCCAATGGCCCACAAAATAATCAGCCCCAATGGCCCACAAAATAATCAGCCCCAATGGCCCACAAAATAATCAGCCCCAATGGCCCACAAAATAATCAGCCCCAATGGCCCACAAAATAATCAGCCCCAATGGCCCACAAAATAATCAGCCCCAATGGCCCACAAAATAATCAGCCCCAATGGCCCACAAAATAATCAGCCCCAATGGCCAACAAAATAATCAGCCCCAATGGCCCACAAAATAATCAGCCCCAATGGCCCACAAAATAATCAGCCCCAATGGCCCACAAAATAATCAGCCCCAATGGCCCACAAAATAATCAGCCCCAATGGCCCACAAAATAATCAGCCCCAATGGCCCACAAAATAATCAGCCCCAATGGCCCACAAAATAATCAGCCCCAATGGCCCACAAAATAATCAGCCCCAATGGCCCACAAAATAATCAGCCCCAATGGCCCACAAAATAATCAGCCCCAATGGCCCACAAAATAATCAGCCCCAATGGCCCACAAAATAATCAGCCTTTTAAAAACGTTTCTCTCGTCAGTCTCCACAAATTTATCGATTATCATCTCCTGAAACCTCTACTCTTTCTGAACCCAAATTCCTAACTCCTTTCACTCTACCCTTCTCTCCTTCCAGTTTAATTTCACCTCATCTCCTCCACTGTACCTTTCCCCCACCCCCTAACTACTTCTATTGTATTTTTACACTATCCCCTCCCATTTTCCACTGTACTTTCGCCCTACACCCTCACCGCTTTCTCTTTGTTGCTCAAACTCACTTTCAATTTACAATCATCCTACAATTAAACACGAAGAAGTACTAACCATTTTAAAAATCATATTTAGTAACTAAATCGATTGACTTGTATAAATCTCCACCCCAGAGCTTTCCCCCAGCACGGCCTCCTGTCTTAACTCCGAGTTGATTCCACTCCGAGAATTCCCCCTCCGCCCCCCAAATTCACTGTCAGGCTTTACGCAGCCCCCGTTAACGGCTTGACTCAGCCACATCTCCCTCTTCCTTTCATTTCGAATCGTTTCGTTTCAATTCGACTTGGTCGGGATTTCAACAACGATTGACACCGTGGCTTCACCATCTTCATCAATTGAATAGAATTTTTGTACATGTATAACAAACCGCATCAAACCCCACCCCTTGTGTTTGAGTAGTCATTTCCTAAACACGCGAAGAGTCGTACTCCCTCTCTCTCCAACGACTGAGGAGAGAATTGGGTCAGAGAAGCTGCTGCCATTGCTCTGCATGTTTACTCTATCGACTGGCGACTTGTCCCAGTTGTGGTGAGTGAGTGGGTGGACTGCTCTACTCAAAGGATTTTTTTGTGTTGTTTGGGGTTGGCCAGTAGCCAGTCTAATGAGTGACCAATGATGGGATTTTTGTTTCTGAAATGGTGAGCTAAATTTTCCTTTCTTTCAGAATTGTCGCCGTTTGAGTGATATTGTTTTATTCTTTTTTAAACATGTTTTTGAATGTCGTAACTATTCACAGTTTCATAGATGAATATTTATAAAAGGATGCTTAAAGTTGATTCCCGTGTTTATGATTGAAGATATTGTTATGTTAAATAGTGAATTTATCTTGGTATTTTTACCATCCAACATGCCATTTTTTTAAATTTCATGTATTGTATTTCAAAAACAGTTGTAGATTGATGAATCCGACAGTTTTGTCCCCCCCCCCTTTTTTTCTGCATGTTGGATATGTAAATTAAGCAAAGCCAATTACTTCGGCGGTATAGAGTTTATATATATATATATATATATATATATATACTAGGGGCAAGTACCCGGCTTCGCCCGGGTTTAACAACAGCAGCAACAACAACAAAAACAACAACAGCAACAAAACAACAAAAACAAACAACAAAAACAAAACAACAACTACAACAACAACAGCAACAACAACAAAGCAACAACAACAAAACAACAACTACAACAACAACAGCAACAACAACAGCAACAACGACAAAACCAACAACAGCAACAGCAACAAAACAACAAAAACAAAACAACAACAAAAAAACAACAAAATCAACAACAAAACAACAATAAAACAACTACAACAACAACAGCAACAACAACAAAGCAACAACAACAACAGCAACAACAACAGCAACAACAACAGCAACAACAACAACAACAAAAACAACAACAGCAACAACTACAAAAACAAAACATCAACAAAAAAATCAACAACAAAACAACAACAAAACAACAACTACAACAACAACAACAAAGCAACAACAACAAAACAACAAAAGCAACAACAACAAAGCAACAACAACAAAAAAAAATTTTATGGCGATAATCGCCTTCTTGTTAATCTCGACACCAAAATGTTTATTAATTTGCGTCATTATTTTACGTCTTAATTTTCAATAATTTTTATTTTATATAGCTCATATAGGGAAAAACTACATTTTGGGCCCCCGGGCCCCAGTATCTTATATATAAGGAACGAAACCTGTTTAATAACCTTTCCGGTATAATTTTGTGTACGTGTACCAAATTTCACGTTATTTGGTTGTCTGGATCTTGAGTTATTAGGGAACAGACAGACAACCAGACAGACAACAAATGCGGCTTATATATATACTAGGGGCAAGTACCCGGCTCCCGCCCGGGTTTAACAACAACAGCAACAAAACAAAAACAACAAAAACAACAACAAAACAACAAAAACAAAACAACAACAAAAACAACAAAAACAACAAAACAACAAAAACAAAACAACAACAAAAACAACAAAAACAACAACAAACAACAAAAACAAAACAACAACAAAAACAACAACAAAACAAAAACAAAACAACAACAAAACAACAACTACAACAACAACAACAAAACAACAACTACAACAACAACAGCAACAACAACAAAGCAACAACAACAAAACAACAAATACAACAGCAACAACAACAAAGCAACAACAATATGAAGGACATTGTCGTCGCAGGGCAAGGGATGTGGACAACAACAACAACAGCAAAAACAACACAAAAGCAACAACAGCAACAACAACAGCAACAACAACAAAAACAACAACAGCAACAACAACAAAAACAAAACAACAACAAAAACATCAACAACAAAACAACAACAAAACAACAACTACAACAACAACAGCAACAACAACAAAGCAACAACAACAAAACAACAACTACAACAACAAAAGCAACAACAACAAAGCAACAACAACAAAAAAAATTATTTTATGGCGATAATCGCCTTCTTGTTAATCTCGACACCAAAATGTTTATTAATTTGCGTCATTATTTTACGTCTTAATTTTCAATAATTTTTATTTTATATAGCTCATATAGGGAAAAACTACATTTTGGGCCCCCGGGCCCCAGTATCTTATATATATGGAACGAAACCTGTTTAATAACCTTTCCGGTATAATTTTGTGTACGTGTACCAAATTTCACGTTATTTGGTTGTCTGGATCTTGAGTTATTAGGGAACAGACAGACAACAAATGCGGCTTATATATATAGATATATATATATATATATATATATATATATATATATATATATATATATATATATATATATGTTTTAACAAAAAGAGTTGTAAGAGCATTTTTATCTCGGTCGCGTGCATTAAGCTGACTGAAATTAAATTAGATCTTGCAAACGACTGTTGACTTAAGTCCAAAAAGAATTGTCTCATATTTAATATTTTAACGACATGTTCCGGTTGAATACATGGATGTTCTATTAATAAATTTTAGCCATGAAAAGGCAAGGGCTATTTACTCTTATTTTCGAGACACATGATATTTACATTAGTCGAGTACATCGAATGTCAAATCCCTACCGCAATAGCAGACAGATCTTATCTGTTAAAGACGCTCCTTCTATACAGAAGATTATTGCTTCCTTCACTTATCCATGGTTTATGTGTAGTCTTGCATTTTTAATAGAGTTTTATATCTTGTTAGAATGTCTGGATGGGCTTCATTATCAGTGTGGTGAGGTCAGTCGTGGTTCCTCTGAGTCATGATGCGTAAGTTGTTTCTAAGAAGACAAGGGGCCGTCCATAAAGTATGTCACGCTCAAGAGGGGGGGGGTGTAAGAAAGTGTGAGAGTTTTTGACAGGAGGGAGGGGGGTCCGGCCATGTGTGACGTCACGCCTTTTTAAAAATTAAATTTTAATTATTTTGTTAATAAAAAACTAAATGTTTGTTCGAAAGTGTGATGTACTTTAGGGGGGGGGGCTAGATTTGTGACAGTTTGTGACGGGAGGAGTTCAAAATGGTCAAAAATAGCGTGACGTACTTTGTGACGGCCCAAAGCTGCGTTCACATCACAATATTTCATGCACAAAAGGACTGCGATATAGCTTTAAAATAAAATAAAAGACACACAAATTGTGTAACCAAAATAATTATTTAGACCTTTATTGATTGACTAATAAAAAAGATTTTAAAAAAGCAAACGTTTCGGCTAAAGCCTTCGTCAGTTCAAATAACTTAAACAAGTATTAAAATTATATTAACAATATATAAGACATTCTATACGTATAGATAAAAGAAGAAACACACACACACACACACACACACAACACACACACACACACAACACACACACACACACTACACAAACACACACACACGCAACACACACACAACACAAAACACATACACACAACACACACAACATACACACACACACACAACACACACATACACACGAAGGACACAGGATAACAGAAAAGGGAGGATGTTCAAAAGTTACATTGAAAACCACAACGGGAAAAGATTCCACAGTTATGTAAAATTTTGAATTTGGTTTAATCCATATTGGAGCCAACGTACCAACTCGTTTTATAAATCTATTTTACATGTAGATTCCATCATGGGTATCGTTCACATATAATGTCAGTAAGTGCAATGTCTGAAATCCCGCCATATGGTCATATGATTTCACAATTTGTTTGTCAATCATGTATTTCACATCACAAACATATTCCTTTCAACAAAAAAAACAACACACACCCACATCTCCGGATCCAGACATTTCTCACTACTTTGAAACGCGCATCATCCATACAACATAATATCACGAACACATTTAATCACACGAAACAAAATTGTAAAAAAAAATTATAACAAAATCTCGTGACAACAACAAAAATGATATCTCACCATTTATATCAAACGAAATCTCGGTCCTGCAATAAAGATGATATATTTATATTTATAACCAGCGACATTTCGTAACTACAATGAAGATAATGTCTTACGGTAGATAACAAAATGCATTAAGTCACTACAGTAAAGTTAGGAGAATATTTTTTCTCACATCTTCTCTTCCCAATTATATGAAGGCCATGGTTTCGTTCCCCTGAGCCCTTAGCGCACCCCCCCCCAACTCTTAGTATTGATCGGGGATATGTCTTATATCCGACAAAACTCAAAGTATATAAAAAACGATAATTAACTTATAGCATTATTTAAAACTGTTTGTTAATATAGTTGCCGATATTTAGGAATATCCTCATTTTTAAAAAGTGTATCTATTTTTTTAAATCCTTTATATTAACTCGTGGTGTCTGTTTGTTTGAACCCTTGATTGCTTGCTTGATTTTCGGTCGCCAAAACTTTGGATCGATTTTTAACCCCAATTCCTCGTAAGCTAGCGAGCTGAAATTTAGCAGGCAGTTTCGTGGCGATGATAAAAACTATGTATCAAAATTTCAGATCGATCGCATGTACCGCAAATAAATTATTGGAATTTTTAGATTATTTTATGTATTCCTATGTATCATGTTATTTTTTGAGATAGAGTGTCGCGGTGCGTATTATATTGAACAACCTTTCTGTCGCGCAATAAGGTGCGTATTTTATTGACAACACTTTTTATAAACATATTCGTGATCGGTGCACATTATGTTAAACATGTTTTACGACACAACTGCAATTTTGTATTTTTGGATGGTCTTGTGCTGCGTATTATAATGAACATTCTTTTAGTTACTTCTAGTACATAAAGGATTTATAGTGAAAAACTTTGTTTGTTATGGGTTTATTTATTATTAAATGCGGAATTTCGCTACAAAAAATGCAGATTGTTTTAAAGACAGCTGTTAGAAGTTTTTAGTGTTAAGTTAAGCACCATCCCCGCTACGAATTTTTCGCATGGAGAAAACCCCCACCCCACCCACACCCCACCTTTTTTAAATGTTCGACCCATGAGGTAGAAATGCATTATATATTTCTGTATATATATAGAATATCTATTAAATATAAAAGAAAGTTATTTTTTAATTTTTAACACAAAAAAAAATTTTAAGAAAAAAAGAATCTTGCATGTCAAGTTAGTTTTGGATGGCATGGAGCCTTGAGTTCATTCCTAGGATCAATAAAAAGAAGCCCCCGTGAACAGAGATCAGTGATGAGGATTTGCATAGCCGACAAGAAGACAGAGCAAACCACAGACTTTTGCATTTTGTACACCAGACAGCGTCTGCTTCCGTGAATAAAATTTATTTCATGTATGTGCATTGTGCTACAACGATGGTGGACATTTCTTTATAGTTAGGTCAGGTTCACTCTAAATAAATTGTAACAGTTGGTCAAGTCGTTATAGTTAGGTCAGTTTCACTCTCAATATGGTTGTACCAGTTGGTCAAGTCGTTATAGTTAGGTCAGTTTGACTCTCAATATAGTTGTAACAGTTGATCAAGTCGTTATAGTTAGGTCAGTTTGACTCTCAATATGGTTGTAACAGTTGATCAAGTCGTTATAGTTAGGTCAGTTTGACTCTCAATATGGTTGTAACAGTTGGTCAAGTCGTTATAGTTAGGTCAGTTGGACTCTCAATATGGTTGTAACAGTTGGTCAAGTCGTTATAGTTAGGTCAGTTTGACTCTCAATATGGTTGTAACAGTTGGTCAAGTCGTTATAGTTAGGTCAGTTTGACTCTCAATATGGTTGTAACAGTTGGTCACGTCGTTATAGTTAGGTCAGTTTGACTCTCAATATGGTTGTAACAGTTGGTCAAGTCGTTATAGTTAGGTCAGTTTGACTCTCAATATGGTTGTAACAGTTGGTCAAGTCGTTATAGTTAGGTCAGTTTGACTCTCAATATGGTTGTAACAGTTGGTCAAGTCGTTATAGTTAGGTCAGTTTGACTCTCAATATGGTTGTAACAGTTGATCAAGTCGTTATAGTTAGGTCAGTTTGACTCTCAATATGGTTGTAACAGTTGGTCAAGTCGTTATAGTTAGGTCAGTTTGACTCTCAATATGGTTGTAACAGTTGGTCAAGTCGTTATAGTTAGGTCAGTTTGACTCTCAATATGGTTGTAACAGTTGGTCAAGTCGTTATAGTTAGGTCAGTTTGACTCTCAATATGGTTGTAACAGTTGGTCAAGTCGTTATAGTTAGGTCACTTTGACTCTCAATATGGTTGTAACAGTTGGTCAAGTCGTTATAGTTAGGTCAGTTTGACTCTCAATATAGTTGTAACAGTTGATCAAGTCGTTATAGTTAGGTCAGTTTGACTCTCAATATGGTTGTAACAGTTGGTCAAGTCGTTATAGGTAGGTCAGTTTGACTCTCAATATGGTTGTAACAGTTGATCAAGTCGTTATAGTTAGGTCAGTTTGACTCTCAATATGGTTGTAACAGTTGGTCAAGTCGTTATAGTTAGGTCAGTTTGACTCTCAATATGGTTGTAACAGTTGGTCAAGTCGTTATAGTTAGGTTCAATCTAAATGAGGTTGTACCGGTTTTAAGGTGACGTTACAGAGAATTCACAATCATTTTAAATAAGCTGGACTGGTATTTGTATCGAGAGATCGTGCTATTGTGTATGCGTGGTAGAAATATAGTTCCTGCTTTTGTGTATACGTGGTAGAAGTAGATATTTGAGATTTTGGCATTTTTCTCACAACGAGATTTAAAATCATTATAGTTTGTTGTTTTAAAGTGCGACAACACTTTTTCACACGTTCGGAATGTTTTTGATATCCATCTTTTTAAAAAGGTCTTACAGTTGCCTTTAGAGTGTATGAATACAAGTACAAAACAATGAAATCGACCCTTGAAATATAGAGCTGGTTAAAGTGCATTTATTTTTACCCTTCAACGGAACACTACGCTATCGGCAGGGCTTCCAGTTGACTAGCAACAGAGTCACGCCATTAAAGTGAAAATAAGTATGTGTACGAGACAAGCTTTATTCTAAGTGATAACTTCTGTCATTAGCGTAATGACGTCATACACTGTATATAAATCTTCATCCCCGTGCCTCAGTTTTATGATTTCCAAAGTATATCCATACCGTTTCCTTATTCTGTGGGTATTTTTGAAAGGCTTTTATTTTGTTGACCAAGTTTAATAATTTTAAAGGTAAGACGAAAGCGTTTGTTTCATAATGACGTATGATGTAGACCAGTGCTTCTCAAACTTTTTAGTATTGCGGACCGGCAGGTAATTTTTTCATTGCACCAGGGACCGGTGAACTATTTTCCCTGTACTGACGTGGTAGCGAAATGTCCTTTCTAAGTCACGTCTGCGGACCGGCATCGGATGGCCCACGGACCGGCACCGGTCCGCGGACCACCACTTTGAGAAGCACTGATGTAGACTCTACATTGTATACGGTTTATAAAAAGTGAGGAAGAGTGCAATGGTAAGTGGAATATTTTTTTTTCGACTTTCGGACAATTAAGACAATAATAATTGATGTACTAAGTAAGAATAGACGTTGAAGAGGAAGGATGACGTTGGTGCTATTAGTCTGATTGATGTTATGTTAGGGATAATGTGGTGCGTGTAAATGAAGACATTTTGTATTGATAGAGGAGGCGGCCGTTATAATGAAGTGCAACAAACAAATTATTCAGAGAATTATTTTTTTTGCCAACGCGACTTCCAGGGCAATATCACGTTGGCAAGAACAGACATACGTCTGAATGCCGTTCGGAAACAGCGACGTAATTACGCGCGCAGGTTGACACCGAGGTGCGTCCAAATATTGATTAATGATGCGCAAGTTATGTCTCGGTGAAATCCTGGCGAATCACAAATAACATTGCATAATGCTAATACCCTTTTCACGCCACAAAACACTTTCCTTGTACTATTCGGATCTCTGGTTTCGAGGCGTTTCTCATGGACTAAAATGCATTTCTCCTCCCAATACTATCTGAAAAACATATCAAACCAAAATTAAATAGTCATAAAAAATTATTGACATTATAACACTTGAAAGTCCACTATCGCTACACAATGAAATATATGTTAGAATACAAAATATGTTTCCGTTGTTTGCTTTGTTAAGCGATGAAAACTAATTAGGCCTGCCTACAATACCATCGTTATCAACTATAATTTTTTTTAATGCTTTCGCCAAAGCCACAGACCATTGTAACAATTTATTAACACACAATTTTATAAAGATATAGAAATTATCAAGATAATAACTCTCTATAACAGAAAATTCCTGGTGTAGAAAAAAATATTTAAAAAATATCAGTCGGCGTCTGTCGTTGAAATGAAAATAAAGAATAAGAACAGAAGAGTTCCATAATAGGCACATGTGAAGAACCTGGGGTTATTAATAGGACAAGTTATAGTTACGGCACCTTAGGTCAAGGACGATCGAGGGCGACACACAAGGTTTAACCAATCAATAATCGTCTAACAAAGCCACTTGTGCCTACCCACTCACGCACCCTGGCGGATGTTCAATAATGTATCGCTGTGCTTAAATGTAGCTTCCCCCCCCCACCCCCACAGTTCCTCCCTCCTCGATTCCCCACAAGGATTCAGTCATGATTTACAAGTCTATTGGGAGGGTTCAGACTGCGGACAGTATTTAATGAAGATTTATGGTCACGTTGTTGTTTGATTTAAAGGGGGCTGGGGGCGTAAATAACATCGTGATTGAAGATCATTTCCCGCACATAGAAAAACAGAGTCGGCTAATTGTGCTGACGTCAAGTTTACTTCTTTTTTTAAAATCCTTTATATTAACTCGTGGTGTCTGCGGCCGCCCGCCCGCCCTTGTCGCCAAAACGTTTGATCGATTTTTAACCCACTTGCTCGTAAGCTAGCGAGCTGAAATTTTGAAGGCAGTTTCGTACCGATGATAAAAACAATGTATCAAAATTTCAGATCGATCGCATGGACGTAATTAAATTATTGATTTTTTAGATTATTTTATTTATTCCTATGTATCATGCTATTGTTTTAGATAGAGCGTCGCGGTGCGTATTATATTGAACAACCTTTCTGTCGCGCAATAAGGTGCGTATTTTATTGACAACTCTCTTTATAAACATATTCCTGATCGGTGCGCATTATATTAAACATGTTTTACGACACAACTGCAATTTTGTATTTCTGGATGGTCTGGCGCTGCGTATTATAATGAACATTCGTTTAGTTACTTCTCGTACATAAAGGATTTATAGTTAAAAAAACTTGGTTTTTTACGGGTTTTTCTTATTTAAATTCATTTTTTATATTTTAAATTATTTTTTCCTTTCATTCAAAAATTTCTATATATTTTGTGTAAAGAAGAAATCTTCTATACTCGGACAAATTTAAGAGGGTAAATATTTTGTTCTTTGTCCAAACTAATCGGGACCGGGGATTTTCGGATACTTTAAATTTTTTCGACAGCCAAACACATCAACAGAAATATTTGATTTAAGACGTTAATGCGTGCCATACAAAACAAAACAAGAAGTTACCGGCTAACCAATAGCGGCTGCGAAAATCGAAACTTCCTTCTGCCTAAATCTATAACAAGCAATCATTCAACTGGCACTTAAAATCGCACAAACTATGTTTGACTTTAGGAATTTCTTTTTCTTCGTCCATTTAACGCAGCAAGCCGTACATAAATAACTAGAGAATTATTCTTAGTGATTGATCTTAAATTTTGCCGATACCCATATAGTGATTTTAATATTTGTTTTCTTTTTCTTCTGTTTGTTAAGGGCCCAATATCAATGATCCTTATGTCTCCGGTTATTAAAAAAATGAGGTTTTGTAGATAATTCCGTGAAGACGATGCACTGTACGGCTGATCAACGGGGTATTAGAGACCTTAAGTTAGGGAACAGGAAGCAGTAGACACACGTGCTTTAATCACTGTGGCCTCAACTGGTCCCCCTGGAAGCTTGTCTCTAACCGTCCTGCTTACTTTATCTTTGCGTAATTTTTATTTAAAATAATTTTAACTCAGTTTCAATGTTAATTTTACTAACAAATAACCCTGACTTTTACAGCCAAAATTTTTATCATTATTGTGTCTACTCTCTCACAAATGTGATAAAAACAAATAGTAATATATCCCCCCACCCCAACCCCTTTTGATTTCCATTCCGAGCCAGGAAAAAAAAGATAGAAACCGTTACATTATTTTCTAAACAAAATGGTTCGTAGTTAAAGTAACACAATATTTTATTGCGATTGTATTCATTTTACCAAGGAGTTGACGCAAAAAGTATAGTATTAATACAAGACTTTCAGTGTCTTCACACAGAGTATCTGACATTTTTGGATAAGGTCAGAGGGGTCCAAAGTCCGGTCCGCGGGCCCAAATACGGCCAGCGCTTAAAAATTAACTGCCCCGTGGCCTCATCTTGAATGATTAACTGGATCGCGGATGTTTTCCGTAAAGAACACATATTATGTATCAGAAAATTTGAAATTATAACATGTTTTGAGTACAAAATGCGATGAGGTCAAATAATGGCAAAAATCGATGACGTAATATTGTTTACGAGAAACCAAGCCCGTCCAAGGACGTTCCGCCACCGTTCGGTGGCATGTTGTAACTCCCCTTCAACAGCCGTCTCGACCGGCATACATGTGCATCATGCCAAAAATACTATTCATTATAGTTAAAATAAATAACTCGTAAAAACAGAGCTTTTGACTATAAATCCCAACGCGCATAACTCAAAATAAAGTCTTGGAAGAAATACTGCACCAAAAATAACTCGTTTTGAACGTCCGCGTAAACTTGATATGATTGGCTGTAGGAGTCATGTGTGTTTGAGAGACCAATCGCTATAGATGACGGGACAGAACTTAGCCTTTTATTTTATAGGATTTTTTGCCAACTTGGAAATGGAATTAAATGTGCGTCGGTGAACTTAAAATGTTTTAAAATGTTTTCATCAATATGTTTTGACAAAATATTTACGGCTCCAGTTATACTGTAACAAATTTTATTTTATGTAAATTACGTGATATAAAAAAAATGTTTCTAGCGCTTAACAAAGTATGACTTCAGTAAGACTTGAGATTTAAACATGATTTGAAATTAAGCATAACTTTGAGACTTAACATGGCTGGGATAAAATGATGACTTAAACTTAAAGATGACCGAGTCTTCAAGAGGACTTGGATAAATACGACTTACGACTCAAATAACATATGAAAATATAGAGGAGGAAAGTAATGTAGGACAACTCGTTTAAATTGTTTTTATCTGTTTTACTTATTACTAGTAAACATTTGAACATTTCAAGAGGTGTTACTTGGGGCTATATGGAACCACATCATAGCGAGGGCACGAAAAGAATAAGAACAAATGTATAAAATTCGGAAGTGTGGAAGGCGCAAACAGGAAGGCTGTGGGGAAGAAATTGCGGGGAAAAAATGGTATGTTGGAGCCGAGCATGCGACAGAACGGAAGTAGCGGCAGAATGTGGGGGTGGGGGATGTTTGGGGGTGGGGGGCTGTTTGGGGATGGGGTTAATGTTATATTTTCTGTCTAATTGGGTGGGGTAAGAGAAAGTCGGGAGAACAGGAGAAAGTGTTTTGTTTTGTTTTTAAAGGCAAGAAAGAAAGATTGAGATGGAATAAATGGAACAGGAGAAACTTAAAATTGGAATACATAAAGAGAAAACGGTAGAGAGAGAAAGCGGGCCGTAGAAGGAAGAGAAGGATAACAGACGGGAAAGACAGAGAAGGGAAGAGGAGAGACGATGGTAGGATGAGATAGAGAGTGAAGAGTAATGGAAGATCTATTGGGGAAAGAGACAGAGGGATAGGGAAGAGAGAGGAGAGTGGGAAGAGAGACAGAGAGGTTTAGAGCGCAAGATAAAACGCATTTGGCCGAGAAATTGTTGCAATAGAGTGAGGCGGCCGCTTGTTTAATTTAGATCTACTTCATAAAGGGAAACAAATAGGAAGGGGTTAAAAAAATGGTGAACACAGCAGGCGACGATGTGATAAGGAAATGAGCTCATTTGTTTGACGGACGCGAGTATCGATTAGTTTCTCCTTTAATTCTTTCTCATCGCGGCTAGCAGAACGCTCTCATTATTTGCAGCAAACCCGTTTGATGTTTAAAACCTTGATGTGTTTTATGAATCATTTTGTTTTTTAAAATATGATAATTTAACACAACAAAAGTCTTTTTTTTTAAACAACCTTGACATGGATATGAAATATTTT